>JANPWX010000274.1:3193688-3232106 GCA_024734555.1 Trochalopteron elliotii | reverse complement strand
GAAGGGAAGGGAAGGGAAGGGAAGGGAAGGGAAGGGAAGGGAAGGGAAGGGAAGGGAAGGGAAGGGAAGGGAAGGGAAGGGAAGGGAAGGGAAGGGAAGGGAAGGAAATTAGGGATGAAAAGATGGGAAAGAGATTAAAAAAAAAGACAAAAAAAGAGGGGAAAAAAAAGAAGCAGACGAAAAAGACACAAAATAAGAGGAAAAAAGGGAAAGCAAAGAGAGAAAGGGAAGGCAATGAGGAAGGGAAAGGGAACTCAGTGAAGAAAGATCCGTTTAAAAAGCAGTTTGATGGCAAACTCCTCAGGCAGGGACCACTCCAGGGCTGCTTGTGCAGCTTCCCCAGCAGGAACACAGGCACAGAAGCTGCTCCCGGTCTGAAAATCCCACATGGAGCAGGTGATGCTCTTCCCCTCGGGAATAAACTGTGTCTGTGGAGGTTTATATCTGCCATCAGCAGAGAAAATGCCATCAGCAGCCTTGAAGGGAAGTTACCACTGTTCCACACCCGAGGGATGAGCTTTGTGCTACTCCTGATCCCAGCTGAAAAAATGGAAAGGCAGGAATGTTCCCCCTGAGAGTAAAACCATCCTCTGAGAGAGGTAAACCCCACAGTTTGCCATAAAACAAAGTACTGTATTAGTGCTTTTTGGCCAGTCCAGCTTTTAATCTACATAAATCACACTGGAGATGGGACCGTGGTGGAGGAAGGATTTACTGAGGGGAATCCTTGTCTATCATGCAACCAGAAAAAAAAAAAGCATTTCACCTTTTACTGAGAATGAGGCAAGGAATAAATATTTTAAAAAACACCAAAAAATAAAATTAAAATTAAAAAACAAAACAAACACCCTCCCCCTCCCCCCAAAAAACCCTCCACAACCAACCTACCAAACAAAAAACCAAGCCCACACTATTCCAGTAGATGAATTAGGAATCCATCTAAATAAAATCCATCTCCAAACTCTCTTCATTCCTGTAAGAAAATGTTCCAAAGTTTCACAATAATTTAAAGAGAAATTGGAAAACTCCTATCTTGGAAATATTTAAGTATGATAATTTTTTGAAAATTCTGTTATATTTTAAACTTTAGTTTGATAAATACTGAAAGTTTAACCAAAAAAAAAAAAACCCAAACAAAACAAAACACCAGCTTTTTGTCATTTTTTTAACAAAAAGATGTAATCAATACCCATATCAGATGTTTGGAGCTGTATTATTTGTTTCATTTGGTTTTTTGTTTGTTGGGGTGGGGGGGTTGCCATCTTGAGAGAGATGTTGAGAAACAAATATGGATGGATTTGGTTAAAAATCATCCAGAAGAGAGACCTCAGGCTTGACATGGTCCTGCCCCTCACAGGCAAAGCTTCTCACATTAAGAGCAGCTTTTTAGGGCAGGTACATTCCTCTGTGTGTGTGATTTAATGTTTCTCACAAGCAAACTCAAAGGCATTTTAAAAGGCATTTTAACAATAAGTGGAGAAATAAGAGGAGAATTTTCCTGGATGCTTTTTCATTCCCTGAAATCCCTGGCATTTGGGAGTTGAGCTGTGTTCACACAGAGAATCAGGAGGGGAAGTCAAAGGCCAAGCAAAAAACCCTTTTGCAACTCCAGCAATCACCAGAGCCTCATCACTATCATCATCAGATCTGAGATTTCACATGATTTGCATAATTTTTGTGGGATTAAAAGACCTCAAAGAAATCCTCAGGGCTCACAGCTCCTCTGGTATCCACTGCACCACACAGATGTGAGAGACACATGGAAAACAGGCAATTTTTCATCTGGGTTTCATGAGGGTTTTGTATTTAGGGTTGCAGAGTCTTGTGAAGTGACATTTATCCCCCGTCCCCTTTTGCCTCTGACTTTTGGTTTAGAGGCAAGAGCCCAAGAACTAGACTTTGTAATCTGATTCTTCTGCAAATACTTCACATTTAATTTGCCTTGAGTATTTTAGAGATGCTTAAAATGGGCAGGTTTTGGCATTGTTTTTTCACAAATGGTAAAAACCATTGTACAGGCCTTGGGTACAGCTTTTGTACAGGGAAAATGTTGACATTTGTGCCATCTCCCAGCCCTAATTGCTCCATAGACATCATTATCCTGTCATTAAATCTGTGATTTGAAAGTTTTAAACCTTTGCTTGTGTTTGAAGCCACTTTTTAAAAGGGCAACCTGCAAGGGGGAGGTCTGCTTTATACTTCCACCATCTGCTTCAGCAAATCAGGAGGTTTTCCTCCCTGGAAAGACTGTCCTGCAGAAACCACTGAAGGCCTTGTCACTGCAGGGGTGACAAGGGTGCTCATGGTGAGAAATGTCACCTCACCCTCATCCTCACCCTGCTGCAGAGTCCCAGAGCTCCTCCAGGTCAGTGACTGCAGCTCTGCAGAGCTCCCGAGAGAGCCTCCTCCCAACAGATCTGCTCTAGAACATTGAGGAATAAAACTTATAGAACCCAGCCCCAGAATCATAAAGTCTCCTGAGCTGGAAGGGACCCACAAGGATCACCAAGTCCAACTCCTGGCCCTGCACAGGACAACCCCAAGCAAGGATTTGGTCCATGGTGTTGCAAGGATTTGGTCCTTCCCAGCCCAGTGGTTCTGGCTGGCAGTAAGGAGGTGCTAGGTTAGCTTCACTCATCCATCCACACAAAACCTTAGGAATCAGCATTTTGCCATCCATACTGATTTTCCCCCACCTTCTCTGTTTACAGCAGTGTTTGTTTGCTTTATGTGTCATCTGGTGGTGTCCTCTAGTGGTTCCTTCCCGCACAAGAAACACCACCTACCCTGGCTAAAATTATGTCAGCTGCATTGTAAAAGCACTTGGGGGGAGGAAAGCCACAAATCTTGACAGGACTCAAAGGAACAGCAAAATAAATGGCATTCTTCTCCTTCATTTATATGTTTAAAACTTACAGCAAAGTTCACTCCATCCTAATATTAAGGAAAAGTTATGAAAGGTAACAAGAAGCAGCATGACTCAATATTTTTGAAGTGATGGCTTTCTATAAATAAGGAGGAAAAAAATCAGAAATGGCCAGTAGAACTATTAATTAAAATACGAAAGCAGATAAATAATGAATCGTGGTGTCATGTATTCATTAGGATTCTACAAATGAAAAATATCTCTCCCGGTTATTCCTTTGATGAATCTTGCCCAAATATACTTGAACTGCAACATGAAAAATTCAGGATGCTCGTATTTCATTCTGTATCAGCCAGCCTCAGATCCCCAGATCTCAAAGCCAAGGACTGCAAGTGTCTAATCCCAACACTGATACTGAACTTTTCCTCTGGCCTTGGACAGGCTTTTAACCTGGTCTGAAGAATATCTCTGACAGGATTATGGAATCACAGAACAGTCTGGGTTGGAAGGGACCTTGAAGCCACCCTGTGCCATCCCTGCCATGGACAGGGACACTTTCCACTGTCCCAGGCTGCTCCAAGCCCTGTCCAGCCTGGCCTTGGACACTGCCAGGGATCCAGGGGCAGCCACAGCTTCTCTGGGCACCCTGTGCCAGGGCCTGCCCACCCTCCCAGGGAAGGATTTCTTCCTAATTACACCAATCTGTGCTCAGCACAGTCCCATCAGTGAATGGGATGCATTTTGGGGCTCTGTGAATCAAAGGAAGGATGTAGAAGCAAGGATAGAAATCACTGTGGGAGGGAGAGTGAGAAGAGAGCTGCAGGCTCGTGTCTCCCAGGTAAATCTCCATTTGTGCAAGGTTGATTAAAAAGAGGAAGGAATGGGTCCACATGCTGTATTATATAAATACATATATATTTAAATATAGGTTATATAATATATATATACATTTTTATATAAATTATAAAAAATATAGATTGTAGCTATAATATAAATTTATATAAATTATTGTAAATAATACACAGATACAAATACATAATTTTTAAAATAGAATATAAATGTTTAAGAATTATATATATAATTATATATGTTTTTACATATATATGTGTGTGTGGATATATATATAGATATATATATATTTAAAATACATCTGCAGAGGTATAGATATATATCACACTACTGTGGATTTTTTGTTAAAATGTTTTCTAAAAGTACCTAAGCCAATCCTGAAGAACCAGAACCCAGCAGGCTGCTGAACTACTGAAATGCCATTGAGGGCCCTAAGACACCCCAACACCAAAAAGAAAATCAAACCCCTAAACAACAATAACAACAACAACAAAAAAACAGAACAAAAAAACCCAACCAAACAAAAAAACCCACCAAACAAACAAAAAAAAAAAAAACCACCCCGGAACAACCCCCCCCCCTAAAATAAAAACAAAACCACCCCAACCTCAAACCAACTACCATGCCACTAATCTAAAATCCAAAGATCTCCAATGCAGAGTGACTCGTTCACCTCAGTAAACAAGTTTATTATTGATCATTGCCAGGTGCTGGCCCTCCCACCCCACCTCTGGGTTCCAGGCACTCCCAGGGGTGCAGGAGGACAAAGGGTCACCAGAACCTCCTGACACAGCCCTGAAAACCCAAAACCCTTCCTGCTCACACAGAAAAGGTTTTCTCTAAACATTCCAGTGGAGCTGCTGCAGTGTAGCAGCAGTTGTTAATAGAAGACACGCTTCCCCCTGGGCTTTGTCAGCTCTGCACTTCAAAGCTCATTTTACACACAGGCCAACGCTGTGATTTTAGAAGTGAATGTTAACATGAGCTCTTTAGTCAGTTGAATAAAAGTATCAGGAACCAGCCCCCCCCACCCCTTTCCCTCTCCCATCAAATTAAAAAAAAAAAGCCCAACATTCTCTTGGCAGCCTCTGATGGATTTGACAGGAGCACACCCTTTGTAGGTTATGTAGCTTGGGATAGAAATCCCAAGCTCTGTGCGTGAGATTTTTTTTCTTTCCCGCTGCAAAATAAAAAACGAGACCAACTGTCACAGACCAAGGAATAAGGATTAATAACCATCATTCCCAAGGGATGTTTGATGGCCCCAGCTTTTTCTATTAAACACAGGTTGGTACTGATAGAGGCTGAGAATTGCCTCAGACAGGTGAGAATGCAGCCCAGCCAGGTGATGCCCATTTCCTGGTGGGTTTTTATCTCACACCTCTCTTTCAGATCACTCTGCAAAGGCCAATGTTTCACCCTCTTCTCCACCACCAAGAAAACAATTACTCTTGAAGCCATGAAATCAAAAGAGAATGAAAATAAAATATATATTACTGCTAGTGATTTGGACAGTTAATTACAGTTAATTAAGCTTATATTTACTGTAATTACTGAATAATTTATATCACCGTGGAGGTGACAGAAACTGTATAAAGAAATGAGAATGATTTAAAATTATTTTAAGTGCTTGGAATGTCTGAGAAGCATTTTGTAAGATACATTGAAAGATTCTAAATTTAATTATAACACTAAGTTACTTTAAGCTCTGTTTGGGCTAATATTTTTCCTGGCAATTAGACAGCAGTTGATGATGCAATTACACTTTCATGTATAACTTTTGTGCAAGCAATATAATTTTTTATTAAAAAATAATCAGAAGACATAATATGTGTGAAGTAGTTACATTAATTATTTTCTATCATTTTCCCCAGACACATTTCGTAACTCCAGTGCAGGTCTCTGCATAACAAAAAGGTAGGGTGAAGTAGGCAAAAAAGGGAGGGAGAAGAGTCAAGACAAGCAATTAATTCATGGTAACTCTCCTCAGAAAGGATTATCCCAGCCTCCATCAGAGGAGTCTGTGGTTACGGGGAATTTTAAATGAAGAACAATATCACCCATGAGAGTAAGAAGATTAAAAGTCAAAGAAACCACAATAAAAAAAAATTAATGACATTTTGTTTGTTCTCCAAATCTCATGATTTAAAGATTATGATTCTGTGGGTTGTGGGGAAGGTTGCTTTCTCTTTTTTTTTGTTTCCTACTTTATTTCCTGAGCTGGCAGCACTGCAACTTTGGAGCAGCAACCAAAACCCCTTTGGAAAAGATTGTCTTTGGACTTGGCCAGGGCCAGGTTTCCTCCCTCAGACATCCAAGAATCTGTGCTGGCTGCACTGTGCATCCTGTGGGAATCAAACTGATCCAGCCACACCAGACTGGGGCCTGGGACAAGAAAGGCAGAGGAGACATTTGAGGCAAGATCCAAAGGAAGCAACTCTCCAACCCCTCTGAAACTGGAATATTCTTTCCAAGAGCTGGCAGGCTGTGCCAGCTCTGCCTCCCACACTTTTTGCTTTTGCTCTTCCACTTGGACCAGACTTCCAGCTGACCTGGTGGGCCAGACTGCCCAGCCTGTCCAAATGCCAGTCAGCTCTGTAAAGGGCCATTCAGATAATTAACAACAGAATGTGAAGAGTTAAGATTTATCAGTGGATCAGAATGAAAAAAGATTTAAAAATCCCCAAAGATCACACCATCACTCACCACTAATAAATGTTTCTCTCTAGAAAATGTAAATCTAATGAAAAAAAGCATTCATTATCATCCATCATGGTGCTCCTGCAGCATCTCTCCCTATTGTACCCTGGGATTGGAGGGTTCTGGAGATGCAGCAGTCTATCACTTCTTTTGAAATTAGAAAATTTTCCTTAAATCTTTATCCTACACTGGCTTTCCCTGCTCTTCTACAGCAACTGCATCTCCACTGAATTCTCTGACATTGCTGCTGTTGACTTCTATGACCAGGAGAGAGCTTCAGGTCCACACAGCCAAAGGCTGGGATCTTCAGGGGACTCTGACAGTCTCAGGTCTATTTCACTAAAAGATGCAAGGTCTTATAAAATATTTAAGCAGCCATTTAACCACTGAAGCTCAGGGGATGCCATCAGCTCCAATGGTGGAGCACTGAAACCAATGCCAGGCTCCTCTCCAGAGCTGCCTTCAGGCTTGAACTCCCTGGATCATTCCAGCAGGTGCAGGCAGCTCTTCCTTCAAGAACCATCAGCTGGGGGCTGCAGACCCTCCCCAGCTGCTCTGGGGATGCAAACCCCACACCTGCCTGCACACACCAGCAGAGCATCCCTTGGCAGCTCCAGTTTGCTAATTGAGCATTGCTCAGCCAGAAATTTGACAGATCTGGTGCTGGGCAGGTTCTCCATCTGCTGACATGGGTATCCCTGCTCTGCAATTTGTGTGGAATGGACAGCAGCGGGCACCAATTCTGGGCACTCCTGTTCAATGCAATTTACAGCTTTAAATATTCATTTAATTGAAGGGTTATGGTGGTTCTAGAATGGCAGTGCTCAGTGCTCAAGGAAAAAAAACATGATGATTGATCAGAATAAAAAGAACCCCAGCATTTTAAATTCCAGCTATTAAACAGAGTACCCAGATTTCCATATCTGCTCACATTATACTCATAGATATACTCCAATATACTTGGAAATAGGCAGCTGTTTTTACCATAGTTAATGGCCAACACTCAGGTTGTTAAAGAGTAGGAGAGGAGCAGCCAAACACCCTGACCCCTGTGCCCTGCAGCAATTATTTCTTTCCCCTTCCTGCCCAGAGATGTGACCAGCTAAAAAGCCAGGGAATTCACGTGGTGAGCAGATCCCATGGGTAACTAGGATGGAAACATTGACAAAATGCTCAGAAATTGTGCTGGCAGAAGTGCCTGGAGGCACAGGGCAGGCATGGAGCAGCTGAGGTGGATTTACAAGGAAACACTGAATTGTGAGGGGAATGAGGCAGTGAACATGAACACGAGACCAAGTGGAAGGGCAATGCAGGGCTGGGGGGAATGGCCTGGGAGCAAAGAGAGGTAGAAAAGTGGAGAGAATCAGAAGGAAATTAAACAAAGCAGAATGTCTAGAGCAAGGAGGTGAAATGAGCCAGCTGTGCTCTCCACAGGCACCAGGTGAGCTGCAACAGCCAGGGTGAGACCAGACTGAAAGCATGGAGCTGATGGAGCACACCCAGGATTTAACAGGGCACCAGCCCCCTTGGGTACACACCTTCAACATTCCTCACTGGAAGGGTGGCCAGGGACTGGAACAGGCTGCCAGGGAGATGGGCAGTCACCACCCCTGCAGGTGTCCAAGGAAAAGCTGGATGTGGCACTCAGTGCCCTGGTTTAGCTGACAAGGTGGGGGTTGGTCACAGGTTGGAGTTGGTGATCCTGGAGGTCTTCTCTAAACTAAATAACTCCATGATTCTGTAACAGCAGTGCAATGCACCTCAAGTAATACCCCCAGCTAAACCCCAGCAGCTTCACTTGCTGCCTTCAGGGAAAACCTCAGTGCAGAGAGCAGTCAGAGCACACTCAGAACTCAGGCTGCACCACGTGCTCCAAGGCAGCATCCCCGATGAAGAGGGAGACTTGAGAGTCTGCTCAAGATGTGTCTTGGTTTGGAAAGACAAGTGTCTGCTAAGGAAGGCAGGAGCCTCCCTTGGAATGGAGAATGTAAACCTCCTCCCTCTGAATTATTTTAATTTTGAAATTGAGGGGCTCTCAGGCAAAGATATGGGAATAGGAAAATTAAAATAAAAATGCAATAGTACACAAAAAGAAACCACTGCCAGAGTCAGAACACAACCTGACCCCCTGTTGTTGCTCAGGGTGTTGGTGTCAGCCCAGTCCAGTCCTCCTGCAGGGACAGATGTGCTTCTGGTGGAGCACAGACGATCCTGTACAAGGGTGGAGTTTTCCCCTGAAGGTCCAGTGGTGCTGAGATGGGTCTGGTCTCCCTCTGGCAATCCAGTGCACACAGGCTGTGCTGGTGCTCTGAATGCCAGCTTTGATCCAGGTGGGAATGCTGGGCTCCTCCCCCTGGGTGGGATGATGGAATTGTCTCAGCCCTGCAGTGAGCCTGGATGGCCCATGGACAGCAGAGACCCCCTGGAGGGAGGGTGGGTCCTGGAAGGGATAAGGAGCATTACTTCACCTGGTTTGAACAGCTGGTGATAGAATACAGACTGCTGGTTACATCTTGCATTGCAACCTAAGACAAATGAGAGTTTGAGATTCTGGGATTAAAACAGGACTGGCCCCCAAAAGTGACCGTTATTTACAGATGGAAAATCAAAGCCACAGGCACCATTTCCTTTATTTACCCACCCAGCAGCATTTGGGGTGAGCTGACACCTTCCTACAATCAGGCAGTTGCTGACTTGTCCTCTGTTTCCTTGTGTGAGGTTTTCCTGTACCATTTTGTTATGGAAGCCAATGAAACACTTTTGATTTTTCAAATACAACAAAACCCCAGGGGCTGTACAGAGAATGAGAGGTTCCAAAGAACTCTTGAAATTAAGTGTGGGAATGACCTGAACAGCAGCTGGAAGCACTGGCAACAGAAAACATTTACAGGCAAAGGAGAAATGAGACAGGAGGTTTAAATGATTCCAACCTTATCTGAATGAAGGTCTGAGGAAGAGTTAGGAGAACTCATTCTAACAAATTGGAACAGATTGCCAAGGGATGCAGTAGTTTTTCCATCATTTCCTATCTTTCAAAGAAGATTGAATTTTATACACACATACACACATTTTCATTCCAGGTCAACCAGAAGTTTTTGGGGTGGATACGCCAGTGACTGAAATCCTATGACTTGTGTTAGTCCAGAAGTTAGCCTGGGTTATTACATTAATCTCCCTGCTTCTCTTAAAAACCTATGGCTGAACTGATAACTTCATTTGGAATAGGAAAAAAAGCCTTTATTTAAATTATAACAGCAATTCAGCCTGTGAATGTACTGAAATCCATGACAAAACTATTACACATTAAATAGGAATATACAACCACTGAAGTTTAAACAGTATTTGATTGCAACTATAAATAAATTGTGGGGTGCTATACCACCATTTTAAAAATCCACTATTTTTAGTTGATAGAGAACATGATCCAAACAAGAATCTGAAATCCCCCACATCCCAGAGATAACACATAGATTTTTTACCATGAATTCCTGTGACAAAATAGTGCCTATTTCAATTAGAGAAAAAAGTTTCCTGACACAAAGCCAGTTCTAGAGGCTGAAGAATTCCAAGAACACTTTTGAACTTGTTACACCAGAATTTGCCCATTTGTTACATGTTATTTGCCCACTTTGAACTTGTTACATCAGAATTTTCAAGTTTCCTGTAAGATTTTGGGAACTTTGGCCGGCTCTGGTGCACATCCAGCTGAGGTGGCACAAGGGTCACCTTGAATCCTGAACAGTTTCACACAGCATAAAATTTAACAGACCCAAAGAATGTGAGGGCAGGGGCCATAAACATAAAAATTAACAAGGGGAGCACTCTGTCATTAAACAGGGATCAAGGAACAAGCTCGAGAGCTGGCGTGGGAGCAGGGAGCTGCCACAGTAATTGAGGTAATTAGTGAACTGTGGTGATGAGTGTGCTGGCTCTCCTGGACACCCTCTGCCTGAGCTCATGGGCCATGTTGCCTTTGGGCAGCACAGTCCTTCTCTGCCTCGTGTCAACACATGTTGTTTCTGCAAGTTCACAGCACCCAGGAGCTGCAGTTTGTGTCTGCAGAAAAGCTCAGGCTGCCATCAAGGTCCCAGAGCAAATCCCATTTTATTAACAAACATCTACACACCTAAGCTTGCCCCGTGCTCCTCAGGTTTGGCTGGGATGTTTGTCATTAGAGAATTAATAGGTGAGGCATGTTTGAAAATCTGGAGTTCTTTTGCTGCCTAACCAGTCCAAAATCTGAGTTATTTGGAAAATGCAGCCCCGTGTTCAGTGAGATAAAGTCTCAGCTGTGCAGAATGAGGCCTCACCCCTCAGCACTGAGGAGCTGCAAAACAAAACTCCATCACCTGTGGCACTTGAACAGTCTGACCCAGCAAGGAGCTGCACAAAGTGAAAGAGCTGAGAGCAAAAACATCAGAGAGTGGCTGACAGGATACAAAAACCCATGACCTGCCTGAACACAGAGATACACCCAGGCTGGGAACCACAGGGCAGCAAACATGAGGCACAACAGGCAAAGAGTGTGAGGTGGTGGTGAGGAGGGGGATTTTAGCCTCTGCTTGGATAGATGAAGGATCTTTAGATGAGATCCCAGCAGTCAGGTCACATGAGGAAGGGAAAAGTGAAGAATATTACCCAGGAGAGCACAGTGGTTGCTTCATGAGTCTCCTGTACCCTACTGAATTTCTCTTCTACTGCCAACATAACTAAGTAACCCTCTTTCAGAGTGAGGAAAAATTCTATTTTTTTTTTTCTTTTTCCAAATGGTAAATCAAGATATTTAATCAAAATATTCATTTGGCAGTCCAAATAAAGCTCTGAGCATCTTTTCAGGGGAAATTAGGAGATCTCAGAAAGCTGCAGTTGGCCCAGGAGACCTCTCTATCAAGAGCCAGGCTCCTGTCAAGGAGATACCACTAAGACTTCTTAACTCCCAGACCATGTAAGAGTTGACAACATCTTTTCCTCATTTACTGTGATAAAAAGCAGCCTCTGAAGAAGATACTGTGCTCTCCTGATGCTTTAGCTTTCATTTCTGATATAACAATTTCCTGTGCCATGTTTAACACATGGCTTTGTTCTGCAGGACATGAGTTTGAGGTATGTTAGTGGAATTTTGGACTCCCCCCATGAAAAGCAAAACCCTGTCAGTGTAAGGCAGAGGAGAAATGCTCACTCTGCAATGAGTTTTATCAGTATGAAGAGCAGCAAGAGCATCCCTCATAGTCTAAGGCACCTCACAGCAATACCTGTCCACTTCTCAGTATCAAGGTGAGCAGTGCTGTTACTGTACTCAGGGGCTGGAAGGACTTTTCCAAGCTCACCCAAAAGTCCTAGAGAGGAACAGGAGAATCAACTCTGTCTCTTCCTTTAGGGAAAGGCCCTCCCTTCCTCCTTGGTACTGCAAGCTACTCTCTCACACTCTGAAATTATTCTCTGTGCCTCACGCTGCCTTCCCAGTTTTATAAGTATAAAACATTGTGCATGCAATTCATCTTTGAAATGTATTTATTTATGAATGTATTTATTTTTCACCCCCAATATGTGTATGTGCATTAGAACCACATTTCCCTGAAACAGTGAAAACTCCTGCTGTGGCCACCCAATATCCCAGATGTTTTCTCCACTTTTCCCTTAACACAGAGCCAAGGCTGGGCTCCACCTCAGGATGAGGCACCTTCAGGGAAAGGGGTTTTATGTTTCAGTGGCAGCCTCTGAACAAATGCCAGCACTGAGCAGTTACAATGCAAGTCCACAGTGATGCTGCACCTGCCAGTGCTATAAACCTGCAGACAGGGTTTACTCTGAAATAAATAAAAAAAACCCCAACCACAAAACAAAAACAACAGCAAAACAAGAAAGCAAGCCGAATGTGTGGTGTATTTTACAACACTTAGGGAGAATGAGGAGAGATAATAAATCTGGGAGCCAGTAGCCACAGCAACAAATTGCATTTCTCCTCTGGATGGCTTTTCCCTTCCAATCAACAGCAATTACCAGGCACCTTAGGGTAATGCAACAAAGTTTATGTTGCTTCTATGGTAAAGTTCTTTTCCCAAGACTAATTTATTCCATGTCTGCAAGGTGCTGATTCATTGCAGCACATTACTGGGGGTCTGACCATGACAGCCATTGAAAACTCTGGACACAGCTCATCCTCCTTTGTTGGTTGGGTTTTTTTCTGATACCAATTAAATCCCAGCACACTGAGCTTGGGAGAGTGATGTCTTCCCTGACTCCTAGAAACAGGGGAAAGGAAGCAAAGATAAAAGTGTCTGGGGGATGCACTTGGGGCTGAAAGGAAATGTAGGTTCCTGCCTGGCAACATCAGTCTAATAAAGGTTGAGAAATCAGGCGTGTGCTGCCTGAAAAAAATAATAATGAAGGAATGGATGTGCTTCTTTCTGCTCTTCAAAGGCTGCCTCCAAACCACTCCAAATTCTCCATGTACCACTGCAGTGCCATCAGGCTTAAAGAGGGGCAAGGAATCTGTTTTCCACAGCTTTTATCCAAAGGAGCTTTGTGAAGAGCTGATGTTGATGTGTTTTCAAAGCTTCCAGGTGGATACATCACAATCACACATCTCCACATGCTGGAAGAGCAGCTCAGCTCTGGACAAGGTGCAGCAGATATTGCTCTGTCCCAGAGCATGGCACAGCCACTGGAGCACCTTTCCCTGCCCTTAGAAAGGGCTGCAAAGCAGAAGCTGCAGCAGAAGGACAGAGTGAGGACTGAACCACACATGGCAGGGCAGACTCTTCCCACTCTCATGTGACCCAGCAGTTGGATTTTAACCACATTTGCTTTTGCTACCTCTTAGGCCTTCAAGACTTTCTGTTTTCCTGCAGGTGCCAAACTCCCAGCCAGACCCAACAGTGTGACAGTACACTGCATGTAGGTGCAGTGTTCTGGCTGGTGGGAAAAGCAGTGGGAAATCCTCCTGGCCAAAAAGGTGATTTATTGCCCTGAAACAAAGTCCCTCCAAGCCAGTACAGCTTCCAGCACAGTCTCAGCAGGCAGGAGCAGCCCTGCAGGCTGCCAGGAAGGCACTGCCTGTCCTGACAAGAAGGCAGCAGTGGTGGAAAAAGCCATCTCACACTGTGGTTGGTGATGAAAGTTGACAGAAGGGATTTGTCTAGTTTTCTAAATATTTTGCAGAGAAGCTGGGAGTTCATCTCTGTGTGAACCAGGATATGAATTCCAAGCAGGATGAAGAGCTTTGTGCTCACATTCAGCAGCAATCATGACCTGTCAGTGACTGCAGGGAGCAGGAGACATGCAGTGCCTGGGTGAGACACAACCACACCAGCATCACCCGTGACAGCTTGACTTGGGAGTTTATTTTCTATAAACACATTCTGATCACTACATATGAATCCTGGACAGCATCTCTCTCACCCTCTCATGATCTCTAAACATGTGTGGAGCTGACAGTGTCCATTCATCCCTGTCCAGGGAGGCCACTGGCTCCTCTAACCATGTAGAACAGACCACCTGCAGGTACCCTGTCTCCTTATTGGGCCCACCAAACACAAACTTCACCTGGCTTGCAAAAATCCCTTTCTTTGGCCAGGACTGCCAGAATGGATCTCTCCTTTCTGCTGCCTTTTATTACAATGCTTTTTTCATGCTATATTTGCCAAACACTGTGGTTCCTCCAGGGAAGAATGTGACACTATCCTCAGTCAGGGTCCTGGAAACACACCCAGCACACCAGTGCAAACAATAAAGGTAAACACAGAGAAGCCTCTTCCCCATCTGAACAGGTTCCTCAAGCTACCTGCACCCAAGTAATATTTTTCTGCCAAAGTTTGCTACCTCTCTCTCCAAAAATTTTTATCCTGCTTTAATCTACTCCCAAAACACCCCACCCTGCTGCTGCTGAAATTAATAGATGTTTTTACCTTTACATTCAGTGGGATGAAAATTAAGCCCTGAAAAAAGCCAGGCAATCACACTGCAGTCCATGTTCATGTAGGGAACACGGCGAGCTGGATTTAAAAGGACCTTCCATTTATCTTTGTGCTGCCTGGGCTCCATCTGCATATAATTGCCCATGTCTACAGACTCTGCAATGCTCATCAAAGGCTGAGTTCTTACCCACAGCAGCTCTCCCTTTCAACTAGCAGGAAATTCTCATTGCTTTACAATCCATACACAGCAATTTAGCGTTTAATAATTCAAATTGTAACACAATATTTGATGGAAAATAGTCATTATGGATTTATAACACAATGCAGGTAGCTGAAGTACACAGATTTCGGTGTTTCAGGAAATGGGTGCTATTTTCAAACAGAGCTAATCCTATAACAAAAAAAAAATATCCATAGTATTATCCGTAATCTCTTGTTTTTGCCTGTTTCTATGGGGTTTGGTTGATTCCCTCCCCTTCTTTTTAATGCTCAAACAACTGAGTTATAGCAGAACATTTTTCTACACTATGAAGCTTATTTGCATACTGTAAATAACTGTGAATGCAATAAAATTGTGGTACAAATAACATGAAATAATGCCTCAATTTGCAGTTGTTTTACATCAGCATAGTTTATGGCAGTGTTTACTGTAGACTTTGGAACAAACAAATAAATAAATAAAAAAGACAAAGAGGAAGAATAAAACTTCTCTATCCCCCACACCCCAACACAGCCACTCACTGCCACTGAAGTCACTCATGGCTTAAATAATATTAAAAATCAGAGACTTCATATGATCCCTTCCAGCACCTGTGGGGACCCTACAAGAAAGATGGAGAAAAACAATTTACAAGGGCCTGGAGTGACAGGACAAGGGGAAATGGATTCAAACTGACAGAGCATGTTGGATATTGGGAAGAAATTTTTCCCTGGGAAGGTGGTGAGGCCCTGGCACAGGGTGCCCAGAGAAGCTGTGGCTGTCCCTGGACCCCTGGCAGTGTCCAAGGCCAGGCTGGACAGGGCTTGGAGCAGCCTGGGACAGTGGAAGCTGTCCCTGCCCATGGGATGATGATGTCTTTAAGGTCCTTAACCCGGGAACTTCCTGGAGGAGACAGATCAGGAGAAAGTTTTCTCCGAACTCTCTTTTCTTCCTGGAACTTCAGAGAGCCAGAACAGAGCCTAGAAACGATGGAGTGCAATTTTCTCCTGCCTTTAAGCACACACAGAGTTGTAAATAGTCGTTTCCAGGAGCTTAAAACCCCAGGGAAGAAGATAATAAGCAATTACTCTAACCAGATAGCACTGCTGTCTAAAAATTAATTTCTGTGCTAATATCCCAGCCCTAAAGTTTTAAACTTCAAAGCAGAGCCTCTTCTGAGAGAAGATACACAGGTGTACAATTATGTTTCCTAGACTCCTGTCTCTGCCTGCTCTGCTGGGACACTTAATCTGCCCACTGGGAGCAGAGGCAGCCCACGAGAGCCCATCCCACACATTCCCTGGGCACATGTACCTCCAGACAAGAGCTGCTGCTGCACTCCAAGGCACTGCACTGATCGAAGCAAATTGATCCTGTCACTGCAGCATTCCTGACGTGCTTTATTCCCACTACAGGTTCCCTTCCTTATCTCTGCCACTGTTTACAAATCAATTTGTTTTTATTCAGAGGACTGTTCTCCTCAAGATCTGCTCAGGTACTGAGCTGTGTGGCATGCTCAGAAACCACTGAAATAGGACAATGGAGCTGTGAGAGTTGGGCGAGTCAGGAGCACACCCACAGGAACCTGGATCCCCCAGGCTGCTGCTCTGTTCCCAGTGCTGAGGGCACAGGCAGAGGTGACAAAGGTGACACTGGTGCTGCAGGGCTGCTGGCCCACAAAGAGAGGCTGCACACCATGGAGGATCTTCCTCCCCCTTTCTCTGAGTTCAGAGATGGCTTCCATAAGGGTGACATCAAGTCTTAATGGTGAATGTTATAGAACCACAGAAGGGTTTGGGTTGGAAAGGACCTCAAAGCTCATCAGTTCCATCCCCTGCCATGGACACCTTCCGCTGTCCCAGGCTGCTCCAAGCCCTGTCCAACCTGGCCTTGGACACTGCCAGGGATCCAGGGGCAGCCACAGCTGCTCTGGGCAACCTCCCTCCACTAATAGCCCTCAGGAAAAGAAGAGCAGTTCTAGGGTGTCATGTTCTCTTTTTGTTTCATCCTGTTTAACCATGAAGGATAATCAAAAGAACTGAAGACAAAGAAAACATTTTTAACAGCAGCACATTGGGTTTACAGGACTATTAGTTGGGTGTTATTTATAATAAATGATCCTATCCTGGTCTTTCTTAGCGGGTTCTCTAAGACATCTACAAATGCACCTAAATAATCATCCCAGGCACCCAGAGACATCTTTTATCATTTATTTGCTGACATTTTCTGACAGCAAAATGCCCAAAACAAATATTGGGTATCTACATATGGATTTAGTGTCTACCTTAATAAATCCTTACATTTGGAAACTTGTCCCACAATTACTGTGTACTCCTTAAAACAGAGAGATTGAAAGGGATTTGTAGGGATTCAGTGAATATAACTTGAAATATATCTATTAATTTGCAAGACTCTGGGAAAAAACCTCCACACCAGGTCCTCTCCCAAAGCCCACCCTGCTCTATTCCCTGCTCCTTAACATTCACCACTGAGTTCTAACTGGCAACTGCATTAGCAGTAAATTTGAACCCTGAGATCCCATATTTTATGTCACTTGCCAAACATTCCCTTCTATTTTTTTCCTGTGGCTCAGGATGTTCCCTGCCCTTTATTTCAATTAATGGTGTCATGGTCAGTATATTCTCCCAACAAACTCCTAAATTAACGACCACACTCTTTCTTCAATTTTTCATTCACAGAAGGGAAGAAAAAACAAGCCCAGCAATCTGATGCACTTAACTCTTTATGATTTCAAATAAAAGGCAGAAAAATGACTGTAATGTTTCACCAGTCCCACCATTTAGCCAAAAAGCACACTGTACATCTTAGTTATGTCATGTTTTATTCCTCAGCCCATGAAGATGCTCCAGAGTGATGCATGCAGGATAAAAAAAAAAAAAAACATAACGAATGAGAAACCAGCAGCAACTTGAAGTCAGGGATTTTTCTGTTGCTTAACACCTCCACAAATAATCTCGTTCTTTTCCCTCCTTTTAAAAACAAAGGTGCAATACAGGGAAATGAAAAATGCCACCTGAAGCTTTTATTTCCAAGTCCGTGGGAGCAGCAGTTTTTCATCTCTGGATCTCTGTGTTCTAATCCCTGTCACGTCCTGTCCCTGCTGGCCGTGGGGCTGACTGACAGGGCTCTGTCTGCATTCCCTCCACGTGGAAAGCAGGTGAAACCTTGACCCAGACAAACAGGCTGCAGGCAATTTCCCCTCAGCACCCTCCCTGTTAAATATTTACAGATATCTCCCTTCACGATTGGACCACCGAGGGCAGAAAACTCTCCATCAGGTGATTCCAGCTTACCACCACCTCTTTTCCAGCTACTTTTTCTCTCTTTTCTGGGCAGCAGTCACTACTTCTCCCTTTTTGCCCCTTTTCCTGGTCTTCTGTTTCCCTGGGCTTCCTAAAGTTTTCTCCCCAGAATCTCCTCCATCAATTCTGCCATTCAGCCTTTCCACCTCCCACTCCACCACCTTTTGTTCATTTATTTTAATGGAAACTTTGGGTTTAAATAAATTTAAAAAAAACCCATAACAACAGAATAAACACCAAGAGTTAAGCACACTCCTTGGAAGAAGCAGTAGGAAGGGAGTTGCTGCCACTACCAAATCTGCTGCCAATCTGCACCAGCACTTTCCAGGGCATCCCTTGTTGATGGGAGGCTGCATTCATTCACCCCACTGATGCTGTTGTACACCACAATGACACAGACTCTGAGATTCAGAAAATGACTCCTTTATTTTTGGGATGTGTCTCCCTTTTATACTATTTTAACAGACCAATTTGATTGGTGAAACAAAGTCAAACCTCTTCATTCACATTGGTCAGACCAGAGGGACATCGAGAAGTCCCTCCTAGGGAAAGGAATGAATGACATAGATACAGTTTACAAAAACATTTCCCCTGTTTACAGAAAATTCCCTGGGAAAAGAATTTCAGAAAAGCAAAACATCTCAGGCATGAAACCAGGGCTACACCCCACAGCTGAAACCATCCTAAGGGAGGCCTCTGCTGCTTCTTTTCAGGATCCCCACATCCAGGAAAGCCCAGAAGTTACATGGAAGCCAATCTGATGAGCTGAATCCAGCAGTTTAAAGAATTTCAGTTTCTAGCACCACAGTTTGCTGAGGGCAGTTTTAACTATAAGCCCTCAGGACTCCAAAAAGAGGTGAAAAAACAGGAATACAGATGTGTAGAAGAGCCTGGCTTGACTTCCAGAGTGTTGTGGGCAGGCAGCACTGAGGGTCTGGTCACAACCACACATCATCCTCCTGCTCTGACCTCTGCTCCACCTTGTCCAGGGAAATTCCCCACCCTCACCAGGCTCATTTCAATTACAATTCCTTTTCAACCTTTATTTTTTTTTAAGGAAAAGCAGGGCTGAAATCTATCACAGAGGCTTCACAGCCACACCCCCATTATTCTCCTTTTATGGCCATGGCTCAGGAGCTGGGGTGTCCTGGGCACAATGAGGAATGGCAGGAGGGCCCACCAGGAATCACTGCAGGCACCATTACCTCTCCCAGGAACTGAGTACTGGGACATGTTAGGAAAATTAATCCACAAACACCAGAGGTTTATGTCCAAAAAGGAGACAGAGGAGTCTTCTGACTTTATTCGAATAAAGGGAGAGGCCATGGGGTATTTCGCCTGGACTATCTCAGATTTTTGGAGGACACAGCCTCCCATTTATTCCAATTTCCCAGCCACATTTCCCTCTCTCTTTCCCCACTGGCTGAGGTACTTGAGAGTTACAGACTGCCTGGAGTGCCCAATACCCAAAATTCCCCTTTAATGTATAACCCCCCTTTTAATTTTTAATTCTCATGGAATTTATGGATTTTCCCCATTGTTTCTTTCATCTTTCAATATCCAGTTTCATTCATCAGCAAACCTACAGTTCATTTGTAAAGGCAAATATCTTCTTTTCCATTCATCCATCAGTGGAATCCTTCCCACTGTTTCTTTTATCTCTCAGTGCTGGTTTTATCTACCAGCAGATCCACTGCTCATTTGTAAAGACAGATCTGTCATTCCTCTCAGACAGGAGCACAGTCAACCCTTCCCACAGACCACACTGAGAAATTTGCTGCTTTTTGCCACCCCCTGGGTCACCCACAAAGAAGGGACAGACAGGGCAGTGGGGAGCACATCCCTTCCAAGATCCCTTTGGAATTCCCGGTATCCCGTGGCATCCACCCACTTTCTCCATGAGGCAGCACTGCCAAAGGAGGCTGTCACAACAGCTTCCAGGGAACAGGAGCAAATATTTTTCCCCAGAGCTGACAGATTCACTATGTATTAAAATATTTTTTAATTACACCCCTTTCACAGCCCCACCAGTGGCACATGAGCCTCTGTTGTCCTCTCGTGGATGGTTTGCCTGTAACAGGAGCAACTGGGATCAGAAAGACCTCTCAGGTCAATCTTTTATTGCAGGAAAACACATTATATACACCCTTTAATAAATGTTATCAATCCTGTCGGTAAAAACTCGTTAGGTTAATGTGGTGCTATTTTTAATAAAGCTCAGAGAGCTTGCATTTAACGGCAATTACACTGGATAAACATGAAACAACTCTAAAATGATAGAAGCCAGAGCTTGGTGTCAAACTGAAATTCACAGCCCCAGATCTCATCCACGGGACTCAGGCTGACTTTTTGGTTCTACAAGTTACACCCCAAAGCTTTCCCAGCAGCAATTTCATGTTCTCAGAGGGTTCAGATCTGCTCCTGAGGGAAGGTTTGACTTCCACATCACAGCTTGTCCTGCACAGACTCCCCTGAATGTGGGAAATGGATTTGTAGAGAAATCTCAAAGCCTGACAGAAGGCTCACATAGTCTGTATCTGTATGCAAATTCGGAGATAAAAAATGATGACTTAGAAATGCCATGGAAGAGGACAGACATTGTTGACAGACATGGAAGTGGAAACAAGTTTCAAATTATGGCCTTGCAAATAGACTGGATACTTTGGAGAAACAGAACTATGACAGATATATTGTAGTAGGCCCCATGAGGGGTAACTTTAGATGATTGGCATTAAGGCATTAACAACATTGCGTGGCAAATGCTGATAGGCCAAAAAACACTTATAATGTATTGTAATTAGGAAATAGTTTGGCTTCTGATTGTGATAGTGTGAATTGTAACATCTGTCTCACTCTTCACATGAGACTGAAAATGAAATAAATGTTTTTAAAACGCCTCTCAGTTGCCCCATCTCTGGGTCAGAAAATGGGATAATCCAACACCTGAATCCTACAAAACTCAGATGGGAGGTATTCCCACCACATCTCCACTCCAGAACTCAACATGAAACAACATTGTGCCCATCAGGATCAACTACTGAGGCACTTGACTCAAAAACAGTTCAAAATAAGTAAAGCTTCCTCTTCAATAAGATTTATGGATAAGCTGCAAATAAGTTAAGCTGTAAAACACCCTTTGAGGCGAGGTGTCTTGAGGGGCTGGTTAACTTCTTGCACACGCTCTGGGAATTTCACCTCTATCTAAGCACCATAAAAGGAGTCATCCAGATGGAGGAGAGTTCATAGCCTCAACAAAGAGTGCTGAATGAAGAAAATGGAGATTTTTATTGCTCTTCCTGTGAGCGCTTCTTTTCATACACTGGTGTACATACATCAAACTGAAACTCCAGAGTTCAGACTCTGTCCTGTCTTCCAGCAGCAGAAAACAAAACCTAGAAGAGTTGGAGGGTTAAGGGATCTTTAAAGCCTTTTTACTCCAGTGTTCCTAATTGAAATGAGCTGCAACATCTTCAGCCAGGTTTGGTTTTTCGATGTCCCAGCCTAGAAAGCAGAAGAACCTACCAGCCACTTCTCTCAACACCTGATAGGAAACAAGCAGAACTAGCATTTATCTGAACTTTTTCAGCTTATTTTTAGTAATAATGTTTTATTTTCATCAGTATGGACTTCCTGTAAGGCTGTTTCCATATTCTATTAACCTCTCTAGAACCTTCATGCTCAGCAACCTGGCAACTGTCACACACATTGCAGAACCAAGAAAACAAAAAGGCCACAGTTTAAGTAAAGTTGGTGCTGAGTCCTCATTAGCCAGGTGTTGGCAGGACTTTATTAATGGCGGTAATTAGTAGGAAAAGAAAAAAAAACCTTCAGTGGTGGCAGTGGAAAATTTCACCACTTAAATATTCATTGTTATTGACTCCTGCAGCTTCCCAGAGCAAGGGATCTTATTATCTCCCTTTGGGCCAGCCCCTGGGGTCAGCTCTGCGAGCAGTGCTGAAGGTGAAAGGCTGGAAATGTTAAATTTCTTTCAGAAGTCAGCAGAATTACGTGCTAAAACAAATGACCAGCCCTCAGAGCCCTGAGCATGACCTCCAGTTCCCCCTGGGCACCAGGGCAATCTGAGCATGGCCAACATGGATTGCTCTTTTCTTTGGCCTTTCAGCTCACAAACAATAAAGCAATAAGGAAGGCCAAGAGAAAAGCACTGATTATAGCAACAACACCTAAACAGAGGAAGAGGAAAGGCTCATAAAGTGCTCTGCAATTGCCTCATTAATTGGGGTCATCAAAGAGATCTGGAGAGTTTTGTAGCAAAGGCCCTTTAAGGAGAAAGTGGGAAAAGAAAAAAATCCCAGGCAAAATTGTCAGTAAGCGCTGTCTCCATTTGTGGGTGTTCAGCTCTGAGAGAGTTAGGTCTGGATTATCAGAGCAACCTGAATGTTCAAACTTGCTAAAGGCCAGGGGAAGCAGAGGCACAAGCCCAGAATCAAGAACTCTTGAGCTATTCTGCTGTGGAACTCACTTTTACTTCTCAGCTGTAGGAGCCAGAGGCAGCTCAGAGGCTGTGGTTTGCTGAAATCATTCAGGTTCAGTTAGACTGGGGTGCAACAGAAGAAATTCTACCTGAAATCCTTTGCAGTCCCTATCTGAGTTGGCCTGATAGATGTGACACACAATAAATCCACAACCTCCAGCATACTCAATGTACAGGCACTCCAGACGTGCACTGGAAGTGAAAGATCTGCTCTTATCCCACAAACCTTTGGCCTTCTGACCATGTGCAGCTGCTCCTTTGAAGCTCACTTCCATCCAATAGCACACAACAAGCAGAAATAAAGACAAAATGCAGCAGCTACTACAACGTGATGGTATTTATCTCCTCTGGATTGTTTGTTTGGGTTTTTTTTAGCCCCCAAAATGTCTCAGCCGACACTAATTCTTCTATCAGCATGAAATCAGATGGATCCATGCCAAATTTCATCAGTCCTTAGGACCTTGGAATTAAATTCTACTGGCCCAAAGCATTTTTTGAGATAAGATCTGTGATTTTCAAAAGTCAGCCTAGTCTTCTGTGCTGTTTCTATTTTCTCCTGTCTCTGAAGGTGGGATGGTGCTCTGCTGTGTCCTAGTGATGCTGTATATCATAACACAATAGCTGCTAAGTGCTGCAAGGCCTTTAGGCTGGAGGGGGAAAGCATAAACCCACGGTGTTTTATTGCTTAAAGTAAATGGTAGTCTTAGAGCAGCACTTGTAAAGAGAGGCTGAGCACATCTGACCTTTCCACAGCCCTGTAACTTTTACTAAGAGCATTCTTCCAAACCCAGGGAGCAGGGAGGAAGAGCGAGGTGATTGATACACTGCTGCAGCAAATAGTGGGCAGCTCCAGAAAGATGGCCCTGATCTGAAAAGGCCAGCCAGGGGCTGAGTGTAAATAGCTGCAGAAATGCAGCTCTTATGGGAGGTGTTGCTGCTTTAAAGAAAACCTTCATAAAAAACAAGAAGCCACCGGGTGAGGTCATTCCATTCCCAGCATTGACATATTTCTACAGATTTAGCTGATTTCATACTTTACCCTTTAAAAGTCTCCATTATATAAAAGGATTTAAGACAAAACAACTCCATTTCCTGTCCAATTAAATGTCCTGCAACACCTCTATATTTGTTGTTCTGTTTGCAACAGATTTTTGTCGCTATAGGACACAAAATGAACGACACACACACGGTCAGGTTGTCAGGGCAAAAAGAGAGGAGTTTATTTTTCTATTTTTGTTTATATAGATTTTGGACAATGACCATGGATTGGAGGATGAGGTTGTCACCTCTCCAACTCCACTGGTCAAACTAGAAGTCCATTGATTGTCCCTCCTCCAGAGAGGCATGTAAATATCACTTTGTTTTCATGGAAATCCGTGAGAAACTCCACTACAAAAATGCAAATATCAGAAGGCTGAAAAAGATCAGAGCAACAGATTTTCACCTCCATGGTGCATCATACATTCTCTTTGGTGCATATTCTGTTCTCTCTGCCCTGGCCTCTGCAATAATGTTTTGATTGTTTGCTGGAAGGTTGGTGTTAATGAAATGTAAAAATGGAAGATGTTGGAAACGTGTCGCTATGGGACACGAAATGAATGACACACACACCGTCAGGTCGTCAGGGCAAAAAGAGGGAAGTTTATTTTTCTACTTTGATTTATATAGATTTTGGACAATGACCACGGATTGGAGGATGAGGTTGCCACCTCTCCAACTCCACTGGTCAAACTAGAAGTCCATCAATTGTCCCTCCTCAAGAGAGGAATGAAAACAAGAAGGACATTTACCATAACATCACTTTGTTTACATGAAAATCTCTGAGAAACTCCACTACAAAAATACAAACATCAGAAGGCTGAAAAAGACCAGAGCAACAGAAACCCACATGGTTCTATCAGATGGAAAGAAAAGAGTTTTCCCTCTGTCACCTGGGCTGGAAAAGCACTGCTCCCTGGCTGGCATTAGGCATGCAGAGCACTGCCAGCCAGCAAAGCTCCCGAGACACCATCTGTGCACATAATAAAGAGCGGTGGGACTTTTGCAACATAAATGATTGAATTTGCTTTCTCCTTCCCTTGCAGTGGGAGTATGCCAGCTATTAAGTGCCATAAGAACTTGCCAGACTACCTCTGAATATAAAATTTATCTTCTCTGATTCATGCCCTCTCCCACCTCTGCAAGTAAAGCTGGTGCTGCTTTTGTAGGAAATGTTGTTATTTTGCCCGGGCAAAAGTGAGTTTTCCTGCCTGTCACATCCACCTAAACCAGGAGTGTAGTTATGAGCTACAGAAAGCCTGAACTGCTTTTGGGACTTGCCTTATTCTTCCTTGACAGTGGCACAAACACAAAGTGACCATTGGGTTTGAACAACTCTCACAAACCTTTCAAATTTCAGCACCCAGTCCAAGGCCAGTGAGAAGGCTGATAGGCAGCACCATTCATCTCTGTCATGTTATGAGCTTCTGAGCCTTGGTTCACTCCAGCACTTGTCTGTCACCTCTCAAATAAGAAGGGAACTTCAGGTTCCTTCAGATTGCCTGTATTTTTCTTCTATAAATAAATAAATTGTATTTGTCAGCTACATGCATCACCATCAGGACCAGAAGCATTGCCCAGCTAGTGACCCTTATCAGACCTGGTTAGGATTATAATGACAAATCTTCCACAAGGTTACAATTTTATATCTGGAGTGCCTACATCAGGCTAAAGAGGTTTCAAACAGCTCAGCCCAAATGAGTTTCAGAAGTGCTTCAGAAAACAGGACAAAGCAAACAAAATTATTCCTGTGTTGAAAGGAAAACCAAACCAGTGAGTGATGGTTTTTCTGGGAGTGTTAGAACACCTCGTCTTCCTGGCAAGGATGTGAAGTGCTGACAGGGAGCTTTCCAATCTGGCCCTGCAAATAAAGATGGGCAGAACAGGTGAGTTCACAAGGCAAAAGTACAAACCAGTTTCATTCTGGCCTCTTCCTAACTCCGCTGTGCTCGACTTTTTGCTCTCCTGCTCTCTCAAATGTGTTATTCCTGTGGTTATATAAACAAAACACAACCCAATTATGCCCAGGCAAGCCTTTTAAATTTTATAGGGCTGTGGGATGTATGGAATGGGAAAACTCAGCCTGTACAAATTGAACAACAAATGGAGGCAGCAGGAGGAGGAGCAGCAGCAAGGGCTGTGTAGAGGCAGCTCTTGGCAAGGCTGCACTGGGAGTACTGAGGGCACACTGAGCCCCTGCTGCAGCCTCAGGGATGTGAGCAGGAAACAATGTGCTGAGTACACAAGATCTTATGGTGAATGTAGAACCACAGAATCATAGAATTGTTTAGGCTGAAAAGGCATTTAAGATCAGTGAATCCCAGTGTTCAAAATAGAAAAATAAATATTGACATTTTAAAACATGAAGATCTAAAAAGTATAGAAATACAAAAATACAAAGCTAAAAAAATATAAAAAATATAAAGGACAGGAATATATACCAGATCCTCTGAGGGGACAAGCCATTTGAATTGTGTTTAAGCAGCTCCATGGGAAGGGGGATGGAGATTTTCAAAAAGCTGCAGCATCACCTGTCCAGCAGCAAAGCAATGGCATCCATGCCCCTCCACCTCCAGGCCAGCATTAGCCCTCCAGGTAAAGATGATGTGTCAGACTCTTCACTAGTTTGCTCTAGGGACACCCTGAGACACTCCAGGGTGACACTGTAACCAGGGACAGGACAACTGGCCTGTCCCAAGCTTTAATGGCTTTATTCACTGTGGTGAATGGTTTTATTCAGCTGGAATTTTCCAAGCTGATCATAAAGAGACTGCAGCCAAGGCACCCATGGCTACCTGAAAAATTAGGGATAGAAAAACATCAGTGACTGCCTGAAAGGAGATCTCCAACTCACAGGAGGAGCAACATCTTGTTGGGGGGAAGAGAGGACAAGGTGTGCTTGAAACCTGCCCAGTTCTGTGTGACCTGAGTACTGACAGGTGAGAAAACACTCACTGAGAGAACCTAAAGAGGGACACAGGAGACCAAAGCTTCATCTTGGACTCGAGGCAGTGGGACTCACCAAGCCATGCCCCACTAAATGTTGGTCTTGTTTCAAACATTGTCTCTCCACCCAAGAGGCAAGAAATGACTTTTTTCTGTGCTTGTCCCAAAAACTGTTGTGTTATGGTCATAACTGATATACACACTTCAACCTGTCAACTTGCAGAACTTCACCAGGTCTGCACTTCCCTTTCCCACAGCAATCCCAGAGCTTGGTAAATCCAGCTCTGCATAGAAGCCTGTAGGCAGGCCTGATAAATAAACATATATAAATAAATAAAGATTTAAACTCATGGTTAAAGATTTCTAATGTGCAAAAAAGGCTCCTTCAGCTCCTGCTGAGCTTCTGACCCTGTAAAGCCTTGATGAAGAGAATTAGCACTCCCGTACAAGCTGGCAAATGCACTTTCCTTACAGTCCCTCTGCTTGTGTCCCTCCTACCCTTCTCCTGCCCACTGCCAGCCCTGACTGACACTTTTTGTGCTTGCCTCATTACTGCATCCCCAGAGAAACAGGGAGAGGTGAGAGGAAAGGAAGAGTGAGAAAAGGGAAAAAATAATTACAATGGGATTTCATCGACAGGCGGGAAAAAAAGGAAGTGTCCCCCTGGGTTAGATCAATAATGCAGCACTTGTTATCTTGATCTTCTTAATAAACCACAAGCAACCCAGATATATTTCTATCCGTGAATCAATGCTTCACAATGTTTCTATCACAATACAGGCAGTACATGGAACCACACAAAACTGAAATGAAATGGGCTGGTTTATTGATTGTCCGAACAAGAAACCTTGTCGTTTGCATAGATTATCAGGAGAAGTGCTGCCTGCTTTGCTTCTGTTTAATTACTTTTGCTTTGTTTCAGCCTCTCTCTGTCCCACTGGGGCCTTCTGCATTACCAGGCAATAGCAATGGCTAAATCTTTCCATTTTAACCCCAAAGACATTTGCTAAACCTGCAATCAGAACTGCTTTTGGATCTGTGCTCTCCATCAGTGAAGCACTCCCGGGCCTGCTTTCATTCCTCTGTAGTCAGAGGGGTTGGAGGTGTTGCTGCACTTCACAGGAGGCAGAATTGGCCTGGAGTTCCTTGCCCTGGAGAAAGTTCAATTACACAGTTAATTATACAGCTGATTTCACCTCTTTTCACCTCTTTTTTGCTCCTGCCTGCAAAGGTCACCCTCCCTGACCCGCTGCTGTGCAGGTTATGACCACCCACCCCAGGCCTCACCCTGCAGCAGTGATTGCTGGGCTGGGGTCAGGCTGCAGAGCCCTCCCAGGCTCTGTGAAGCTGTGCTGACCCTCGTGGCAGCTGACCCGTGAATAAAATGCCCAAAGGCATTTTGTGTTTGGGTGTTTTTGGCTCCCTGATGGACCCTGTGGATCGTACAAGGGCAGGGATGCAGAGCAGGCTCGGGAGGAGCTGGGCTCAGAGAAGGGTTCCCCACATCCAGCTGCTGAGTGACCTGCAGAGCTGCACCCCTTGGTTATCCACACAACAGAAAGAGGGACCCTACCCCACCCAGAGACCACCAGGCTGCCCATAGACATCATCTATGCCTAAACAGGGAATGCTTTGATCATCCCAGGCTGAATTCCAGTTTCTTTTATTTTGTTTTTTCAATTTTCAGTAATGCCTTGAGGCTTCTATGGAGGAAAATTTCTTCCTGCGAAAGTAGTATAAGAATAAAGCCAGAAAAGCCTTCAAGATTTGACCAATGAAGAAACTACTCATTTTCAGACCATGTGATGAAAGCAACACACACAGAAGGAGCAAGGTAATATCTTGTTGTCTAACAATTCAGGTTTTGGGCATGACAATATTTCCTGTGGGTCTGGCGAATCCATGCTGCAGCTTGCATTGATCAAATGAAAGTCCTAAAATAATTCCCCAACTTTCTTAGGCATTTACCATAGATATTACCAGGGCTTGAAAAGACAGGCCCTGAATGTATGCAGATGAGCCCCCCCTTCCCACTGAGACAGCATAAAATCCTTCAAGAAAAAATGTAATTAAGTTAGACTTGTGAATGATAATGAGTTTCTATTACACCCCGCTGTGAGTAGTGACAACATCTGAAAATTATTTTTCGCTGTCTACAACCAAGCAGTAGCTCTTTTCTTAGAAACAGGGGTGGAGCTGATAGCCTGGACTGTTGCAGCTCCAAACTGCCTTTAAGGCCAAACCCTTGTGGAAGATACTGCTGTGGATTAAAGCTCTGGATCTGCACAGGCTTAGAAGATTCAGTGAACCTCTCTTCCCAATCCAAACCACTCCTGGTTTTCTCAAGCCATGTCACACCCTTGATGCATTGGGAAGGCTGACCTGAAACAGAGATTGGACAGAGCTAGAGAATAAAGTAGGTATTTATTAAAAGGCCTCCAGGATACACCTTGAGCAGGACAAGAGCCTGGCCAGGGCTACACCCAAGGTGGACCCAAAATGGTCACAAAAATGGATGATGGTCATAAGATCTCACACTTTTTAACTTTTGGTCCGTTTGTATATTGGGGTTTAATTGTCCAATTCCAGCTGCAGGTTATGAAGTCTCATCCTTCTTGTTCCTTCCTTCAGCCCACAGTTGTTTGTGCTGTTGGGCTGAAAGTTTTCTTGGTCTTCAGCAGGAAAAGGATTTGTTTTGTGTCCCTGCTCTGTGCAGAGCTGAGTGACACTGAATGTGAGCTCAGAACTGCACCCCTGGGCAGCACAGAGTCTGGAAAACATGAAAGCTAAAATTCAAGGCATCACTCTCCCCTCCAGTTTTTCTTTTCCAGGTTGGACTCCTTGGCCCCTTTGCTGTGGGTGCTGAGGGAAAAGTTGCTCTGTGCCCCTTGTCCAGCCCTGCAGGACGTCCTGCAGCAGGGAGCCAGGCCTGGCAGCTGGGCTCAGTGACCAGCAGTGTTTGCCCAGTGCTGCAACAAGATCTGGTTTATTCTCTGTTTATTTCTTGCTAAATCCTCATGCTTGAATGACCTGCTTGATTCAGCAAGCTCACACTTTGACAGGGACTCTCTGTTTTATGTCCAACATCTCACTCCTCAGTTCTCTGCTGAGGTCAAGGACCATCAGAGTGCAAGTACATACAGAAATATGTAAGGACATTTATATGTATGTGTACCACTGTGGTTTCTTCCCCCCATGTGCATAGTTTATATTCAGCTACATCCCACCCCATCAGGTGCTGTGTTACCACTCCTGTACTGAGGTTTTTACACTCAGCCCTTGTTCACTTTGGGGGCTGGGAGAGTTTTGTAAGAATGAAATGAAGCAAACACAAACAACTGTTGGTCTTTGCAATGCAGGAGAGGGCAGGTTTTATCTACCTAGAAATAACAGTTTTATCTAGGACCCCAAACACATCAGGATAAAAACCACTTGTGAATTTTATCCAAGAGAGTTCATTGCCTTAATCCTGGATAATCCATATCTAATCCTTTTTATAATCTTACTCATCTACTTGCCTCAATAGTTTTCCACAGCAGGGAGTTTACATTTCATAAAAGGAATATTTTCCTCTTCCTTATTTGCAATTACTGTTACTATCATAAAGGTTCCCTTTTGCAAGTGCTCTTCACCCAAACCAAAAATACATTTTATCTTTTTTGATGCCACGCCTTGTAAATGACCAGAGAGTTGTTTTGTTTCCCAACAGGATTTATAATCCACGTGGCTGGTACCAGGTATATTTTGGACTCAGCAACAGTCACAGACCCCTGAAACTCATGAGTGTCAAACACATATTGAATGGAGCTGACAGATGTTCATTATTGAACAGAATATATTTTAATAGAAGAAAAGCAGCCTTCTGTATCTTCTAATGATATCTGGTATATTTTAGGGCTGGCCATGAAAGAGACATGAAGGGAGACATTGAATCTTGCTCTCTGTATGGGGTCATATGGGACAACGACCTTTCCCAACTGCTTTTTCCAAGCTCTGGTAGGCAGTGAGCATCCTGAAGTAGTTCTCTAGGACTTGGAGACTCAGACTTGCTCTGCCAGGCAGTCTGGACTGCCTGGCCAATCTGCCAGGGAGCTCTTCTGCCACTCAGGACCTTCATCAGCAAGGGTGAGAAACAGCAGGAGGCAGGAAAGGGCAGAGCACTGCCCTCCTGCTCACTTGCTGTGTGGGCCAGGGGCAGAAATTAGGAGAAATCACATCCATGGAACAGGAGAGGTTCAGTTTTCCTGTAGTTTTCTAGTCACAGCACTCACTGGTGTAACAGATGTGTTGATTTCTGGTTTAAGGATCTGCTTAAATTCTCTCTATTGTGCTTAAGGAAACAAGACAGATGTGCATTTTCCTTTTTGTGTGCATGTGAATGATTAAAAAAGGGCTACACAGAAAATGTAGCTGCCACATATCACTGCTTTCTCATCCTGACAGAAACAAATCATCCAGCCTTCAAACTTTTGTTAACACTCAGGGTGAAGGGGATGTAGCATCTTGTCTGAACTAATAACACGACTCTGGGTCCAGGCAAGTGTAACAACAATCACAGTGTTAAACTGGATAATCTATTAGTAGTCAAAGATCTGGTACCAAATCCACACCCTACAAATAACATGCCAAAAATGAACTGCAAACCCTGCACCAAGACAGATAATAACTAACAGAAATAGGCAAATTTGTCCCCAGGAGGCAGGTGATGCAGCTGTATTTTTTGCTCAGGCAACATACAAATTGTAGCCCTCAGTAACTACCAAAAAAATCCTGCCTTCCATAAAGGAGAGCATCCTCACTTGAAATTCAAACCTCTGTGCTCAGCTACCCAGCTCCTCATTTTATAAAGAATTTCAGAAAGAACTCCTTTGACCCTTAACCTTCCATGCAATTTCCAAACCCCTGGCTAATTACAAGTAGCTAATGAACGTGGTTGGCACCACACTGTACAGGGATGCTGGCTGGTGCTAATGAAGAATCTGCTCCTCACCATTGGGTACTGGGGAGCCTGAAGATGAGCTCCCCCTTCTCACCCACCATCAACAGCATCCCCCTGAAAATCCCTGAAGTTCCTGTGAGCTGCTGGTAATAAAAACAGTTTAGTAGTGCTAGATCTCAAACACAAGCAGATCACTTCCAGCTGCTCCTTGTCTAATTTCTGTTGTCATCTGACACTGTTCATTTACAGTATATCAATCTAGCCTGGGAATATTTGAAATATTAATTAGGCAATGGCCTCAGCTCGTTACCAGGGATGCATTTAGCAGGATGCATGCCTTCTTACAGGTATCCAAACTGCTGTGCAGCACAAATAATCACTGCTTTCTTCCTTAGGGAATGTCTGAGCAGAGCTACTCAAACTGCCTGTAATTGAGGCAGCTTGGGTGCTACCCTGGTTCTGTATTTCAGCCACGATAATGAGCTTTGGGGAGACATAAAATACATTGGGATCTTGTACAGCCCCACTTGGAGCTGTGCTGGCACGACCAGGCTGAACCACAGTGCAGTTTCCCTTGGTTTTATTCACAGAATCATGGAATTATTTTTGGCTGGAAAAGCCCTGTGAGATCACTGAATCCAAGCAGTAACCCAGCAAGGCTGTGTTCACCACTAAACCATGTCCCCAGTTTCTCTGAACACTTCCAGGGATGGTGAATCCATCACCTCTCTGGGCAGCTGTTCTGGCATCAGACCACCCTTCCAGTGAAATTTTTTTCCTAGTATTTAAACCAGTTTGAGTCCATCTGAACCCCCTTGTGCTCAGACCCCAGTTTTTAATATCCCCTAGAACCTGTTATGGGGCAGAGGAGCCTCTCCTGCCAGCCCCACCCCACTGATGGGGTGGAGGAGGGTGCCAGGTCAGGATGGGCTGCCTGGTGGGTTCTTCCCAGATTTCCAGCAGGTTTTCCAGCCAGTGTTGAGCTGCTCTGTGATTAGCAGCACATTAAATCCTGCTCACCCACCCAGCCCACAATCCCTGATGATGACCTTACCTTTTGTTTCCCTCCTTTTTGGCAAGGCTGGACCATATCCAATGGAGGAGGAGAACACAAAGGGCTGTTCTCCACCTAGAGAAGGTGAGGCAGCAAGAACTGGGCTTTCCTGGGAGCCCTCAAACACTTCATCCCAAAGCCATTTCTTGCTGGAGCAGGGGGAATTACCAACAGCCACAGGCTGTTATCGATGATAATTGATAATTATCAATATTATCATACAAATGGGAAAATAAGGGTACTCCTGCAAGGTACAGCTCATGTGGCAGAGCACAGAGATACTTCTCTCTCACACACACCCTCCTGGCTGCCTGTAGCTGTGCCCCTGCAGGGCTTTCCTTGGTTTGCATTTTTGAGGAGGGGTGTTATTCTGGGGGGAGAAGAGGGGCCAGAGGGACCAGTCCCACTCTGCTGCACCCCAGCTCTGCCCAAAACCAGCCCAAAACACCAGCGTGGTGAGACACAGGATCCAGCCCCTCCTGCATCTTCCCTGGAGAGGCAGAACTGAGGAGCCAGTCAATGAACACACACAAAGATCAACACAAGCACCAAAACTGTCATTTCAATGCCTGGAAAACAGCCTAATTTCTGCATACTCTGTCTGTCTGTTGCTGAGACATGGAAGGAAGATGGGCCAGTGATTGACAAAGTGAGACATTAACTCTGTCAAGCAGATGGAGAATGGCATAATTATGAAAATAATAACAGTGATTGGCTGAGTTACGACAAAAAAAACCATGTTGTAGGAATTATTTATGTTTAGAGTTGTTGAAGCCTAATTTATTCTAGGATAGCAAGAGGAAATGCAGAAATCATGGCCCCTGAAATGCTCATAACAGGTGGTATAGCCCAGAAAAACAGCTCGCAGCTAAAGGGGTTTAATTGCTTCTCCTGATGAATGAAATTAACCTTTATTTGGGGCTGATGTTGGGCACATACCACCCAACAGCATTTCTCAAAAGGCTCATGTTGCTGCCATCACAGTTAATGGTTTAAATGAGTTCACTGTGGTCTGGAGCAGCAGAGCTTGGAGCCACCAGGGTGTCAGAAAAGAGAAATTAAGCTGTACCCACAGGAACAGCTCTGGAGCAATTAAAGCCCCTCAGCAACAAACAACTTGCAGGGAGATGGGGGAAAACTGATAAAGGGGTTGGTTTTGAATAAAAAGAAAACACATGCTGCAATTCTGTTTATACTCGTGTTTCAAGAGGAGCAAACCTGGCCACGTATCCATGGTGGCCAGCCAGGAAACCTCTGACCTTCTTAAATAAAACACTCTCATCTAGGAAATTGAAATATGACTCTGAAGATTGTCATGCTGCCAGGAACACTTACATTTTTCATACTTAACCCTAACTCTTTTCACCTCTCTGAAGTTTTTCATCAATTTCCCTGCCATGTTTGCTGTTTGTCAAAGCCATTTGGCCCCAGCTCACCCATCACAATCCTGGGGGCAGTGGCATTTCCTGGGCTGGTGGGAGCAGCTCAGCATGAGCTCAGCTCATCTGCCCTCTCCCCTCTCCCTGCCAGGGAGAAGGCTCTTCCTCCTGCCCCCCTGGACAAAGGGTATTTTGGGGTTTAGCCATGCTTTTTCATCCACAGGCCCCTGCCTCTTTGGCAGCTCTGCTTGGGGAACAGCAGAGTTATGGAGTGCTTAAATTCATTCTCATTCTATGGGGAACCTCTGCCTTATTTACTGCACCCCTCCAGCCCTCGTGCTGGATTATTCCTCACCTTTCCAGGGCTGTTCATCATTCTGCCTCAAGCATTAACCACTTGCTCTCTGCAGAAAACTGCTCTTGCCCTTGTGGCCTGTAGGGAGGCCGGGGCAGAGGGACACCCACCGTGCCAGGAGGAGATCAGCTGGAAATCAAATCCACGAGGATGCTGCCCACCTCCCTGGCTGTACCTCATTCCCCAGAGGGGTGATCAGCTCTTTGGGTGCCAGACAGAGGCACTCAGCTTCCCCAGCAATGGACCAGCAGCACTTCAGCTGTTTTTCTGTGCTTTGGTATAAATTGTTTTTGATATAAACTGCTCATAAAGCAGCTCCTTTGCTGCTCAGCCTTTATTCTCTTCCTTGGCATCACCCTGCTCTTATTGTGGGTGGTGCCATGGGAAGGAAGAGCCCAGAGTCAGGGACTACAGATGAAGTGGACAAGATAAAATGGAACATTTCTGGGTTTCCTGTGCTTGCCTCCTCCCAGCCTCAGTTGCCCCCACTCCACAGCCAAGAGGGGCTTCATCTCCTCCTAGGAACCAAAGCCCTGTACCAGAAAGGGATGTGAAATCTGAGACATTGAGTCACCCACATGCTCCCAACAACCCCACATCTTTCTGCTCTCAGCACCTCTCAAATAATTGCCCAGCCCCATCCTGCACCCCAGACATTGAGCCCTCTCCCCCTGCCTCTAGCCCCAGTCCCTCCCAGCCATGGGAGAGAGGGGCTCTTCTCCTCCAAGCTGAATGCAGACACCAGAAGACATCTGAAATTCAATATTTTGGGTCTTTGTGATGATTCAGATTCAGCCATGGCTGCAAAACTTTCTGAATCTGAGCAAATCCTGCCAGGAGCTGCCAGGGCAAGGGAAGCAGCAGCTCTGCTCAGCAGAGTGCAGCTCACACAGCCCCAGGGTGGGGAAAGGGGAGAAGAGCAGGAAAAGTTAATAGGAAAGTGGAAAGTGCTGCTATGAAATGTGCTTTGATAAGAATATTGACAAACAACTTTGATAAAGACTACCTGGAGCCTTGCTGCAGAAAAAAATCTGCAGCACCTGACACCAAACCCTGGCCCAGGCTGCTGCACCTGAACAGCACTGGGCATGACCACAGGATTTAGGCTCTGGTTTAAGTCACATACAGTCACTTCATGTAGCAGCACTGGGGTTTTTCCAAACACCAGATTCTTCTACCCAAAGGCTTTTGAGTCTGTTCCAAAAGAGGTGAAAAACTCCAGCAAAGTTTCTCTTTAGGGACACCTCACAGTGCCTGAAAAAAATACAGAGCCTCTGTTAGTTCCTGTAGCTGCTCCTGTAGCTGCAGCTCTCCCTGGCTGTCCGTTTGTGCCTTCCAGAAACAGGGAACTCACTCAACACACAATCAAACAGGAAACATCTGTTTTTTACTGATTTTTTCCTCAGTTAGGTTGTTGTGTTTTGTTCCGTTTTATTTAAGGCAGGAAAAAAAATATTAATTACATGCTGCCAGGATCTTTGGAGAAAAATTCAATATTATCTTTTACCGCAAAGAAGGAATTAATCAAGGCTCCATTCCAAATCCAGCAGCAGTCCTGACTTTGACGTGCCGAGGAAAATAATAACTTTCAGCACATACTAATTGTCTTGTTAACATGGATTATGCAGCCAGCCAAATAAATGTCATTCACACTTTCATGTGGAAGAACATAAATCTGAAAATCAGAAATGCATAATATTTTTTAATCTTCTCCTTTCTTTCCATTCTGTGTTCATAGCCTAAATATATTTACAGTTTTAATCCATGCAAACAAAGCAAGACTCTGCTGGAGATTTTTGAAACCTCCCAGGGGGTCCTGAGCTCAAGGTGATCAGATTTGTAAAACAACAAGCTTGGTTCCCATGTAGCCTTAAAACCAGTTTATACTTTCTTGGCACTGCAAAACCGTTTTGAAATGAGGGTAATTTACACTCAATTTAATTTACACTAAATCCCCTTCTCGTGCCAGCACAGCACAAACAGGGCTGGGGCTGGCCTTTGTCAGAGTGAGTGTGCTGAATGCTCATTTTGTTCTCTCGAGGGGAGGGATGGCTCCAAAACCAGGGAGCAAGCAAAGCCCCAAACCTGGGATGGTTTCCCCAGGGGAGATAATTCCTCACCCCGCTGGGCTGGTTCCTCCCTTGGCTTCACCCACCTCCCTCCCAGCAGTGCAATACCCACTCACAGCCTCGCTGGTGGATTTTCCCTCTCAAAGCCCCCCTCATGCCATCACCTGGTGCCAGGAGCAGGGCAGAGCTGATGTGACCTGCAGAGCCAGCCCTGCCAGCAGCCAGGCCCTCCCAAAGGCAAAATAATTGTTTGGCTGAAGGAGGGAATGGCCAAACAAGGGGATTTAGGCTGGCACAGAACACAGATAAACTTCACTCATCATCTTTCCCTCTGCAGTTATTAAATTCCAGCATTCATCTCAGCCCTGGGAAAGCAACACCCATCGAGGGAGCCCAGCACAAATCCACCACAGAAAACTGCTCTTTGGACATGCTCTGATTTCACAGCAGCCTGCAAACAGCACGGCTCTGGCACCAAGCTGGGTTAACCCTGTGGTGCTGAGCCCTGGCCCCCTGTTCTCATGCAGGATTATCCCTCCCCACAGCCAGCATTGCCACAGCTGCCCCTGGGCTGACCCCACACTAATCCAGCTGCTGGCTCAGGTACCTCTTCTGGCACTGCTCCTCATCACCCCACCCTTCTGGGTCACTTTAATCAGAATATCCCATCTTTCCTGCTCTCCCCTGCTCGGGCTGGCAGGTGTCAGCAGTGACAGCACTCCCAGCAGTTATTGGGAGCATTGGAACTGCCACCACACCACCCTCTTCTCCATCGTGCCAGTTCTCCCACCCCATGCACACACCCCTGCCATGAGCCCAGGCCAAACCTGCCACACTATTGTTGTTTATATTCATAAATAATGTCTTTAATAACAATATACTCCAAATCATCCTGGAGGACTTAAAAAGAGAAAGTCTATTGAGAGCCACATCCTTTTATACAGTGTTTCAGTAGAATGAATATTGTTGGTCATTTGGAGCAACACATCTTTACCATTTTTTACAAGTAAACAGCAAGTTAGAAAAAACAGCACCTGCTAACAGCTTTTCACCTTCCAAGGATGGTTTTTGTTTCCTTCTCACACTCACAGGTTCTGTGGGAAAGGAAGTGTTCTCATAGGCTTTGCTGCTGCTGCCTGAAGCCTAGAAATTCCTCTTTGACCACTGTCAGCTCCCACAACACACAGCTCCCTGTGCCTGCCCCCGGGCTGGCTCTGAGCTGGTGTGCTTCTGTATTCTCCTGACTCTGCATTGCATGTCTTCATTTGTGATTTCCACCATCCTTTTGTGGTGAAATGCCACCTCTGCACTCAGGGATGAAGGTCTGTCACCCTGATTTTTCACCCTTCTGATTCTTTCTCATTTCTACTGGAGCTTTCTCACACTTGAAACAAAAACAAAGATTGATGTTTGGTAAATAATGCATTCCCTTACAGAGGGAAGGACAAATTGATGGACTTCTGAGTTGACCACTGGGGTCAGAGGGGTGTTCCTCTCATCCCCCAATCCTTGACCAAATCCCAAAAACTATATAAGCTGAGATCCCCAAATAAATTGCCTTTTTCGTTTTCATCTCACATCCTGATGGGTGGGTGTAGTTCTTTTCATGTCCTCTTACAACAAGGACCTGCTCAGGCCCCAGCAAGGCTTCCAGTCTGGATTAGGGACACCACAACCAGTGCAGCTCCTTCCCTCCCCACCCCTGCCCTGGGTAGGAGCACCTTCCACTGGGCCAAGCTGCTCAGAGCCCCATCCAGCCTGGCCCTGAACACTTCCAGGGATGGATCCCTGCCTCTCTGCAGGAAAGAGGCTGAGGGCAGAGCAGCTCCAAAGCCCTGCTGCACTTCCCAGCAGTAAATCCAAGCCTGTTGAGGAAGGCACTGATGCTGTAGCATTACCCAGCTGAGGAGCAGGGCTGTCAGAGGGGGAAAAGCCTTGACAGAGCAATTCCAGCAAAGGCTATGGACAGACACAATTAAAACAAGCACTGTGGTTTCAATTAACTGCTCTCCCCAGCAGCACGGGCTTAGAAGGGACTTTTAATAGATCTCTTCCACCGCAGTGCACAAACTCTATTGCCATTTCTTCAGTGATTATTGAAAGTTAGCAGAGTGCAGCAGCTCCCTCACACCAGCTTCAATAGTGATTTGAGGATCTGTCTGTTATTAGCCAGCCCTGCTGGGGATGGGGAGGCTGAGCAGGGAATGGAGTGTGACCATTTCTCAGGTAGTTTATCTACCCAGGCCCTGCTTTGCTGCCTTTGGGGGATGTGCTGGCCCTGATCCTGCTG
>JANPWX010000274.1:3182521-3193678 GCA_024734555.1 Trochalopteron elliotii | reverse complement strand
CCACTCAAGTTTTCCATGACAAATGGCAGCTACAAACAGCTTTTCCATTTCCTTTCCCCCTGGCTACTCCTTGACTATGAGAAAATAAAGTGTCCTGTGACAAAGGCTGAGATGTGAACCAGGAGGCTCAGAGAGCACAGACTTCCCATGTCCTCATGTCTCTACTTCTGCACTTGTAAAAAAAGTGATGGAGATACCCACCAGCTTTCTGCAAAGGTACCACAGTGCCCCTGAATTATAGAACTGTGAGTGGTTAATTTTCTCTTAGAACTGGTTGTTCCCATTATTTCCTTCAACATAGTCTTGTTCCTTCTTGATTCTTCTTCCTACAAATGTCCACTTTAATTTAGGTTGCCTCCAATGGTCCCCAAGGCCTCAAACCTGGGGCACCACTGACATCCAAGCCCTGCACTCCCCTCCAAGCCCTGCACTCCCCTCCTTTCTCTTACCTGGAAAACAGAGCCTCACACACCTCAGTTCCTGTGTAGCCAGGACAATCACCAGGTCCCACTTTCCAATGGAAAACACATGAGCAGATATTTTTACATCCCCAAAATGCAAGTTCATGCTGTAGTTTTCCCTCAGCTAAGCCCATGGAAGAGTCTCTCTTTTACCTGGCCTGCTATTTTTACAAAGCTTTTCAGAAACCTGTTACCTTTTAAAGCTCTTGTCTGTTAAATTACATTGAAATTGGCCAATTCTTCAAACTTTAACAAGAGCAGTCTGTCAGATGGGCTCCAGGCATTTGCTATTCCCACAGACCTTGTTCTTTCCAGAAAAGGAACTCAGAAAACCCAACAAACAACCTCCCTCCTGCCAGCCAGCCTGAAGCGGGTGGTGTATGTGGGATTAACAGCCACAAGGCAGGATGCCCTGGATTATGGGGAAAGGTCCAGGATTAGGGTTAGGGTTAGAAAAGTTTCTCTTTGGATAAAGGAAGGTGACATTAAGGGCAATCAGATGTAGTTAAATCACACCTCCCCTCTCTTAAAACACCCCCAGTCCAGATTCACAAACTCACTGAGATGTTTTCGATGAATATTAATTCCTTCCCTCCCAAATCTCCATCTGTGGTCAGGGGAAATTCCTACACAAATCCCACTTTGCACTGTGTAATTCAAGGCTCCTTTTCTCAACAGTGTCAGCAGCTCCCCAGGCTGTCTGCACCCCTCGGTCCCCCACCAACACCCTGCTCCTCTTGCTTCTCTCTTATCTTAAGAATTATAACGAGTTTTCTCCCCATCTTGGTCTAGATCGATCCCTCTCATTTTTCTCCAAGGGTTTTCAAATATTGGACAACCCAAGACAAAAATTCTCTCTTCCTTTTTTTTTTTTTTCTTTCAAGCTTGAAAGAAATAATTTCACCTAGATGGGTGCAGTGAGCAGGCTGCAATAACAAGAAGCTTTTCTAGAAGGGCAAATTAGTGGTGGTACCAACTGGGAGCGATGCTGGTTGACAGCATCAGATGTAATCTCTCAGCAACAGGAGGAAAAATGCCTGCAGGAAAATGCTGTTTGTCATTGGCCACTGTGGTGGTGCATCCAATTACACTGCTTTCATCTCAGCTCCAGGGGACACAGCCCAGAGGAGTCCCACAGCTGCAATAAACACGTGTGAGGCAGGGATCCAGCCAGCAGGAACTGGAGTTTTGTCTGTGCCCTATTCCATAGGACAGGGCACAAAGTCTGCCCTGTCTGCCTCAGATCCTTCTGGGCTCCTTGGAGAAATCCTGAGGCTTTTGATAGTCTGGGGAGATGCACACAGAGCAGGCAGGTCAAAGGCAGGGAGAAGCATCATTTGTTCAGAAAACTGAGTCAGCACATCAAATCCTGGCTGGAGCCAAAGAAAATCTGACCTAAAGGCTCTGAGTCTGTCCTGAATCCTACTGGGCCACTGGTCTATGAAATATTTAATTTTTTTTTTCTTTTTTTGCTTATGTCGAACTCAGTCAGTGCCTTTCTGGCAAGGAGCTGGTGCAGCACAGAGGCTGGGCATGCACTGGGCACCCTCCACTGCCTCCATCCTGAACTCCCTCAGTGATTATTCCTCCTCTTCCTACTCCATTGCTCTCCCACCTGCCAATATTATCAATAATCTTTTCAAACTGTCATTCCCATTAATTTTGCCAGGCTTCTCCCCATGTTCCAGCCTTGCTGTCAGCCTGGAAGGGTTGGGTTTGCCAGGGGCAGGTTTCCCTTGTGTGCCCATGGAGCCAGTGCTGTTGGTCACAGCCAGGAGGCCAGAAAGGAGCAGGCAGTGACTGTCTGGGGCAGGACATGCTCTGCACACAGCCGACACCACCCTGGTTGTTCCATCAGCCCCTCTCCCCCATCAGCACAATTCCCTTCCTCACAGAGCTCCTGGGAAGCCCAAGGTGGGGATTTTATTGTTGAATCCAATTCTACTTTAGGAAGGCCCTGCTGCTGTAGGCACATAATGGAGTGGTTTGTGGGCTGAAAAATAATAATTTCTTTCTTTTCTGCCAATTACCATGATACATTTGCAAAAAAGTTTTTCCAATATTCAGGCAGCTGTACAGGTGGATGAAAATGTACACCAACTACATCACTTGCAATATTTTGCTGTCAGTCATCAACTAATTTATTCAGAGATGAATTCCTTTTTTCCTAGGCCAGCTTTAAGTCAGATTTAGTGACTGAAAACAACATTAGCCTTGTTGACTTCTTTTATCAGAATCCCTGTTGTTGATGGGGAGACACATGCCAGACTTTCCCGAATAGTGAGACTGATTACACTTTAAAATCACAGGAATGGAGGGGAGAGCAGGGCAGGGGCAGTGGCAGCAATTTCTATCACTAGATTGGGCAGCAGTAAGGTCCAAGCCCTTTCCCCTGCTCCTGGGTTTGAGTCTGAATTTGAAATTCATCACTAACAGAGAGAAGCCAGGTTCTGATAACAACTCTCCCACCACAGCCTCCAATTCCCCCATTGTGCCTTCAGACCATAAAAGAAACCCCAGTTAAAATCCTTTTCTTGGCTACTGCACACTGTTTTCCTGATTCTTGAATTTGCAGGGCTTTCCCTGTATTTATATTCATAACAATCCTTTTAAAAGCCCACAAACCCCAGGAATTTGCACTCCCAGACTGTCCCCAGCACCAGTGACTGACTGACCCCATCCCAGGGGGTGCAGCCACCTCATAAACACATTCAGGGGCAAGATGAGAATCCAGGTGTCCTCATTCATGACCACCAGCCCCAGCACCATCCTTTTTTTCTCCTTGATAAGCAAGACCACCTGGCTCTGCTCTCTGAAGGCAATATTTGCCTGCCCAGCACTGAAAGCTGAGGTTCTGCTCAATAAGTCACAGCCACATCACATTTTTGTGCCTCCAGCATGTACCAGCTTCTGTTTCCTGTGCACTGTGCCCTTCCTGGGCAGCGCAGATGCAAATCAACACATTATCCAGAGCTGAAGAAAGAGACAATTTTACATTTGGCTCCTAACCAGTAGTTTTTCCATTTAATTTCCCAGCTCGTTGTAATCACTCTCTACACCATTTCAACCCCATCACATCCATCAATCTGCCCAGCCCAAAGCACGACAGGAACACTCTCCTGTGTGCTCCCAAACGTGCTCTGTAATTGCAAATTGCAGCAGGCATCACTCACCTGACCCATGCTCCCTCTTCCTTGATAACCTCCTCACCCAGACCTGGCTTGCTGTGTGAATTTACCTCTGGGAGAAGCTCTCCTCTGGCAGGTAAAGCTGTCACATGAATCCTCATGTGAAGGTAAACTGTAAAAGGAGAGAATTCTCCACTTTTAAATACAAGGAGCTGCCAAGAGGAGAAGCCTCATCTCCAGCTGCACCCCTGACCCCCCAGTGATCCCCTGGCCAGGCCCTTCACTCCTGAACCACAAACATTTGACAGAACCACGTTTTGAAAGGCAAGGCAGCAGATCCACATCCCTGTGAAGGCCAAGGCAGGTCACTTCTACCCCAGCCTGCCCCAGGCAGTTCCAGATGCCAGCTAGGGTTAGGAAAACCTCTGCTTTGTCTTCTCCAAGATCCTGCAGTGCCTCAGCTATCTCTGGTCCTCTGTTTTGACCCAAATACAGACTCTCTTCAGCAGATGCACAGCCTGTGACCTCTCCAAGGAGATACTTGTTCAATGTTCAAGACAGTAAAGAGGAATTATTTCAGTGCTGTTGAGTCAGACCAGAAGCATTACCTTGGGCAGTTCCCTGGGAGAAATGTTTTAGGGACATCCAAGCAAGTCTCAGACTCCTGAATGATGAGATTACCCTCCCTCTTTCTTATTGAGGCACGTATCTGGGGGATGCACCTTTTATCACTTTGGTTTCTTCTTACCACGTGGTTCTTTTTAGACAATTACACTTCAGGCACTACTAAAATATCTGCTCTGCAGTATTTGCCTTATCACATTCATATCTGAGTTTCAACTTCATGGAAACCACCTTGACCCAGCTAATGCCTGGGGATACATGTGTCCACCACCCCGGGCTCCTGAGGGTAGATTTAGTTGGATATTAACATTAAATTCTTCCCTGTGAGGGTGGGCAGGCCCTGGCACAGGGTGCTCAGAGAAGCTGTGGCTGCCCCTGGATCCCTGGAAGTGTCCAAGGCCAGGCTGGACAGGGCTTGGAGCACCCTGGGACAGTGGAAGGAGTCCCTACCCATGGCAGGGAGGTGGGATGGGATGAGCTTTAAGGTCTTTTCCAACCCAGAGTGGTCTAGGATTCTGTGATTCCTGAGGGATGCCTTCCCTTGGTGCTGTGCTGAACCTCCTGCCATGGTTTTCCCCTCTGAGAAACACCTGCCACAGCTATTGGGGCAGCAGGGTTTTCTCTCACTGCACTTACAAAGCATTAGGAGAGAAATCACTTCACTCAATAAATTTGATACCTTATTAAAATATTAAATACTTTAATACCTTCAGGCCTTGCCTGTGGCTGGACAGCCCCTGCTGCCACCAGAGTGCTCACCACTGACACAGAGCAGGTCTGGCTCTGCAGAGCACAGCAGCCAGCTGCCAGCAACAGGGTGTTGTGCTGCACACAAGTAATGAGAAAACTGGGAATAGTGTGGAAGAGAAGAGAATATTAGGTAATAAATTATCAATGCACCAAAAACTGCTCTGTACATATTTTTCCCCCTTACAGCTTGCCTAATATCCTGGGAAAGTGGCAATTACACAATTTAAGGAGGTTAACTTTATTAAATCCTGTTTTTTATTGCTTTCCTTTTAATAGATGGTTGAGATAAAGCATCTGATTAGAGGAAGGTCACAAAATAAAATATTTAATGCTCATGGAAAGAACAATTCATCCTCCCCTCTGCATGCAGCAGCAGCACAGAGGGTCCTGGTGGCAGCTCTCTGCAGAGGCTGCTCTGCAGAGACCACGAGTGAAAGACTGGAAAAGGCCAAAAATTTTCAAAACTAAGGTGGGAATGAGGGGCTAAGACTCACTTTTGCCAATATCAAATAATGGATACCCAGAGGTGCATTTTCCACAGGTTACACTCACTCCTGGGCTCTGACTTAAATGTTACAGGCTGGAAAACCTCCTCCTGTTCAACAGGAGAATCAGGAGAATCACATCCCCTCTGCTGGGTGGGTGCTCCAGCCACAAGCACCACTCCAGCTCTGCAGGGAGCACCACAACAGCAGGACTGGAGCAGCCCCTCAGCCTCTGCAGCCCCCAGTGACCTGCTGCATGTGTAAACCCCTGTCTAAAGTCTGATTTTCCATGAAGAAACTATTCTAAACTTAGCTCCTTGCTCACCTCTTTAAACACTGATGGCAAACAAGGAGCTGACGAGCTGGGCTGAGCTGTCAGGTGCCCAAAGGTCACAGGCAGTGACACGTTCTTCCTCCACATACAGCTGCAGCTTTGCTAAAAACTCCTCTGTGGAGCTGATTCTCCACACTCCTCGGCACAAACTGACTCCCTGGGCTTTTCCAAGCCAAGATTTACTTGGACAGAGCAAACCCAACAGCTCCAGAGTGAAGATGGATGGTGGGTAAAGTGTGCTTTTATGAATGTTCCTGCATGTCCAGAGGTAAGAGGCTATCACCCTGCACAGTGCCACTGTTGAGCCACAAGGATTAATTATGGTGGTTTCCAAATGCTCCTGTGTGGCAGAGAGAAATTCTTTTCCATTTACAACTTGCACTGTGCTGTGAAGCAAGGAAAACAAAGTATATGGGTTGCTAACTACACTGCAGGTGAGAAATAATAGCTGCCAGCTCTCAAAGCCACTGTCTAATTACTCCTTATTAACAGTCCTATGAGCCCAGCACGTACTTTTATTGCCCAAAGCCAAAAAAAGAAAATAAATTTAAAAATCTGCATGCCAGGGTTCATTAGAAGTTAGGTCAAGGCTTGGCCTAAAATCCAGAAATCCAGGTAGGCACTTGCCTTTCTCATGTGCAACATCCAACCTCTTCATCCACAGTGGATGCCTGGATGGCCAAAAGCACAGCCAGCATTCCCAGCTGGGTGAGTGATGCACAGAGTGATTTCCTGAGGGTTTGAACTCAACATTTTCAAGCCTTGCCCTGCTGTTTCCTGTTCCTGGGGAAAGGGCTGTGCCTGTCCCTGTGTGTGTTACTGGGAGCACCGGGTGATCAACCAGTTTGAGCCAAAAGCATTGCTGATTCACACAGTAAATGGCTGAGAGGAAATAAAGTTTCTTTTTTAGCAATGCACCCTGCGTGGCTCAGCTTGATAAAATCAGCAGGCTGGAGATGGATGATGCTGGGAATCACTTCTGAGCTACAAATGTACCACAATGACAGAAATTAATAGAGTCCTCAGACTCGAAACACCAGGGCATGTGTTTTAATTTAGAAGGACTGAAAGTAAAAAATCATCTCACTGTCACCTCTCCAGGTCAGCATTTTACTTATTAACTTCAGCTTTGGGCACAGGTAAAGGAACTAAGCCATGCTCCCCAGAGCTGCCAGAGCTGCACAGGGGCTCTTTGGTTTTTAACATGTTCATTACAACACCATTGCTTGTGTGTCTGGAAGGGGCATCACAAAAACCAACTTCACTTCATAATCAGCCTTCATCTCTGCAAGTTTTGTTGAAGTCACTTTCCCAGCGCCTTAAGCAAAAATCAAAAAGCAAAAAATCAAAATTAAAAGCACTGGGAAGCTGTAGCATGGCAGTTGGATAATTTATTATTCCATAACTCTGGGTCCTAATCTAATTAGAGATTGTATCTAGGATTCACTTCAACATCTATTTATTTTTCTATTTTTACTTGGAAACACTCACAAAGAAATTAAGTTGTAAGTGGGGAGATGGGGTATATCCTATGTCATTCCTGCTGGGCTCACAGGTTTAAGCTGAATTCCACATCCCATAACCAAGGAACAACAGAAACAAGACCCAGATTAACAAATCACTCAGACAACTTTAGAAATTTTAGCAAAAAGCTTCCCACCTAGAGGGAAAACCCAGAGAAAAATGTATCCAAACCCAAATTTGTCCTTCCCAGCCAACTCCAACTCCCAATCTTCTCTTCTCCTACCCAGCAGGTGAGTGCAGCAGGTTTGACAGGTCATTTGCCCTGGCTCATGGCATGGGGACCAAGCTGTCCCCCAGGGCTGCAGAAATCCATCACTGCAGCTTTTGGAAATGGTGCCTTGCTTGCTCCTCACCCTGGGGTGATCCTGCAGACAAGACATGATTTATTTGTTTAAAATAACTAGAGGTGCCTCTCAGAGCCTGTCAGAAACCTGAAATAAATACCTGAGGTGCAATAAAGTGCAAATAGAAAGGGAAAAAAAAAAAAAAAGAAGGAATGTCATGGCATATATTAGCATAGAATTGTTGGGGCAGCATGGGTATAAACCAAGGCCCCTCATTTGCTCCATAGAGAGCCCATAAACATTTATATTCTTTGTCTGCAAGCAGAAATAATGGCTTGTTTTGGAAAGATTTTGCACAAATTTTTTTGAGCATCAGCCTTTTCTATGAGAATGTCTAAGAGATTGAGTTGGCAGCTCTGGAAAATAGTAATTCCAGCTTCTTCTGCCCCGTATTTTCCAAAAGAAAAGTCTCAATGTAATGCAAAAATACTTGATGACTTCAGCATCAGCACACATGAAGGAAAGCTGGACTTCTTGTGTGGCCATGCAGTCCTGAAAGCCTTTCTACTCAAAGCATTGCCACATTTTTAAGGAAAATAAGTTTAAAAAAAGGCACTTACAGGAGGACAGCTGCTGCACTGACCACCAGATCCCTCAGTGCCTTCATTCATTCATTGCCTCCCCTCTTGGAAAGGAATTGCATGTTTAGCAAGCCTCCACTGCATTTCCCCTGCAGGCCTCAGAAGGAGTTTTTGGCTTCTTGGGAGACAACAAACTTTTCCTTCACCCATTTTCCTCTTCTCTCTTCACTCTGTCAGGGAGATCACTGAGGGTGCCAAAAAACTTGACTTTTACAGCAGGTCTGCTGTGAGCAAAGGCTGGGAGAGTTGGGATTGTCCAACCTGGACAAGAAAAGGCTTTGGGGTGACCTCACTGTGGCCTTTTCCAGTGCCTGAAGGAGCTACTGGATGGAGAGAAACTACTTACAGGTGCCTGGAGTGACAGGACAAGGGGGAATGGATTCATATTGACAGAGGGGAAGGTTAGATTGGATATTAGGAAGGAATTTTTCCCTGTGAGGGTGGTGGAGCCCTGGCACAGGGTGCCCAGAGCAGCTGTGGCTCCCTCTGGATTCCTGGCAGTGTCCAAGGCCAGGGTGGATGGGGCTTGGAGCAGCCTGGGACAGTGGAAGGTGTCCCTACCCATGGAAAGAGATGAGCTTTAAAGTCTCTTTCAACCCAAATTATTTGTGATTTTATGGTTCTAATTCCACAGCATGCTCCTCATGAGACATTGGGAGCACAATGGTCATACCTGAACCTCTGAACCCTTGAATCCCTGGGTTTGCTCTCCCAGAGCATCCTGAGCAAGGAAGAATCAGGCTCTGGAAGGAGGTGGTGGCAGCACCTTCCAGAAAGGAGCAGGTAACTTGCACCTCCTTGGATAGCCATTGCAAATTCTCCCTCGTGCCTTTGCTCCTCCTGCAGGGCACAGCCACAGGAGGATCTGTGGCCTCCCAGAGTTTGCCTCTCTCTCCATGGACTCCCCTTTCTGCTGGCATACACCACACAGCCCCAGCAGGTGTTTCCAAATAGGGAAAGAGTTTCAGTTTACCTTTAGACATTTTAGGAAGTTTAACTAGAAAGTTCTGTGCCTTTCTCACTGTAATTGGCTCAGTGCCTGCACAGGAGCATGGATTGGGCTCTGAGAGTGTAACTCAAAGCCTGCTGCTGCTCTCATTGGACCAAGAGCCAAAAAGTCCATCTAAACTATTGAGTACTACAGAAAGAGAACAAAGAATTCCAGGCTTTTTGAGGTGTTGTAGCAAGTAGGAGACTTGTCTCTATACTGTGCTTGACTTTACCTTTATTTTTGTATTATTTTCTTTCTTTATTAAAACCTTTTTGATTTTTCAAGACACACTCAATCATGTCATCTCACTAATTGATTTTAGCCACTTCTCTGCCAAGGGCTGGACCCTCAAAGGTATTGGGAAAACCCATACCTCTCCCCAGCCTCCCCGGAGGAGACACATCCCACTCTCTGTATTAACTGTCAGCATGGTGCTGTCTACCTGAATAACCATGAAAAATGAAGCAGAAACTCATCTGCTGTGTGCAAGGGCCTTTGGCCTCCCTCGCTCTGGCTGCTGAATTTCATCCTGCTGGGACCTGCTGGAGCACCTCTGGTGTTGCAGAGCCCAGCAGCTCTGGGTTCTGGCAGCTGTGATGCCCCTGGATTGTGAGAGGTTACCAAAACCACACCCACAGTATTTATAAACAGGAATAAATTAGAAACTGAGAGCGGAAATCTTTAGGAAAGGTCCCTGGCTCTGTTTCCCACCATCTCTCACCGTGTGCCCTGTTTACCTCTTGCTGGGCACTGCTATAAATGCACTCCTAGCATCTTACACAGTTCTTTTTAAAGGAATAGCTAAATCTGCACTTTCACTGGCCTGAAATTATGTTTTCCATGAACATATTTAGGTATCTATTCATAACTATTGATACACAACTGTGCACTTTAAATTAACCATGGGTTTAACTGGGACTTTGCAACCAGATTTCTTCAGCAAAGCTTCACCCTATAGATAGGACAGGCCCAGACAACAGTAGCAGCTTGGGCTGTTAACAGGACTGAAACAATGAGAAATTCTCTGAAAACCTGCTGTGAGAGTTCAGCTGACTTATAACTAATCACTGCATTTCACTTTGCCATGGGAGTCACATTAATTATCATGAAATCAGAAAGGGCTTCATCTACCTCTCCTCTGAGTCACCAAGAAAAGAAATTAAGACTTATTATCTTCTATATTCTTCACTGGTTCTCTTCAAAATCTCATAACAGCCAGAAATTCCGATCAAAAAGTATGACACTTTCCAATTTCCCTTGATTTAATTTCCTCAAGCTGACTAATTTAATTGCAATATTTGCCTGGTACCTTGAGTTCTGCTTTCTCACTCTCTTCCCACTGCTGAAACCTGTTCCCCAGTCCTGCTCCTTAAGCTTAAATCTACACAGATGTTTCCAAATTTGTATTTGTTAGAGATTAATTGCCATCATTCCCCAGTGGATCATTCCACAGGGATCAGATATGCTGTTTGCAATCAGAGATGGAACACACGCACACACACATCATGTGGTTATCTAAGAGAGCCTGTGCAAGCAGGTATCTCAAAAAGGATAAATAGTTTAAAGTGAGACAGATTAAAAGTGAAGTCTGGATTATATATTTTTTTTAAGCTTCCATGTGATATGAGCTGGAAGATGAAGCTGGCAAGCAAAGCTACTGGGGCATAATTAGAATTCAGCTTGAACACCAAGAACTCAAACAACGTCAAGGTGAGGCAGTATTTAAAACATCCACAGATTAAAAAGCTTTGAATGGATTTTAGACTTTAATTTTTTCCTTTTTTTTTTTTTTTACTTTTGGGTTTAGAAATAAGTTTTTAAAATAGTTGCAGCCGTGAAACAATAATTCAAACTTTAAGTCAAAATAGGCAAGGAATATGAATATACATATACATATACATATACATATACATATACATATACATATACATATAC
>JANPWX010000274.1:3122368-3182512 GCA_024734555.1 Trochalopteron elliotii | reverse complement strand
ATATACATATACATATACATATACATATACATATACATATACATATACTTCTTTTTTTTTTTTTTTTGTGGGTATCCATTCCTCTTTCTCTGCCATGGGTTGAGTTCCTTTCACCAAGCCAAAGGCCTCAGGATGGGAGCTGTCCTGGGAATCTCAGCAGCCCATCACCCCATGCCCTGCTGCAGCCCCAGCACCCCTTCACCTCCCAGCAGAGGCAATCCCAGCAAAGCCTTTTCCTTCCCTGAGGTTTATTTACAGAAAGGTTTTTGGGATGAATGTTGCAGATCTTAGTAATTTTCAAGCTGGAGATGAGTCCTCCTGTGTGCCAAGCCCTCTATATATGCATGTATTTCATATTCCAGGACTTTACAGTAGCCTTTCAAAGGTAAGAGTCATGGATCTTAAATATCTTTGGAGATTTATAACAAAAAAATAAAAAACCCTTTAGATACAGGATGCTCTCCTGGCAAGTAGCAGTCACCAAAGATCCTGCAGTAATTTTCTCAAGGCCAAAAGGATTTAATGTCTTTACGTGCAGGAATGGCAATGGAGAGAGAGAGGTATAAAGTGCAAATCTGCCTCGCAGCATTTCAGTATCCCCCAGGCACATCTCAGACGTGCCCAAGCATGGTTTGTTCAGCAGATTGCAGCCCTGCCCTGCAGTCCCCACTCCAGGCACTGAGCCCTGACCTCCTGGTGCTGCTGCAGGGCACTCAGGGCTTCTCCTCTGTCCTGCCAGAGGAGACACTTCTCCTGCTGTGTAATGAAATCTGTAAATTCTAATGCTGCTGCCACACAGCTGAGCCCCTGTGCCCTCTGATGGCAGGATTTGCCCTGGGTTTGCTCTGAGTGCAGACCATCATACCCTTCTGTTCCCCAGCCCCATCCCCATCCAGACCACAGTGCACTGGGGACTTGGCAATTTCTTGTGGGCAAATCTCACACAAAACCTGAGCTGGAGGGACACATGATCAGGATGAGGGTGACATGGCTGAGGGTGTGTCTTGGGTTGCAATGCAAGATGTAACCAGCAGTCTGTATTCTATCACCAGCTGTTCAAACCAGCTGGGGCAGTTCGTTCTTTATCCCTTCCAGGACCCACCCTCCCTCCAGGGGATCTCTGCTGTCCATGGGCCATCCAGGCTCACTGCAGGGCTGAGACAATTCCATCATCCCACCCAGGGGGAGGAGCCCAGCATTCCCACCTGGATCAAAGCTGGCATTCAGAGCACCAGCACAGCCTGTTTGCACTGGATTGCCAGAGGGAGCCCAGACCCATCTCAGCACCCACTGGACCTTCAGGGGAAAACTCCACCCTTGTACAGGATCATCTCTGCTCCACCAGAACCACATCTGTCCCTGCAGGAGGACTGGACTGGACTGACACCAACACCCTGAGCAACAACAGGGTGTCAGGTTGTGTTCTGACTCTGGCAGTGGTTTCTTTTTATTTTTTTTTTGTTTGGGTTTTTTTGTACAACTACATTTTCATTTTAATTTTCCTAGTAAAGAACTGTTATTGCTATTCCCGTATTTTTGCCTGAGACCCCCTCAATTTCAAAATTATAATAATTCAGAGGGAGGGGGTTTACATTCTCCATTCCAAGGGAGGTTCCAGCTTTTCCTTGGCAGACACCTGTCTTTCCAAACCAAGACAGGGTGACATCTCTCAGTGTGTCCTGTGTGCTGACAGGGGGAGCCTCGTGCCACCAAGTTCATCAACATTAATAGGAGGGTTCTGTCCATCAAAGGTGAGAGGAGAGAGCAGGGGAGGAAATGTTTCATGGGGCAAATGAATGGAAAATTCTGCACTATTTGCCCAATTCCAAACAGGAGATCCTTGTGCCAAGGAAATCAGAATTCTTTAGTTATTCCAACTGTCTTCTGAGTACGGGCAAGTTGGAAATTACATATAATTACATTCATTATTATTTTGCTGACAGAGCCAGCCAATCTGTCAGCTTAGACTGGGCCCTGCAGAGACCTACCAGTGCTTTAGACCCCAACATTTCAAATCCTGCATAGCCTGAGCAGGGTACAGGTCTGGCAGCTTGATGCTGGCCTTAGCAGTGGCTCAGGAGACAGGAGCTCATGCACACAGTCCTCACTGTGTCTCTGTTCTCAGGCAGCCCCTCCACAGCTCCCTACATGCCCAGCTTTAAAAGCTGCAGGTTTTGGCCCTGGTTGTGCCCCAGGAGCAGCCCAGGCAGGATCCCGACCCAGGGTGGCTGCCTGAGCTCTCAGAAGAGTCAGGACAGCTCTGACTCTGCTGTGGGGACTTCTCAGAATGAACATTGCCCGTGATGGAATCCAGACTGGATGGAACAGAAGGGATGGAAGGTTTTACCCTGCAGAAATGAGCCTTTTCTTCCCAGCTGCAGCTCTTTCACTCTTGGTAGACACTTGGTGAAGGACTGGGCACAGAATCTTGACCTTTTCTTTGCCCTGAATAGAGATATAAAATTTTTCATTAGTATTTTTTTTCCTTTGTGAAATTATTAAATATCTTTCCAAAGAGGAGAAAAATAATCTCATCAACTGCTGTTTATCTCCAGTTTTGGCTTCTGGTTTCTCCTCCCTCTGCTTTTTCTCTATTTTGAATTAAAACGTTACTTCAAACTAAAAATATCAAAACCTGTCATTTGAATCCCATCAATTTCCAAAATGCTGTCTTTTTTTCCCCTGAAAACTTAAACTGTCAAATCAATACCAGTTCTGTATGCTGCACCTGCAAAAACACAATATCTTCAAATAACCATTTTCCAAGGTTAATCTTTTGGAAAGAAACACTCAGATGAGATCCAGAGAGAGGGGCCAGGCTGGGGCAGGGACAGGATGGGCTCCAGTGGGTTTCTACAAAGCACAAGAGCTGCAAAGGATGTAAAGAATTGGTTTATGGTTCTTCTCTGTTTAGCCAGTCTTGTAAGAATACAATGATATGGTACTAATTAGGTAATTGATTATCATCCTTGGTCATGGAATGGTTTAGGCAGGAAGAAATGCTAAAACTCATCCAGATCTAACTCCCTGCCATGGGCAGGGGCACCTCCCACTAGACCAGGTTGCTCAGAGTACCAGAAAAGCTCCTACATGAGGAAAAGGCCCTTCCTGCAAGAAGAAAGAATGATTAATGGGAGGAGATATTTTCCAACGTCCCACATAGGGGGTGCTTATGCATGTCAGAGTGGGGACAGGAACATATTGTTTGGTTAGTTTTTGTTTCCAAATGTCCTTCAGTTCAAACAGTTCTGTTTCTTTGTAACTGAAGTTATTTGAAAAATGCTCCTTTCTGTCGATCACCAGTAAGAAATTATGAAATGACATCCTCTTCTCTCAAACTCTCCACTAAGGAAATATTTTCAGAATTAGAAATTTGAGTTTCAGTTCTGTTGTTCATCTTTGGTGTTTTTTGGGGTTTTTTTTTCTTCCCAGTTTATGATAATTCTATCGTAACTCATAACACATTACTGTGACTGACAAGTTCTACCATGATGGAATGCATGAATCAAAACACTCCTGACTTTTTATTTAAAATATATCAGGGACAACAGACACCAAATACTTGTTCTGTAGAACAAAACATCTGCTGTTTGTTCCAATGCAGTGAGTTAAAGCAAGCTGACACACAGATCAAAGTGTTGCCTACCTGAAAACTGTCAAATCATTTCATTGTAAACTAGATTGGAAGTACTTTGAAACACAGGGAAAAAAAAAAAAAAAAAGACCCTGATGTTTCATTCAGCAAGCCAAATCCCAGCCATCCATAATGCAGGGAAGAAAAACATCAGTGTGACTTACTTAGCAGGTTGTCCTAGTACACCATGATCAGTTCAATCTGTTCATCCCTATTAACACAGTGCCACAAAAGGATGGTGAAATAAGACGAAGATAAAAGTAAATTTCAAGTGTCATCGTCCCAAAGTGAAAATTCTCCTGGTCTGTTTTACAGGAAAGGAAAGTTAAGATAATTGAGAATATTTGCTGCCCTGACTCTGTCCCCCAGACATTGCAGATGGTGGGATAACCCAGGATACCCATCCCAGGTGCTGGAGCATGTCAGGGCACAGCAGAGGAGTTGAGACATATCAGGGGATTTCTATCCACTCCAGTATAAAATCCTCTCACCTTCAGACCTGCCTGACTTTGAATATTAAAAAAAAAAAAAAAAATCCGTATATGCTTCAATATACTAAATAAAAAAGTATGTTTCCATAAACTAAATAAATTATGGAAAATCATCAAGTGATTCTGGACCACAGACAGGTCAGTTGTAGAAACTGATTCAAAAGGCTAAGGACTGTGTAAATGAGCAGGAAATACACCTGCGAAATAAAATAAAATTAGATTAAGTTGTATATTGCTGTAGAGCTTGTTGGGAATCTAAATTATAACACCAAAACCCAAAAAATTAAATCAAATTAATAATAGTTTTATGACCAGGAGAAGAGCTCCTCCATCATTCAGTAGAACTGTTCCCAGCTGTCACTGCAGAGGGTAATGGTTCCCAATAAAAATGATGGATTCATTTGCAGAGATATTGCAATGGTTACTTGTTACAAAAAGGTAAGAATTCAGACTACAAGGGGAAAGCAATAGTCCAGAAGATATTTATATAAATTACATGCTTTCAAATCAGCTGGGGCTGCTGAGATTCACTGCCAGGTACTTGGAAGTGCTGGAGACAATCTGAGGGCTGTTAGCACTTCTTTTTGAAATTTCAGGGACTGTGACGAGTCCCAGAAGAGCAGAGAACAGCAAACATAGCAGGGAATTACAGGCCAGGCAGCTTAACTTCAATTCCCAGAAAAAACACCGCAACAAATCATCAAACAAACACTTTCTAAGCACCAAAAAGATAACAAGGCAGTGAGGGACAGCCAACACGGATTTGTCAAGAGCAAATATCAAGCCAATCTCATATTTTTCCATGACAGGGCAGCAGGGCTCAGGGAGAGGCAGTCACTGTTGTACACAAGGGCCACAGCAAGACTTTTGGCATAATTTTACAAGACAGTGCTTTAAGTAAGGCACAGAATTGTGATGAGGTGACGTTGTCAAGGTGCACGAGGTGGGAAATGTGCTCAGAGAGCAGCTCTCACTGGTGTGTGGTCACACTGCAGAAAAACATCTGTATGCACTGCCTGAGGATTCCTCCTGCACCACTGTGAGCACCATCTGACCTGGGCAAAATGCTGGGAAAAATAACAATGGACTGGGAAAGAGTGAGGAAAGACAAAGGAGGTGGGATTCAGTTTAAAGAAGAGAAGTTGTTGAGGTAAATTAGGGTAAATCCTCATGTTGGGAGCACTGCAACCTCAGACAGGGAGATGGTCAGATCATCCTCCACTTCTGCTAAGAGTAAAGTAAGGATGAAGATGTTTGAATTGCAGCAGTGCACACTAAGAGCCAGGGACAAAAGAAACTGTTGAATTTGAGGGGCAGCATAGCCCCAGAAAACACAACAAACATCCATGACTGAGGTTCTGGGGAAAGGTCAGGCAGGCAGACAAGGGAGGTGACACCAGGTAAAACATTTCCTCAGGGCAAGCAGGGGGGCAGGGACTGATCTCTGCACTCTGGTTAGCAGTGATAGGACCCTGGAGCTGGGCAAGGGCAGGGTCAGGCTGGATCTCAGGGAAAGGCTCTTCCCCAGAGGGTGCTGGCACTGCCCAGGCTCCCCAGGGAATGGGCACGGCCCTGAGGCTGCCAGAGCTCCAGGAGCCTTTGGACAGCTCTGCCAGGGATGCCCAGGGTGGGGTTGTTGGGGGGTCTGTGCAGGGACAGGAGCTGGGCTGGGTGATCCTGTGGGTCCTTCCCAGCTCAGGATGTTCTGTGATCCTATGAAAAAGCCTCCCCCCCTGAATTTATCTCCCCTGCACCCAGCACTGCCTGCTCAGAAAGGTGTTCCACATCAGGAGGATGCTCTCTGTCATATTTTTCTTTTATTCTTTATCAGTTTTTTATTATCCTTCAAGGAAGAAGAGCCATCTTGTAGAGAAGCCCCACACTCATCACTGTTAGTGACCCTGTGAATAGGATGATTAATTCTTTGTTATGTGCTCTGCTGTGTAGAGGGATCCATCCTGGTGTATCATGAAGATGGCACTAAACAGAAAGTAAAATATTCTCCCATAACAGCCACAATGAGTCCATTTACCAAAAAACCCCAGCACACTGGTGTTTTCCAGCAACAACAACCTCCCCCACAAAAAGATCTTTGGGCCAACAGTGAGGCATTTGTCATTTCATGCAGAGTCAAAGCTGCCAGTTTTCCCTTCACATTGATTTCTGTAAAATATCACCTGCAGCTCTTGCCCTCAGAGGGAGAGGAGGGCTATTGATAGAGCAGAGGGGGCAGGAGCACTCACACAGCTGGGCTACACAGGAATCACCCCTCGGTAGAAAATTAAAGGAGCAGAGAAAGGGAATTGGGATCCTCCTGCCCCTCTGGACAGCAGCAGCATCAATCCAGACCCAAGCACACAAAACCCTGCAGTTTCCTTAATGGCACAGTGCTGTAAATCTCAGGATCAAAGACATGAACCCATGACCCACTTGTGCCAGGCCAGGAATAAATTCACCCCCTGAGAAAATATTCATCAGCTGGCCAGATACACTGAGTGCTGTACTGAGCCACAGCCTCCAAAAACAGCACGTCCAGGAGCAGCACACCAAACTAAAGTGAATTAATGCTCTTCTTTTTTTTCTTTTCTTTTTTTTTTTTTTTCTTTTTTCCCCACTGCTCAATCTGTTCACTTTTACAAACAAAGTGCAATTCCCAGCATGGGATATTTTCTCTCATTCTGGGACTTCATGATGCATCTCTTCCTCACTCCACATCAACTCCATTTCCTTAAAATAAGCTTTTCCCTCAGCCAGGGCCCCCAGAGAGATGCTGGTAAGGAAGAGACAATGCTACCTATTCATTTCACTCCTTTTGTCCCAAAACAAAGACACAACCACAGCAGTAGGGCAGAGAGTCTGGAGCAAACACACACACAAAAAAGGATCGATTTATTTCAGCCCTGTGTATGGGTGTGAAAAATAATGGGGCATTGTCAGGCCTTTACCTTCTGCTGCTGTCCCCCAGGAAGCTGCATTCCCTGAGAAACCTGGGCCATGCCTTTAAATTGCACTGCCCAAGGACCCCAATTTTCTGATCTGCATCAGCAGAGCTCCCTTCATTCATGACCTTGGGACAGGTATTGCCCTGTAAACAAAATTTTAGCTGAGCAGCTGCTAATACAGAGTGAGAACTTGGGGTGGCTCCAGATGTCCACCAGCAGAGTGCTCTGTCTGACCCAAGGTCTGGTAGCAGGTCCATGGTTTTGGCCCCTATCTCTACTTTCTCCTATTTATTTTATACTTCTTTTCCCAACCTGTCCATCCATCAGAGCTCCCCCCAGCTTTGCACTCACTGAATCACTAATTCCAGGCACCTGAGGGTGGATTTTCTCCTCCCATGCTAAAACCATTCTGGTTTCTGCCCTCAGCCACCCTGTCAGCAACCCCAAAGCCCTGCCCTGAGCTCCCTGCTGGGATACCCCAGATCCCAGTGCAGAGATAAGGCTCTGGGAATGCAAACCAGGGGTGAAATGCAGCCTGGAGGGCAAGGCAGGGAGGGGCTGAGATTAGCACAGGTTGAATGACCTCAATGGAGCCAGGCAGAGGAGCCCAGAGGAAGGGATTACCTGCTGGGGTTTATCTCCACTCCTCCAAGCTCACCAAGCTCCTGGTAAAATGATTACCTAGAGTTTATGCTGGGAAGAATTTAGACTCCTGTTGGCTGCGTTGCATATTAATAATTTAAATAGATAGGACAGTATATCAGATATATTGAAAAATCTTGCCATATTTTTTACGGTATTTTAAAATTGATGGCCTCTGGTTTACATGCAAGGACTCTGAAATAGAGTTAACACCTACAATGCTTTGCCATTACATCCATTTTTAATTATCAAGAACACCAGGCAAAGTTTACGATATATTTAACAGAGTTTTATGTTTTGTCACAAGTACCTAAATTATTGATGTGCCACACATTTTATTAAGCATAGCATTTCATGAGAACAATAGTTCAGGGATATAATTCTACTAAATTGTTAAGGCAGAAGGAGGAGCCTCCAGAAGCAATTCCTGAAGAGAGAGGAGGGTGACAGCAAGATCAGTTCTGCACTTCTCTTGGTGTTTTGGGGAGTGCAGACCAAAATATCCCAGCTCTACTTCTGTGGGAAGGAAGGGAGATGGGAAGGCAGACATCATCCTGGTTTGCACCTTGCTACTGAAGAGATGCCTCCAAAAGGGCTGTCAGTGCTTCCTCTAATTGAGAAGGGGATTGAGGGAGGGATTTCCCAACTTTCGGAGCTCTGTGAGTACACCTGGAGCAGGTGGAACTGCACACCTTGGGGAGCAGTGCCAGGACTGACACATCCCCTCCCACCCTCTGGCCTCCAGCAGGACTGATCACTGCCACACCAAATTTAGCCATGGGAAGCCTCAGACAATGCAAAGAGCCAGAAACAGCAGAAGAATCAGTGAGAGCACCCTTGAAGGAACCACACACAGAGTGCCAGACCAGCTCGCAGCTCCTTCCTCCCTCCAGTTCTGTACCCACACAGCATCTTCTGGCCAAGCATCACCTGAAGGTCACGGACAGGAAGGACACAAGGGAGGAGAAAAACCAAAGCCAGGCAGAGCCAGTGAGGCTCAAACCCAGCTGGACAGCCCTGTGTCACTGACTCAGGGTCACTTTGGCACAGTATCCTTGACAAAAGCCACAAGTGACACCAAGGCTGCTCTTCCACACTGCCTTTTCCCTGTTGTTTTTCATTGCTGAATAGACTGGCTCTGCTGGCCACAGTTGTTTTTCCTCCACAGCTAAAGTCTGACGAAGCTGCCCTGGGGAGTGATTTTGGAAGCAGCTGCAATGTTTATTATGAGTGTGGGCAGGTTTTTATCCCTTTAACAGCCATCTGTCACGCCCCATTTGATCAGTTGCTATTTCTCACTGTTTGTCCTCAGAAAGGCTGGAAACTTTTCTGTCCTGGAATGGTAGAAAAGGTGGCAGCTCCAGCTCTGAATACCAGGAACAAGAGCAGCTCCATCTTGCACCAGGACTGCTGCAGTCAGTGGTTTGTACCAATATTGGGGAAGTCTTTTCATTCCCTCCCTGTCAGGGTTGGGTTGATTTACACAGAAGAGTTTCAAATCAGTGCTCAAATCAGGACTGGGTTGATTTACATAGAAGTGTTTCAAAAATCACTGGTCTCAATCCCATTTCTGTTTGTACTTTTGAGTGCCTGCTGAGCAGAAAGTTTTATTCTTATCAGTGGGAACCCATTAAAACATGAACTGCAATTAAATTTAGCCTCTACTTTCAATTCACTACCTCATCTGTATTCATTTAGGCAAACACAGATACCTGCATTCATTCACACTCTGATTTTTCCAATTTTTTGCCATGTTAAGCAATGTTAAGTGATCCCTTTACTATTTACTAAATGATAGTTTATTTTCCACTTGTGTCAGACTCTACTTGGACAACTGGAACTGAATAAGAATGCACGAATCAGCATTTCAAACAGCTTTCTATCAATTACAAGTTCTTCATGTGTGCTAGGCAACAAAAATATTTTTATTAAAACATGCTTTGCATTTCAATCTGATTTACAACACAAAAGAAGAACTGCATGTGATCAATAAAATTGAATTGTTTGTTTCCAATAACTGGGGCCAAAACCTTGGAGATGTTAGAGCTGATTGAATGAAAATCAGGTGCAAGAAGATAATATCGGAGGCAGCAGAAAGAAAACCACTTTCTTGAACTGCTTTTGGGTTTTGTTCTCACCAAATTTGAATAAATTAATTTTTGAGCTTTATTACTGGATGAAACTGCTTTAAACAAAGTCTTCTTTCTGCAATTCCTGAAAACACCAGGTTTTAAAGTGGGGCAGCCCTTCAGCAAGGTCAATGCAAGTGTTTAGGCAGATTTCATCCATCCTTTCAGTGGGTTGAAGAATCAGAAAACTTCAGCAGTAAATGTCTTGCTTTAGCATTTTCGTTTATTGTAAGTCTCTTAAATACATTAAATTAAGATCTTAATATAGATGATGGGAATTTCACACCTTATTTTCTAGTTCAAAATATCTGATTACTTTCAAGTCGTCCATTTTTATCAACCACAACTCCAACAAAGAATTCTTTGCAGGCAGAACACAAATCAGCTGCCAGGACAAGAAAATTCACACCCACAGGTGGGCACAGGGAGTGTTGATCCACCACACCAGCCAGGGCAGCCACACCTGAGCCAAAAGAGGGCACAGAGGTGCAAATGCTCCTGAAAATTTAACATGTGAGAAGAACTAAAGAGTCAACACTGGCCTGATCTCTGCACACTTTGGTTCTTCTGCATCCTACAGGATGAAAGGGTCTGGCTGCCCCTGGGTCCCTGGGAGTGTCCGAGACCAGGCTGGATGGGGCTTGGAGCACCCTGGGATAGTGGAAGGTGTCCCTGCCCATGGGACAGATGAGCTTAAAGATGAGCTTTAAATATCTTTTCCACCCAAACCATTCTGATTCCATGGAATTCTGACCTGGATGGATACTGAGGACCAGGCAGCCCCTTACCTCTCTTCCAGCAGCCAGTTGGGATGGTGATGCAGCTTTTTGCACTTTAAAGGTGACAAAAACTCTCATCTCTTTCCAAGCTGTGAGTGGAGGTTGGACAAACTTCAGTGTGTTGTTACTTCAAGCAAAGGTGTTGAATTCAGATTGCCTTTTTAGCAGATCACTGTGATCTACCAGAAAAATAATTTTCACCCACATAAAGTTATTTGAACTGCTACAAAAATTAGGAAACAAGTTCCACTGAAGGCAGAGCCTTCCTTCAGACTGTGTTCCAGAAGTCACTGAAGGTCTGTACACAGCACTGGAGATGTGAAGTGTGACTTCAGGAATCAATGCTGATATTGGCTCCAAAGAGGAAATGGAGCCGACAGGGCAGCAAATTGATTTGGACATGAGTAATTACTTAAGTTATTAGTGTCCTTGTCTGTACCACCACCTAAAGCAGAGATGACAGGGAGCTCAGGAGGAGCCTGTGAGCAGGACAGCCAAAGCATGCACATCCTGGCACCACTTGGCTGCCAAAGCACCCTCCCAACTTAAATTCTTTGATGATCCTGTTTGTGCACATCCCTCCTTGCAAGGAACCCAGTGCCTGAGTTATGTGGAGCAGCAATTCCTTGCAAAGGGAAAATAGGATACATTGGGAAAAGCATGAAGGATGTGAGGTGCAGAATGGAGGGGACAGACTTTGAGAGTCACAGAATGAGCAGGGAGATGGAGGCAATAGGTACAAAATGCACAGGTGCAGGGGAGCAGCCTCCCAGCCAGGGTTTGCTCGTTTTGTATTGATTGTATTTACAGAAAGCCCCCACACACCCAAACCCCACTATTCTGCAGTTTGGGCATCCCCCTGTGGGGCTGCACCACTGCTGATGCCACATAGCTTGGGAACCAGTGTTGCCCAGACATACAAATTAATTGGTGATGAGTTTAGTGTCCCCTCCCCATGTTTATCCAGCCCCTGGGCCAGCAAGAGGAATCCTCTGGGCTTTGTGCCCAAAGCTCCACCAGCACAGCCTGCAGGTTGTGCTCTCACCAGAGCTCAGCAGTGCTGAACTCCCTCCTGCGGAGTAGGTTCCCCTGAATTTGGGGACACAGGGGTGCTGCTGAGGTGGCCACATTCCAAACACACCACTGAGAGCACAGAGCAGCCACCCCCAGCTCCATCTCAAAGGAATATTTGCATGGTGCAGGGAGAATGAGATCACCCAAATGCATCCATGCAGACAGAAGAGAAACAACAGAAAAACAACTGAAAACACAGGGTATATCTTCAAAACATTGGCCAGGAGGCATTTGGAGGGAAATGTAGGCCAGCTCCCACATGAGGGGCATGCATTTTTCATGATCATCCCCATCCTTGATATTTCTAACCTTCAAACATAAGTAAAGAGGGGTTTCCCCTCCTCTCCTCCCACCAGCTGCAGCTTGGCCCTGCTGTAGACAGGAGCAGCTCACGGTGGGTGGAGAAGGAAAGGAGTCACCAAGGAGTCCCTCACTCTCTTAAAAACTCAGCTTGATCCTAGAAAAAAAAGCAGGAAGAATCTGAGTCCTCCTTGAAGTGGAAAAACAGAAATAATACACTGCATGAAGTAATAAAACACTGTTTAGAAACGAACAAGTGAGCAACAAGAAGAGGAATTGATATTAAAAGATGCTTTTTTATTTGAATCCATCAAAAAGGAAACTCACCTCCTGCCCCAGCCCCAGAGCCCAGCTGTCTTGGGAAGACAATGCAGGAAACATCAATGAATGGGTGTTTCTGGCTGCTTGTGTTTCACCTCTATATTCACTACCCCGTTCTGTGCAGATGAAAAGGGAGGTGCAGGAAGCCTCAGGATCAAGAGATGCAAAAAAGGAACTCCCCAGTCCTGGTGAAAAACAGCCCAGTTTATTTTGTTATGAGGATTACACGGAGGAGGAAGCCAACTATAACAGCCTGTGAGCTAATCAGGGGAAGAGTCACATCGAGCACCCTCCTCCCTGTGCGCGCTGTGTCTCACAGCTGCTGACACCTCTCAGAGGTGCTGTTTCACACTCCTGTCACTTGCTCAGTCCCAGGGAGCATGGCTGGAACTGCTGCAGTCCCCTCCTGCAGCTAGAAGCCAGCGATGCCCATTGTCACCACGGGCTGGTGCTGCTGGCTGCCCATCTCCAGGTCTCCTCCTCCCCAAGGCGAGGGGAGTGCCTGAGGAATCTCACTCCCCGAGGGGCTTTCACGAGCAAGTTCACTCAGGTTCCCACCTTCAAAGCAAAAGAGCAGCTCATAAAAAGCACATAAGCACACGGGGTTTCTTCTCCTCTCCAAAGACTGAATAATGGATGGTGAAGCACTTTCTGTCTTCTGAACTTGCCCACATCCACTGCCTGCAGAACAAGGGCAGCATCCCCAAGTGTCCCACACCAGCAGCACAGGCTGTGAGCCCTCAGCAGAGGATGAGCTCCCACCACAGCAACACCCAGACCCTGCTCTGTACCACAGCAACACCCACAAGCCCCAGCACGAGCCCCATGGAGGAAAAGTCTCACACTGATATCGAGTCTGTCCCACACAAGCTGTACCAAACCATGATTTGTGGGCTCTTCTGGGCCAAAGGATTCATCTTGGGGATGTGCAGTTGAGAGTCCCCCTGCAACTGAGGGCAATTTGAGTGCAAAAGAAAACATTTCTTTAAGGAAGCACTGATCTTTCTGAAGTTTGCAGGATAATTTATCCCCATTTCCGGACAGGACAGGGAGATCTCCTCTGTCTGAGTGCCAAATAAAGGCTGTGATCACTGCCCTCTAAAAACACACCTCCCATTTACAAACCTGATTTTAACTGCATTTGAATTGCAGTGCAGCAGTCCCCAGGCACCTGAACACAAGGTTCTCCATGCAGAACCATTTCAGCATTCCTTCCCAGAGCTCTAACTCACAGATCTATTTCCCCACTCCCACACACACCCCTGATGATGTGCATGAGCAGCACATCACTCCTTTGGCACAAACAGGTATTTATGTTTGCCTCCTCCATCTGGGCCACGTGCAAACACCCTGCACATGCCCGGGAGAGCTGCAGGAGTGTTTTGTTCTCTGCTCCTAGCCCTATTCATGCAGCAATGGGAATCCCAGTGTAAGGCAGCTCTCCTGGGGCCTCAAGCACATAGGGGAAGAAATTCCCCTCACATCAGCTTGATATCAAAGGCCAAAGGATAGTGCTGCTATGCTGGGGGTTATGGCTGCCAGTTGGGGGTTAAAGACTCAAATTGGATGCTGAAATATACTTTTGTGTGAAGATCTGGGCTAACACTAAGTTCTGACTTCATCACAAGGCATGGCTGGGGACAGCCCAGGCACAACTTACCCAATCCCCTCCTCCTTCCCAGGGCAGGCACAGCTCCCCCCTCCCTCAGGGCTGGACACCAGCAAAAGCTGTCAGGCAGGTGGGATTCCTGTTCCTTTTGCAGGTGTTTTTCTTTTGTAAACCACAAAAACCAAGTGAGTGACAAGGAGTAGGTGAGACAGAGAAGCTTAAATCAGTAATGCCAACAAATGCTTCATATCAGCCAATATGCTGAGTGACAGCAGCCCTTTCACAGATTCTGATGTCTTAATTGCAGCTGCTCTGTGCCAGCAGCATTCAGGCTTCCTCTCAGCCATGCCCACGAGCCAGCATTGAGGCACCAAAGGAAATTTGCTGTGAAAAATCTACAAGAAACCAGACCAGGGTCACGACAGAGACAGGAATTGCAGCCTTGGAAGATGCAGAGCCAGAATTCCAAGTCTCTGAGTGCCCTGCTCAGTGAAGCCTTCACCAGGCTACAGGGCATTATACAGGAAAAAGATGACTCTTATTTGCTGTATAAACAGACTGCAGTTGTGTTCATTACCCAGGCTTGCATCTCTGTTCAGCCGTGGCACATTAAATGCAAATAAAAGAGAAGGAGTTAAGCAGCATTTAGCCACACGTTGTGGGAAGCTTGTGCTGCTGAGGGGCTCACTGAAGCATTTCCCAGGAAGGGAGCCAGAGCTCCCCGACAGCCCTCCGTGCAAATTGCTAACTGCTTCTGCAAGGCTCGCAGGGCTTCTCCTCCTTTCTCTTTGTTCTTGGAGCTGTGAACAAAAGGCATGTGAATAACGACTTGCACATTAGCAAACACGCCACAGAGTGTCCACTGTTGTTCACGTTTTCTTATTTACAGCTGAAAAATTGAACAAGAATATTAGCTATTAGCAGTAGCCCATTACAGCATGCTGAACAAAGCTACTTTACAACATTTCCAGCAGCAGAGGAACGTGAGATTTTAAGAACCAGCTGAAAGGCAGCAAAGTAATGCCCAGAGGTGGGAGCTGTGGTGCAGCAGACCTGGAGGAAGAGGGTCTGAGATATGGATTAATCTTTGCCACAAAGGCAAAAATAAATTAAAAAGTGGTGTTGGGGCATCCACAGTGAGTGACTGTGAACCCAGTGGTCCTCAGCACCTCTAACAGCAAGGCAAAACATCTGGGCAGTGTGAGGCACTTGCAGCCTTTGCTGCTTTCCATCCCAGGTCTTGTTATGGCTGGGGAGTATTTTGGGCTGTGCAGGGGGAAAATGGCCAACTGAATAACAGAATCAATATGATTTCAGCAGAAGCCATTTATTGTTTACATTACATGGCAGATGTAGATTCTAGGTCTACTGTCCCCATGGGCATCTCTGGGTTGGCTGAGCTGCTTCTTCCTGAGGCAGGCACACATCCTTCAGGACATCCAATTGCTCAAGTGTCCATCATCACATTGTGCTTCCCCTATCCAGGGTTTACATTTTTTTGCAGACATTTTCTCAGGCTCTCTTCTTATTTTTGATCCTGATGTTTTCTCAGTAACCTTGATGAATTCCTGAGGGCTCTAACAACAAAACTGCACATGGTTTGATAATATTACTCACAACTAGTTTGGCTCATGCATCATAATGGCCTGTTATACAGACACATTGCTACAGGGTAGATAATGATGGAGGGAGAGGCTGGACACTGCAGGTGTTCCTAATGTGACAGCTATAGAGTGTTGCTACTCCTTCAGGAGGACATCCTGCATTAATGGCTCCAAACTGGCAGAGAGGGGGTTAGATTGATATTGGGAAGAAATTGATCTCTGGGAGGGTGGTGAGGCCCTGGCAGAGGGTGCCCAGAGAAGCTGTGGCTGGCCCTGGATCCCTGGCAGTGTCCAAGGCCAGGGTGTCCAGCAGGACTTGAAAACAGAAAGACTTTCAAGTGCTTCTGCATCTTTCCTCTGTAGCCTGTGCTCCTTCTGTCCTGCAGTTATTTTTAATTATAATTCAGTCCAAAAATAATGTCTGACACACTTCTCTGCTGCCACCATTCCCCAGCCTGTGTCCTGCTGGGGAGCAGCAGCAGCTGGCCCTGGAGCAGACCTGCCTGGCTCTCTGCAGGGACACTCACCCACCACCCCCATGCTGCCCAGGCTTCTTTTAAAAGCACAATTATTCAAAGGAATCTTTGGCTTTGCAGCAAACCTCTCTGAGGCACAGAGGCAGGGAGAGCATCCAGCAGCAGAGGCAAAGGGTGCACAATATTCCTCCTTATTTCATTTGTGCTTCAAGGAGCTGCACATTTGTCAGAAGCCTTTTCCCCTGCCCTGTCCTCCTGCCAGCTCTTTGATCAGCAGCCCAGAGCCCCTGGTGCTGAGGCAGAGCTGATCCGAGCTGGGGTGGCCAAGGCCAGCAGGGCTGGAGCCGTGTGGTGGCTCAAAGCCACCCTGGCAGATGGCACCTCCCCACCTCCAGAGGAGAGCCCACCACATCCCCGTGCAGCAGGAAAGGAAAACATCCCATGGTTTGCTAGCAGGGCACCCAGGCCAAGAACAAGCCTGCCCTGCCACGGGCACAGGGGCAGCATGGCCAAGGCTCCTGTTTGCCTCTCAAGGGCTCTGCCTGAGACCAAAGAGACCAAAGAGAAAACTCGGATTAAAATTTTAAATATCCAGATTTTTAGATTCAGCAGCACCCTCCACTATTAGATTTAGGCTTCTCAGTTCTGAGGAAATAAGAATACTGTGGTGCTCCACAATTTTTTTTTTAATATTAATTTCCCAGATTATTATGGAATCAGGAAGATTTGCTTTTAAATGCTAATTTTTTTTTTCCCTTTATTTTTCTGAAAGCACAATCCTCTGAGCTGGCTGGCTCTGACTGTTTGAAGGCTTTGTTTTAAAATTAAACTTTCCTTCATAGAAATTTCAATAGCTGCAATATTTCCATGGCTTAGGTGAGCCAAGAGCAAAGACAACCTCAAAGACCTGCAGCAACCCAGCTAAGTTGGGCTTTGCTTTGTGCACCCAAGGAGGCAAGAAATAGCCTGGAACTAAACTCAGGGAATGGAAAGCAGGATGGTTGTGTCTGGCAGTGCTAAAAAATGCAAAGGCACCAGGAGGGCACCTCCTGCATAACTCATCTGCCTTGGAGCAGCAGCTCAGGAAGAGGAGCTGCACAGAACTGGGGCCAGAAGTGAAGCCATCTCACTGAAGCAGCCAAAAAAAAGCAGGTTGGGCCAAAAAAAAGAAAGTATTTGACTAGACTCAAGTATCTCAACATATTTTCCTATCTTACCCAGTAACAAAGGGATAATTTGGAAGGGTGACCAAGGTCCTTTCTACATGGCAGCTCTCCCAGCACACAATTCACACATCCAGCAATATTCTCAGATTTAATTTTTCCCTCAGTCTGTTTAACCCCTTGCAGAGGCACCTGTAGGTTCTGGGATAACGTGTGCTCTACCCAAAGGAAGGTGGAAAACTGAAATTGTGCCAACTGCTCTAGAGGGAGGGTGGTCCATGGGTGGGAGCTGAGTCCCAGCTGTGGGGAACTGGGCTGTGTGTGTGTAACCTTCACCAAATCATTCCATTTTTCTTTATCCCAATCCACTGTCTGTAAAAGGTCTGTCTTGGGTTGCAATGCAAGATGTAACCAGCAGTCTGTATTCTATCACCAGCTGTTCAATCCAGCTGGGGCAGTTTGTTCTTTCTCCCTTCCAGGACCCACCCTCCCTCCAGGGGATCTCTGCTGTCCATGGGCCATCCAGGCTCACTGCAGGGCTGAGACAATTCCATCATCCCACCCAGGGGGAGGAGCCCAGCATTCCCACCTGGATCAAAGCTGGCATTCAGAGCACCAGCACAGCCTGTGTGCACTGGATTGCCAGAGGGAGACCAGACCCATCTCAGCACCACTGGACCTTCAGGGGAAAACTCCACCCTTGTACAGGATCATCTCTGCTCCACCAGAACCACATCTGTCCCTGCAGGAGGACTGGGCTGACACCAACACCCTGAGGGTGTCAGGTTGTGTTCTATCAGTGTTTTCATTTTTTATTTGTTTGTGCTTTTTTTTTTTTTTGGTACTACTACATTTTCATTTTAATTTTCCTAGTAAAGAACTGTTCTTGCTATTCCCATATCTTTGCCTAAAACCCCTTAATTTCAAAATTATAATAATTCAGAGGGAGGGGGTTTACATTCTCCATTCCAAGGGAGCCTCTGGTTTTCCCTGGCCAACACCTGTCTTTCCAAACCAAGACTGGTAGATAATCACATTTACCTACCATGGTTTTTGTGAGCTTGAAGACACAAAAGCAGTGAGGAAATCATCTTCAGTCATTCAGAGATACCTTAGAGCCTCAGACCCCACTAAACAGTTTTTAAAAAGCTGAGCTGTGGTGAGATCTCTCATCAGCAAAAAGACTTGGCTCAGCAATGACCAACCCCAACTCCCAGACAAACACACAGGGACACTGTTCTGTGTTTCAGAAATGCTGAGAGCATCTGTCAGTGAGCTTCCAAAAAAAAAACAACCCAGAGTGGTTGGAGCCATTTTAGTGTTGCTTACTCAAAGACACAAAAACAACTTAAAGAACAAGCTGTATAAGACCCATAAGCCACATTTCTGCCCTTTTCTTGCTACTCTTCACAAAATTAACTCAAAAAGCCTCACTTCTGCTTGCCCTTGGCACAGTCCCTCCAGATATATTTTACTGCCCAGTAAAATGCAGCAAGCCCTTTTTTTTTTACTGGGTTTGCAGTCAGTGGACACCCAGAATAAACAAGCACCGTTTTATTTATGTTTTTAATACTGGCCAGTAACTCCAAGGAGCTGGGTGGTGCTGCAGGGAAATCCTGCAGAACATTTATTTTTACTCCAGGGACTGATGGAGCCTTTTCCTCTCAAGGCCCCCCTGCAAGCCTGACACAGAGCAGGCTGCAGCATGAACCAGCTGATTTCTGGCCCCATTTCCAGTAGGATGAGCACCAAGGGGGGTTTGGGAGTTTCCATACCTTGTGCACCCCTCATGCTGCCAGGCAGAGGAAGGGGAAGGCATTTATTAGCTGTGCATGTCCCAGAGATAATAAATAAGCAAATAATAAATAAGCAAATGTGAATCCTAGCACTGACAACTTGGCAGATTACACCAATGCCTGGCATGGGAAAGAAATAATTTATATTTAAAAGAAATAAACTCTCTGCTGCTGTCAGTTCAATAGCAATCCATTGTACGGGACCCATAATTACAAGTATGGGGTCATCATAAGTCAATTTATTTCCTTTTTTCCTCCTTCCCAGTGGAGCTTTAAGGGAGGGCATATTTCTCTAAAGAACCCAGTGCATTTTGGTGACACTTGCCCCATTACATGAAATAAAGCACACCCCCTCACTTCCTACAGCCCTGCATGGAGCCCAAAGCCTGCACTAGAGTCAATTCACAGATCAGGAATAACTCCTAATGGAGACAGCATGACAAAATTCACTTAATATTCTCCTTGGATTCTAAATAATAATATTGTCAACTGAATGAAAAGCAAGCATTCATTTGTATGTAAAAACAGTTGGTTATATCAGGCCTATTTATGTCTGCTCTGCCTTCCAGCTACAAAGATTTATGACTGAACACCCAAGGGACCTTTATATATCTATCCAAATTCCTGCATTTTTTTCATTAACCTGTGTACTGGCATCTTGTACAACTTGGCACAAAACAATAATATAGATTTTTTTTTTCCTTTATATTGAGGCACAGGAAGAAAAAGTTCCTGCCAATAACAGCAATAATGAATAAACTCTCTCTGGGCTGGTTTGTCACACATAAATGCAGGTCTGTATTTAAATGCACACAGATATGGTGAGTCAATGTCCACAGACATTATGGACACAGGTGTCTGTACACACACACAGGGGGGTTCTGCTCCTCCCTCTGCCTGTTCTTTTCCATCTCCCATTGGAATTCTACCCCAGCCTTCCCACCTTCTTGCAATGCCAGACTTGTTCTTTCAGTATCTCCCTGGTGACAGGACAGAAACAGCTGCAATAAATTACTCAGTGTGCCTTTTTTTTTTTTTTTTCTCCATTAAATACATTTTTAAAAGTGAAAGTTTGAAAGACAGGAGTGTGTTTGTATAGAGGCAGAACAACCACCTCTACAACCCCTGGAAAATTACTGCTGGGTGAAGGAGGTGAAAATCAGGAGGATATGGAACAAAACCCGGCTGCTGTTCAGACTAAAGATAACAAAGTTTCTTAGCTTGACCATTTGGGGGTTTTTTTCCTTTTTTTTTTTTTTTTGGTCAGGTTGACTATAGAATTTCGTTTGTTTAAGTTTTCAGCCCACCAAAAAGAGACTTCACCTCTTACATCCCTGGCAGCTGCCAGAGCCCTGAGGAAGAGAATGGCCCCCATCCTGTTTTGTATTTTGGTGATGAGGAGGGCAGGACTCAGGTGCAGGAGGGGCTGAGCTGGCTGCTGCAGGGATGCTGGAGCCAGCAGGAATCTCTACAAGGGAGAAGGATGGGACAGAATTAATCCTCTGCCCCCAACACCATCAGTCACTGCAATCCCACCTCTAGAAAATGCCACTTTTCTGCCAAAACTGCTTTTAGAGCTGCCAGCAGAGCAACCAGGATCCCCACAGCAGCAAACACCTCCTGCAGCCCCAGGAATTCCCTACTTCATCCTAAATCTGCCCATCACAACCAGCCACTGCCACTTGCCCCATTCCTGCTCCTTGCTGGCACCTCTCAGACACAGCTGAGGTGCTGCATGGAAATTTCTACTCCATGTGGGATTTTTTTTGTGATAGAAACTGAGCATTCTGCCCTCCCTTGCAGGAAATTGGGAGAACAGTCAGCATTTTGAAGGCATTGAGGAATAGGAATCCAGGAGATGTCTGTAATTCAGGTCCTTGTGTATATCGAATTCTTCAAAAGTTCAACTTTTCTACTTTAAAAAAGCAAACAAAAACTAAAAAAAAAAAACTAAAAAAAAAAAAACCACACCAAAAAACCAAAACCAAACCAAACCAACTAACCAAACAAACAAAAAAACCAAAACAAAACAAACAAAAAAACCAAACAACAACAACAACAAAAAAAAACCCCAAATCCTCCCCAGGAGAGCCTTATTCTTCTTTCCTTTCCACTAAGAAGTGCTAACGTTTGTCCTTTGAGGCTTGGCAGGGAGGCAGGCAGGAGAGGTTGAGGTTTTTCTGGAACAGCAGCACATCCAAGGAGCATTTGTATCCCAACCATCCTCAGAGCTGGACTTCCACCCACCACAAATGCACTGAGAGTGCTGCTGCTGAGGTGGCATTACCCAGTTACTGTCACCCAAACCAGTCCCTGCCCTCCCCAGCAGCAGGCAGGAGGCATGACACCTGCCTGAAGCACTTGGCACTGAGCTGACAGGCTTCTTCCCCACCCTCTGCCTCCTCCAAGGCAGAACTGAGCCCCTTCAGTAAGCAGTAAAACAAAACAGGAGCTGGGTGGAAAAGCTCAAGTGTAAATCTTTGTGGTTTTATACTCAAGTACTGTATTTTTGATGTTTAATAACACAGGCTGAGGCAGAGCAATCCATCTCAAGACCTTCCCAAGTGTAGCTGTGGCTACACAGTGCTTGCTCTCAGACTTGGAAATTTCAGAGTATCTTCAATTTTTCTAAAAGTGGCTCTTCAGGTACAATTTTCAGCTGGGCTTCATCCTATGCTCCTGCTCCATGGGTGCAGCCTATCTCCAACCTGCTGGCTGCAGGGGAATAAAGATGGGAACCAGCACCTGGATTTGAGAGCACAATAGGGTCAGACAATTAGGATGGGCCACTCAGTTGTCCAGAATAAACCTTCCCATCCCCACAGAGTTTCCTAGGACTCTTGCTACAGGATTCAGGCCCTGACCTGCCATCTGTGCCTTTCAGAAGTGTCCCTAGGACCCACATCAGGGGCTCAATGTGTTGGATATTTAAATGGATCCAAGCAGCTCCCACAGAAGCTGTCCCAGGTTAAAGAGCAGCATGGAGGAGCCTCACTGTCATTCTGCCATCAGCCCAACCCTCCTCTTCCTGTGGGGAAGGTTTTGGTCCAGATCTCATCCAATAAACACCTCAGCAATCAGCAGGACATGGCACTGCTTTTTTGAGAGGTATCCTGTGTATCTTCTGGTAATGAGGCTATTGCCAAGAAGGTCTGGGAACCCATTTCAGTCCTGAAAATTATATATTTCTGCTTTCCTTGATAGAATTCCCTGCTCTTCAGGCTGTCATGGCTCCATACCCCATCCATCATGGAATATGGTGTTTTGTACACTGACTCTCAGAGAGAAAATCTTGAACTCCAGGGGAAACTTCATCCTCAAATTTAAATATTCATTACACAGCAAACCTGCACCTGTGCTGCCCTGGGCTAGGCTGACTCACAGATCTGCTCTGTGAGGAGAACCCCTACTTTGTCCCTAGGACAGCTGTGGAAGAGTCAACATTGGAGTGCCTCCAGCAGCCAGCACAGGGTGTCAGTGTGTGCAGCAGCAGGATGACAACATTTCCCCCTGGAGGGAGCGGGGCTGTCCATCCCAGGATGGCTCCTGGCTTGATGGATCCCTCTCTCTCCCCAAGGAGAAGACAGGGAGCCTCTGCTTTTGTCCCTGACTCTGGTCCTGACACCACAGGCAAAAAACCCCTGCAACTTCCCTGTTTGCTGCACTTTGTCCAGTCACTCACTGGGATCCCGAGCCATCAGGGTAAGAGGAGTCCCCTTCCCCCTCATGACGCTGTTTTACACCACAACGACACAGACTCTGACTTCAGAAGGCTGAAAATTACTCCTTTATTTTTGGGATGTGTCTCCCTTATATACTATTTTACACAGACCAATTTGATTGGTAAAACAAAGACAAACCTTTTCAATCCCATTGGTCAGACCAGAGGGACATCAAGAAGAAGTCCCTCCTAGGAAAAGGAATGAAAAACAGAGGTACAGTTACAAAAACACTTCTCTTGTTTACAGAAAATTCCCTGGGAAAAGAATTTCAGAAAACCAAAACACCTCAGGCACGAACCAGGGCTACAAACAGTGATTTTCATGGCTAAATGGATGGAAGCATTGCAGAACATGATGTCAGCTTGCTAAGACCCTCCTCCCAGAGTTACACACACAATTATTTTCTCTACAGAAAAAAAATCAAAGGTGATCCATCAATTACTGTCTTTTTACCCTACCTACTTTTCTATTATTTTGTACTTTTAAAGTGTTATATGTATTAACTAAACAGAATTTACAGCACACACATTGATTTTCCATTAATCTTGCTTTGGCTGAGTCTGAAAAAAGTCAAACTATTTTTTTTTTCTGCCACAAGTCAAGCATATGCAATCATTTGCAGCACAGCTGAGCTCTTTGTAGCACAGTTGTTGACCACCAACGTCTCCCAAACCTATAGCAAAAGAGGTTTTTAATATTTGATATCCAACAAGGCCAGGTTGGACAGGGTGAATGGATCCCTCCTCAGGGCAAAGGGGTTGGAACAAGATGATATTTAAAGACCCTTCAAACCCAAACCATTCTATGGTATGTGGCTGTATCCATAGAAAACTCTGGAAATGCACACTACAGAGCAGATTTCTCAAATGCAGACACAAGCCCTGTCATCTCTATGCACCCTTTCAAGGGAGAGCAACATTTTGGGTGGGGATTTAAAGGAAGTATTCCAAGGCAGGGATGACAAGGAGGGGCCTGGCTTTCTCCTGGGCAGCTCTTGCCATGCAGAGCTGGGCTGTCACACACACACAGGGGACATGGGTTCATCCAGCCCAGGGGATGAGGCCACCCCTGGGCCATGGGACAGCACCCACAGCCCCACAGCGACACTCTGCACCTCTGTCCTAGGGTGACTTGATGATGTTTGTATTTCTGTTTGTGCTGTACATTGAGTTCTGTGCCTTTAAGGCTGGTTCTGAGAGTGAAGGGGGAGCAAGAAGTAGTGCAGGGTTTGTTTTGAAAAACAGTGTTCACTCCTCTGCATTCCTGCTCTGGTGTGTTCCTCTGAGGCACTGTCACCCTGATTTTTTCAGCCTTCTGATGTTTTCATTCTTGGACTGGAGCTTTCTCACCAATTGCAAGAAAAACAAAGACTGTTGTTTGGTAAATAATACATTCCTTCCAGGGGGAAGGACAAATTGATGGACTTCTAAATTGACCACTGGGGTCAGAGAGGTGTCATTCTCGTCCTCCAATCCCTGATCAAATTCCAAACCCTATTTAAACCCCAAACCAAAATAAACTTTCTCTTCTCACTTCTCAACTTGACGGGTGAGTCTGGTTCTTTTGTGTCCTCTAACAACAAGGCACGGACAGCAGTGGGAGAAAAAAATCTTTTTTTCCTTTTACTTAGTTTAGCTAGCTGAGGTAGAGAAGCTTCCTGGATTGTTTTTTCCTTTTCCTTGGGACTGTTTAAACCTACTCTGGACTGAAAACCCAGAGGAGCACTGAGGGCTGGCCCCTGTGGCCCACCGGGGCCTGGACCTCCTGAGGGACAAATAAGGGCCTGACCAAGAAGAGCTACACCCACAGCAAGGACTGTCTCAATTTGCCATCTCACCCCAGAACAAGAGGTTTCATTGTTTCATATTATTCATTCTTTATGCTTGTGAGCACTTTGTTTGTTAAATAAATCGTTTTTTCCACTTTTCTCCGAGGAAGTTCTTTTCCCAGACCAGCTGAGGGGAGGGGTCATTTGGGATCTGCTTCTCAGAGGGACCCTATTTAGGGGTTTTCTCCCAAATTTGCCCTAAAGCAGGACAACCTCCCATACCATCACAACAAACCATCCCCTCCCCTCACCAACCATTTGGAAGTTTCCAGATAAAAAGCCATTAATGTAGGTTAATGCATAATTGAACTCATGATTTTCACACACGAGCAACTTGGCATATCTGGCACTAATACCTACAGACTTTTAAATGGCCAGAGGCAAAAAGTAACAGTCAACACAAAAACCTGCTGCTACTGAAGCTTCCCAAAGCTCCCTGCTTCATCCTCAGTGCCATCAGAGATCCTGGGACACAGCTGTGCCACTCCAGACAGGAGATGCCATGGCCTGGGGACAGTGCAGCACCAGGGGCTGGGGTCAGCCTGAACATGCTCTCAGTGACCTCCTAAGCTCTGCATGTGCCAGGCAGTGTGCTGGCCTTGTCTGGGACAGGGGTTATTCTCTTCACAGAAGCTGCTGTGGGCCTGCTCTGAGTAGCACAGGGATGTTTTAGTCCCTGCTGAGCAGGACTTGCACAGACAAGGCCTTGCTGCCCCTCATCCCACCCCAGCAGGGAGGAGGATCAGGGTGCAGAAGAAGTTGGAAAGGGACCAAAGGGACATCCCATATCATATGGCATCATGCTCAGTGTGTAAAGCTGGGGAGAAGGAAAGGGGAACTCTTGGAATGCTGGTATTTGTCCTGCCAAGTCAACATCACCTGTGGCAGAGGCATGCTGCCCTGGGTGTGGCTGAACACCTGCCTGTTCATGGAAAGTGGGGTGGGGAATTCATTCCTTGCTGGCTTTGTTTGTGTGCACACCTTTTGCCTTCCCTCTCATGCTGTCATTATCTCAGCCTATGAGTTGATTTTTTTGTGGTTTTTTTTCACTTATGCCCTCCCAGTTCTTCTCTCCTCCATCCCATCAGAAAGAAGTGGAGGGAAAAGCTGAGGGGGAGCTGAGTTTCTGCCTGGGGTTTGATCACAACAGTGATTTAATAGTGAGTGAGGCTGAAAAAGAGTTGCATCAGCCACCAAACAGTTTTCCTTTGTTTTTTTTTTAAAGTCACAATTATTCAGCCCATTGGTTTCCTGGTGTTCAATGTGCTGCCCCAGGTGAAGCTTGCATCCAGCCCTGTTATGGCCCCTCACCAAGTCCCACCTGAGCGAACCCAGCAGGGAGGGGACTGAGGGGGCACCTGAGCTCCCTCCATGCCCCACAGTGACATTCCAAGCCTGAGGAGATCAGGGAGGCTGCAGGTGCCAACCATCCCTTCCCACACTGACAATCCCACAGCAGTCGGTCCAGTGATTATCCTGCCCTGCAGAGAGCTGCAGGCACACCTTCAGAATGGCACAGGTGGATATTAAATGCTCTGTCTTGCACTCCTACTGCTCCACACCATCATTAGGACGAATGGGGGACTGGGAGAAAGTCAGGGAAGGTTGTGTCTTTTCGCTCCCCTGTGTGCTGAAGATTAATTTAGAACACATTAATTACATTTGGATGTGCCTGAAAGCCAGCAGAGCAGTGAGCAAGAGTCCTGGAGGTAATTACTTCAGCAAGAAAGTTATTTTGGCTGGGTTTGCTTTGCAGAGTGGGGTAAAGCAGGAGATGGGAAAAGGGGCAGAGCACAGAGCATCTCTCCTGGGCAGTGCAGCACTGGTGGCTCAACACCACCATGGGGTTCAGCTGCTGCAGCACAGGGACCCATCCAGCCCAGAGAGTGACCCTGGAGGGCTGGCAGGAGTAAATTGAGAATATCCAAGGCACTCAAGTATAGGAACGTCCTTCTTGGTGCTCAGATCTCTATCCAAACACACATCCCTCATACAACTGCTCTCCTTCTCATCCCTGCTGCCTCTTCTCCTTCAGAGGATTCTGACATCAAGAAATTCTGGTGAAAAACATTCTCAAAGCCAAAGAGGCTAAAACTGGGACTAAGTCAAGCCTGTGTCCCATTTCAAAGCACTTCACCTTCATCCATCTCACCCATCCCTTCCCACATACACCCAGCCCTCAAACACTTGGAGCAGAGACATTTGACAGGAGAATGAGCTAGATTTTGTACGTGTATCACCCAGCTGTTTTTTCCACACACATCTCCAGCAGTCATCACAGAGGCCTGGTGCATTAGGAAAAAAATAATAATAATAATAAAATCTGCTCTCACCACATCCAAAGAAACAACAAAACTGGAGTTTCAGACCTGAGGAAATGTCCTTTGCACCACTGCAGCAGCTCCAGAAGTGGGGTGGAAATTTGGGATTGAGGTATTTTGTGTAAATGTTCCAAAGCAGGGAATATTTTGGAGGAAATAAAAATTTCCTTCACCCTATCCACCATGTGAGGAATCTGCTCTTCAGGCAGAAACACTTTGTGCTCAGCACCTACTTAGTCCCTTCCTGAGCTGCTCCAGTTTTCCCAAAATTCTCTTAAATTTCGTACAAAAGAAAAAGTGCGAACTCTCTCCCCCATTTTTTGACCTACATTCATTTATCAAATTGTGGCTAAAAATAGCACAAACTATGCAGAAATGTTTTAAACTTTTTTTTTTTGCACTTTCCCTCTTTTACCATCTATTTTAAGGCTGCTCTAGCACTTTTCAAAACACAACAAACGAGGGGGACATGGTGGGTGGAAGGGAAAGTTGCCATCCCATCAGTGAGGCCACAGATGCTCCTCCAGCCCAGAGACAGAATCCCAGGAAGAATGGGATCAGCAGAACTTCTGCTCATACCCCTGAGGCTGCTCTGTGTGGTTTGGAAGGGCTCAGGTTTGGTTTAGGAGCTGGCCCTGCCTCACTCCAGGTTCAGTTTGGGTAGAACCAACCCTCCAGCCCTGCCCCAGGGGCAGAACTCGTGGAGAGCTCACTCATGGAGACCCTGGGCAAGCAGCAGCTCTCCCTCACTGTCTCATAGCACAGAGATCTTGTGGACTGTGATGGGAGGCAGGAATGCCTCAGGTCACAGTGCAAAGCTGCCCTCAGCCCCAAAAGCTTCATAGCTGCTCCACAAACCTGCCCACCTCCATGGTGAAACACCTTTCCCAGCATGGAAAGGAATGTAAACAGCTTTCCCCCCATGCTTAGTGAACTTAGAGATGAAGCCTTTGTAAGCATTTGTCTGGAAAAAATCTATTTGTCTGGATTTTAGATGAAGGAGGAACCTTTTCTGGTGGCTGCCCAGCTGCTGGAGGCCAACCTAGAGCACGTTTGCAACCTGGGAATGACACAGCCTGCCAACCATTTTCTGACTGCAGGAACCTCTGTTATTTCCACACAGGAAATTGGCATTCTAGGAAAAGCAGAAGCAGGAGGATTGCCACCTGCCCTTGCCCAAGGAAGCAAAACCAGTGAGTATTTGGCCAAAGGCTGGAGAGAAACTATTGTAAAAGTGGGTTAAAAACAAGGACTTTGCATGGAAATAATTACAGACAGATGCACTTCTGAGCAAAGCAGCTGCTGAGCTGAGGCAGAGGAGCTCTGGCTAGTCCATTACTGCTCTCCCAGCTCCTCTCACTCCTTACTTTGCAGCTGTTTTTGCAGCTGGTGGCAGGGCACAGGAGGAGGATATCACCTGTAACAGGGCCTGGAGGAGCAGTGAGGGCTGGAATGATCTCACCCTTGTAGTGCAGCAAGGTGCTGAGTGTTCCTGTCATCACAGCTGTGCAGAGGGGACTTGAAACCTTTCTATTTCACTCTCCTGGCCACTCCTCCAGCTCTCCATCTTCCTCCAGAGCTGTGGGCTGGTCCAGAGGCACAGAGGGAACCTGCCAACCTGAGGGAAGGAAGGCTCTTGCCCTGGCATTAAGCACAGCCCTCCAGGCAGGTGAAGCCCTGGGCTGCACCTCCATGCAGCCATAAAAACCCACAGCAGTTTCACCACAAAGCAGCTCAGCATCCCAGTGAGGAGCACCAGCATCACCCCTGAAGCCCCAAACCCACATTACAGAGTGGTTTTAGTCTTGCTGCACATTGAGCTTGATCACAAACACCACAGCTCAGTCCTGCCCATCAAACCTTCATTTCCCTCCCCTCCAAGCCTTCTCCAGGCTGGCCAGAGCAGCAGGAAGACACGGTGGCCACAGATTTGGCAACTGATCATCAGGCCAGAATAGGGGAGGGGAAACTAAAGTGGATTTCAGTGTCAGCTTTAGGCTGGTACCAGCAGCTGTGGGTGCCCCTCAGAGCAACCAGGGCTGAGACTGGGGAAGAGCCATCCCTGGGAGCAGAAGAGAGGGGCTCAGCTGCAGCAGCCCAAATGCCTGCCCAGGGACCATCCCCAGCCCTTCCTTCCCACTCAGCCTGACCAAGATCAGTCCAAGCAGCCAGCCTGAACCTCCTCCTGCAGGTCCCAGCTCCACAGGGGCAGGTAGGCCCAGTGCTCCCAGTGCCCACAGCCTGAGCCTCTTGCACTCACCCTAGAGTTCAAATAAAGTGCTGTCAGGTGCCAGGGGAGAACTGGGGGGGGGGGGACTGGAGCACCCTGCCAGAGCAGTCTCCTGCATATTATTATAATATTTATTTAAGGAAACCAACCCTTTCACTTCTCAGCAGGCAGCATCTCATTAAAGGTGTTGGGTTACTGGCTGCACCAAGCAGCTGCTGAAGTGTTGGAGCTTCTTGTCACCTTATTACAATCCTCTGCCAGCTGCTTCCAGCACTCCTGCCCTCCCCTCCATTCAGCCTTATTTTTGCACTCTATGCTTTTTTGCACCCCTCCCTCCATGCCCCATCAGTAGCTGTGCTGCAGAGCACACCACAGGCAGCCTCTCCTGCCTTAAAACCCTGTCAGCAGCTGGAAGCAGGGTGGGATCTTGCTCTGAGACCTGAAAATCAGCTCTTAAATCTTGCAGCAGCCTGGCTCAACCAACCCCTCAGCCTTCAGGAGCTGGAAAGAGCAGATATGGTGGGGGTGAACTGAGTGAAAGCATTTCTTTACTCTGGACAACTTCCAGCTCCCACAGAGCGTGGTCTGCACTGCAACAGCAAGTTTTGCTCACCTGGAAATGGTCCTGAGGGCACTGGCAATTTCCAGGGCTGTGGCATTAACACACAGACCTTGTAACAACCCCTTCCCCCTGCACAAACCCCCAGCACATTCTCCCTGCTCAAGTTCTGCACTGACATTTCCCTGCTCATCTGTCCATGCTGCAAATAAGACAATTTCTGGGAGAAATGAGATCAGCCCTTCCATTAATGAAAAGCATTAAGCACAAATAAAATTATACCAAAGCTGACCTACCTGCAGACAGAGTGTCAGGAATCAGCAAGAAGAGGCTGCTCTGGCAAGGAAGATGAGCCAGGAGCTCAGTCCCAGAGCAGGGAGAGCCAATTTTGGGGACAGCCCTGAAGTCAGAGCCAAGGAGCAAGGCCAGGTAAGGCACCCACACAGCCCTGCAAGAGAAAGGAGAAAACTGAGCTCAAATACACCTCCTGACTGGGGGCTGGAAGTGGGTGGCTCACCTGGTCCCAGGTGAGGCTGCTCAGGCTGTCAGAGCTTGGAAAGGTGTGCAGACCTCTGGGAAAGTTCTCCTTCACAGTCCTGGGGCTTGGCCAGGGTGCCAGAGCCACCACCAAGGCAGGCTCCAGGACAACATTAAGCTCCTCTTACACTTTGAGATTTCCTGTGCTTGATCCCTTTGGTTAATTGCACCCTACTCTCACTAATTATGCCACAAAACCCCAGATTGAGTAATTATCAGTGCATTCCCTGAATGAGCTGTCCCCAGAGTCTTGCCTGGGTAGGAGCACATCACTCTGCTGCTCCTCAGCCACTGCTGTCAACCCAGAGCCACCAGGGTGTCCCAGTGTGACCAGTCCAGCATGGAGGGAGCAGAGTGAAGACCCTCATCCACCCTTCACCATGGCCATAAGTCCTGACTGAAACCTCTCCTTCAGCTGAAACCACACACTGGTGAACGTTCTCTCCTCTGGACCCTCAGCAGGTTTGTCCTCATGCTGATCACTTCCACTTGTGCCAAATTTCACTCCTTCATATTTCTCCTCTCCTTCACTTTCTGGGTCCCATGAAACTAATCCATAATAAGCAGCTGTTGTTTTTCAGGCTGTGCATTTGCAACAGAAACAATCTGAATTCTTCCTCCTGCTCTAACAGAAAATGAATAAATAAAAGTGAAATAATAAAATCCTCCCAGAACAAAGCAGGAATAGGAATGGCAGGTTTCAGGCAGAGACAGATAAACCACCCCAATTTCTCTGGGTTGGGAAATGGGACAGAAGGGGGATCAGGCTGTGGTTCCCATCCTTACCCCAACCACCCTCACAATGATTCTGCAGCTCTTAACGACAGTGTGGGAACGTGAGGATTTGTGCTTGGAGAATTGTTTCCATTAAAACCCTTTGGGTGCTTTTAAGGGCTCTAATTCATTAACCTTTCTTTGGCTGAGACCAGCTAATGGATATCCAGAAATGCAGAAAGCAATTAGACAAATTCATGGGGAAAAATGTCCATCAACATTATTAACCACAGCCCCTCAAGAAAGTGCCTGAGCTGCAGGCAGGGAGAGCTGCTGTGGGCTGGGGAGGTGCAGCTGCTCTTTTCCCTGAATTCTCCCCATTCCCTTGGCTGCTGCTGGAGATGAGGATGGGGCAGGCAGACCTTTGCTCTGACAGGCAATCACTGTCCCCAAATTAATCTTTATTGGTGGCAAAGCCCAAGGATGGCCGACCTTTTAGAGCCCTCACTCTATATTAGAAAATATTCAAGTTTTCATTTGGCCACAAGGCAGTTCCTGTGGAGAGTGAGATTTGCCAGAGAAGGTCACTTCTGGGGTGGCTGGTGCAGCTCCTGCAGCAGCTCAGCAAAGCACAGCCTCACACAGGCACCACGTGTGCTCAGCCAGACACAGCTGGGACAGACACCTCACACTGGGCCTCCTCCTGGATCCCAAAGAAATTCCCACCCACAAGGGCACAGCAACAAGGGAATGGGCTGAGCTGGAAGCTCTGGGATGATGCAGGTAGTGGTGACAGCACTAATCCAGTCTGAGTGAGCCCTCTCCAAAGAGCAGTTCATTCATGGAAAAGGGAACAAATGAGAGATGATGAATGTGAAGGTGACCCCTCAGCCCTGACCCAGGAGACGACACAGGATGAGGTCTGGATGAATCCTCTGTTTTTCTAGGAAAGAAGGAACCACCTACAAATGCACAGCCTGCTCTGCCTGGGACCTGGGCTATGCCAGGATGGAAAATTAGGAGCATTTCTAGGGTCCTTTATGAGTCTTTTCTGAAGCTTGTCTGCATGTGATGATCTCCAGGGAGACCAAGTTATTATTAAACCAGAGTGTGGCCCCCTTCTTTCAGGGTGCCCACACTGGTTCCAGCTGGTTTTGTGGTGCTGCAGGGATGTGGGGACCACCACACACCCAGCAGAGACCCAGTTCCCTCAGCTGCCAGACAGGGACAAACAGAGAAAACCTAAAAGGAGACACAAACTAGAAGTCACAGCTATCAGCAGCCTTTCACAAATAACTTAGGGCTGCAGAGGGTTGTATTTCCCAGATTTAACGTGCTGTGTAGACAATGTGCTCTGAGCCCTCTCCTCTGGCAGTCAGAGCAGGGTTGAGGGCATGGCAAACTCAAAAGTGGGAGCTGTGGAAGCTCCACCTTTATCCAGTGAGGGATGGAGAGCCCAGTTAAGGGTTCTGGCTAGCACCTACCAAATCTTTCAGCTCCCTTACACAGTGGGGACAGATTCCTGCCAGCCAGGGCTGCCTGGTCCAGCTTCCCTGAGGAGGAGCTGGCTGGATCCCTCCTGAGCCCTCCTTCACTCCATGTTTCTGTACATTTCCTTGCAGTTTGCAGGTTCCAACAGCAGATATTCAGCTGTTTGCTCCAGACCTTCACCCAGAGGGTGAATGGAATGGCAGACACTGGTGGATGTGGGTGAGAAACTGCAGCACTGGCTACCCCACAGGATAACCTGCAGGTTGCTGGAAGCTTGTCAAGAGACCTGGATCTCTGCCAAAGAGTTTCTGGTGCAAGAAACAATGGTTTCCACCTGGGAAAGAATTGGCCAAGTCCTTCAGAGAGTGACATCCCTGCAATGCCTGAGAGAGAGCTGTGTGATCCTGTCAGGGGGGCTGAAGACCACCAAGGCTGGGGCTGCAGGAGGTGTTTTCTGTTTGTGTGTGATAGGGACAGGACTGTGGGATCATGGAGGGATCTGTGGGATCATGGAGGGAAGGCTGGAAGGAAGGAGCTGCCCCTGACAGGTGCTCAGGTGGAGGAGTGGGACTGGGGGAGATGCTGAGCTGCAGCAGGTCCGTGGAGTCTGTGCCAGATGTGCCCCCAGGAGCCACAGCTGGATGGAGGCTTTGACTCAGCAGCTCTGCCCCAGCTGCCTGGATCTGCTGGAGCACAAGGAGAGAAATGTTCTCTTTCCCCTGGCTGCTGCCTGGGCAGGTTTGCAGGGAGCAAAGGTCTTGAAGAGGAAGAGGAGGAGGGCTGGTTACAGTCCAAAAACAAATTAGAGTGCACTGAGGGACATTTCTGAAAGTGCTCTTGTCATTATTTAGCAGATGCAGAAGAAATGATATCAAAGAGACTGAAAGCTCAAATTAAAACAGACTTTGATGTTGAAATGGATTTTTTACAGTTGTAACAACAAGGCTCTTGGGAAAGGGCTACATGGCAGTGTCAGGCTGTGCTGGCACTTCCCTGGTCAGGACCCATGGCCCCAGCAGCAGCTCTGCTCTCATCCCTGGCCAGTGAGGAGGGCAGGGACAGGGTCACAGTGCTGCTGCTGCTGCGGCTGCAAAGGGCTCCAGCTCTGCTCAGAACTCACTGTCAAAGCTCTGCACAGAGTGGCTCAGCTCTGCTGCATCTTTATTTTTGTTCTCCCCTCTTCCTTCCCCCTTCCCCACCTTACATCTCCTCATATCATATCATATCATATCATATCATATCATATCATATCATATCTATCATATCATATCATTCATATCATATCATTCTTTTCCCTGTTTCTTATAAAAATGTAAGAGTCTGATTTCTCTCAGATACTCTCTTTGCATCACTTCAACATTTCTTATCAGGCATTCAGCATCATGAGTGCCTCAGCTCTGCTCTGGAGCTGACCTCCCTTGGCATTCCCAGCAGCTGCTGTGTCCAAATACCTGTTTCCAAGTCAAGGCACTCCTGGGGCAGGCTGGTGTTCTGGAACTTGTGCTGTTGGGTTTTTTAATCACAGTTTATGAAACATCTGCTGCTTATAAATTATTTCTTTTGAATGTCATAATCTTTTCAGTTGTGTGAGCCAGCAGGCACCTCTGAGCAGCAGAGCAGTGCTGCCAGCTCCTGGAACTGGCACTATTCCAAAGGCTGTGCTGGGATGAGGTGTGCAGACCCCGTCCCTGAGCACACACACATGTGTGGACACATGTGAGAGAACCTGACACAGAGGGCCCAGAGAAGCTGTGGATGCCCCTGGATCCCTGGAAATGTTCGAGGCCAGGGTGGACAGGGCTTGGAGCAGCCTGGGACAGTGGTGGCATCCCTGCTTATGGTAGGGGGTAGAACAAGATGAATTTTGAAGTCAATTCCAACCCAAAGCATTGTTTGATTTTATGTACACACACAGCCCTTCTCTCTGCCACAGGGAACTCCTCAGAGTCCCTTCCAGGTCACAAAAATCCTCAGAGACAGCCACAACATGGGCACAAACTCAGCCTCCACCAGCCCTGACAGCCAAGCCAGGGACACACACAGTGAGCCAACACACAAACACACTCGTGCCTTGGGGAATTCCTCAAAACACAGATGAGACTTTATCAGACAGACTTTTCACAGAGGAATGATCCCCAAAAACCTCTGATACAACACCCAGCCAGGCAACAAACCCACCTGTGCCCAGCTCCTGCTCCTCTGTGCAGGGCTGGAAATGTTGATGGACTGTGGAGGAGCAATGCCTGATACTGAAAATCTTTTTATGAAAAGTTAGGAAAGTACAGAAAATTTCTGAGGAAAAGAACCAAACCATGTAACTGATGCATTTGAACATCAAAGTGCTCTCAGTCAGCTCTACCCCATTATTTATGGTTTACTCATGGGTTTAATTTTTCTGCTTTGTTTTTTTGTTCATTTTTTGTTATTTCCTCGAGAGAACATGAGAAGCCTCTGGGGGATCAAAAGATTTTCTCATTCTGCTTAGTGAAAATTCTCTAATGGTTGTAAAAACAAGGCAAAAATCAATAGAGGATTATTATCTGCAGGGATTCAGCTGCTTTCTGCCTGAGTGACAGCAGAGCTTTGCCAGACTGTCCCCCTGACACTGGCTCCTGCTCTGGCACCAAAGTGGAAAGGAAAGAGCAAGCACTCCTTTCTCACCAAGGAAGGCAGATTTTCACTCATTTTTATTTGGACACATCCAAAGATGTTTTAGCCCCAATCCAAAATTTAGAACAGCTCCCTGCACGTCTCTGCAGGATGGAAAAGCCAAGTGGAGCTGGTAAGATCTAACTGGAGCTGACTGGCTGAAGCTTACACCAGCTCAGCAGAAGACTCAGCAATTTATACCCTTCTTTAAAAAAATCATCTAAGTCCTTCTGCAAAGGCAGATGGAAAAAAGGCAGGAGAATCCATTTCTGCATTTGCAAACTTCACAAACACCCACAAAAGACTGCTCTAGGGGTGATTTCTTTTTGGTTTAGGGCTTTTTTGTGGGTGATGAGGGTGTGCCCTGTGAACAAAGACCAAGGTGTTGACACAACCAGTTCCCAGAGTCAGGAGCAGGTGGTTCTTTAGAGACAAAGACAAACTCAAACAGCTAAATGTTCTTCTTTAGGAAGAAGTTTTTCACTGAAAGAGTGATTAAATACTGGAATAGTCTGCCCAGGGAGGTGGTGGAGTCACCATCTCTGGAAGTGTTTAAAAAGAGACTGGATTTGGCACTTGATACCACGATCTAGTTGAGGTGTGAGGGCTGGGTTGGACTCGATGATCCTGAAGGTCTCTTCCAACCTAGTCATTCTGTGATTCTGTGATTCTGTAAATACCCATTGATGGAGGAAACCACACTTCTCCCCTAACCCTAAAACTCCTCTCAAGGAGTTCTCTCATAGAGCAGCCTCTCCACATCCTTCCTGGGCTGTGACATTGTCTCAGAAGCCAGGCAAGGTGAACACAGGGACAAAATTGGATGAGAGCTCTCTCATGCAGGCACAGGGGAGGTGATCCACCAGAAGTGCCAAACCTTCCACCCCTTTCTGCCAGGAAAGGTTTGGACCAGGAAGGGCTTTTCAGAAAAGAAACACATAAAAAAAAAAAATAAAACCACAAAGTAAACCTCTTGAAAGCCTTCAAATAAGTGGCTAATGATATTTTACAAATAAACCAACTAAACAATGAATGAGGATCAGGAGGGGGGACAATATAATGAATAATTAGACAATTAGGTTAATCCTCAGGAAATGAGCTCATTCCCAGGTAGATAACAGTCGGGGACTGATTAATTGTTATGGCCCAGGAGGTGCCACGCAGGGGACACGTCCTGATTCAGATCTTCAGCAGGCAAAGTTCATCCTGGGGGCTTCTCCTCTCCCTTCTGGGGCTGGGTGGGCCCTGGGCTCCTGCTCCACAGGGATGAAGGAGGGGACAGTGCTGCAGGAGGTCACCACACACCTCCAGAGCCAGCAGGAGCAGGGACACAGAGCAGGATGGGAGCAGGAATTTGGATTTAATGAATGTTCCATGCAGCTGGGTTGAACTGAGCTCTGCCTGAGCACAGTGGAGGTTATAGGGACAGAAAGCACGTGCCCAGCAGGGATGAGGCAATGCTTCCCATGGCCTGAGAGCCAGGAGAAACAGCAAGAGCTCCGTTGTGCCTACAGGCATTATTTTTATCTCCTCAAGATTAGGATGAAATTTTATAATCATATTCATCTTGCTTCAATGGAGATATATTAGGGATATAATAAAAGTGGAGTCTGACATTCAGATATGAATTCACCACGTCAGATCTGTGTTATGTTATCCTTTATTAGCTTCTTGTATGACATGATTAAATAACATTAGTTTAGTCTTTTACCCTTATTTTAGTCTTTTACCCTGAGCATCCTTGCTGCCATGGATTCTCTGAGCTCTGGTGATGTTTTTCAGTCCGTTCCTGAGGGTAAACACAGGCACACAAAGAATAGGCTGCCCATGTCACTGGGAAGCTGTGAGGTTTTTATCTTTTATCCAGAATTCCAAAAGAAACGTGGGTCTTTTCCTCCATTAGTGCAATTATGAGCTCACTGATTAAAGCCCCAGCCCACCCAGTAACTCCTTTTGGATAATCAAGCCTCTAAAGCAATTCCTGCTGGAGCTGGCAGGCATCCCTCCACTCCCAAATGGAAGTACCAAAGCACATGAGGAAGCAGCAAAATGTGTGATGCAAGCACCAGGGTGAGGTTTTCTGTCCCTCCAGGCAACCAAGAGCTGCCAGCTGATGTGGTTCCTCATGAAATCACTCATTAACACACCAGAGCTGGGCACTGCTCACTCTGGGGCTGAGGCAGCCCCTGGTCCTGCTCCAGTGAGATCCTTCAATCTCTGCACACCTGGACAGCAGTTTTGAACCTTTTTTAACTTCTCATCATCACTCTTCCCAGCAGATAGAGTTGCAGATTGAAGCTCCTGGCAGTGGTTCCACTTTGCTGTAGCTCTCAGCACACTCAGGTCAGAGAAGGAGCTCTAAACCAGATCTCCAGGGCCATAGTGATGGGTTTGCTGTGGCAGTGGTGCTGGATGTCACCATAACACCACATCAGCACACACAGCCAAAAGCTTGGCCCAGGCTGGCCAGGCAGCTGCAGCAACCAAACCCCAGAGTGCTGAGACATCCTCACTGCAAACCCATCCTCTGCAGCAGCTGCCAACACTTCATCCCCTTGTGGATGCTCAGGAGATTCTATTCCTTTGCCCCACTGCAAGGCTGAGGATTAATCCTAACACTGATATAAAAACCTGAGAACTGGCATTTGGAGGAGAGGAAGAGGTAAGGCCAAGGGTAGATTTTCTCCCTGCACCTGCTCTGGGTGTCTGGCCATGGGCACAAGCACCCCGGAGAGAGCTCTTGTGTTTGATGCACTGGTAATGCTTTGTGAGGTAATGAACACATCTCTGCCAGGATATGGGCTCCTACATATTTGATAGTGATGCTGTAGCATTGCTTATTCTCCATTTTCCCCTCTCTCCCATCTCAATAGCTTTCCCTTGCACAGCTGCAGAAAGAAACCCTGGATTTTTTTCTTGCCTTGGAAATCTCCAGATTTTGAGAGTGTGTGAGAGGCAGGATAGAAATGTTTGAGCTCACACCCAGCAAAGCCACCAACACCAGCATTATGTCAATGGAGTAGCTCTTGCATTTACATTCATTTGTATAATGCTGAGCGTGGGGAAGTCTTGTGGCTACCCCACAAACACAGCAGCAGCCAGCTGGAAGCTCCCAAACTCCAGGTATTGCACTGGGGATGGGCTGGGAGGGGCATCAGCAAGGCCAAACCACCTCCCTGTGCCTCCAGTGCAGGGTCACACATGGTGAAACCCTCTCTGGTGGCTGCTGAGGGTGCAGAGCTGAGGCTGGGAGGGTTTTCACAGACGCAGGCAGCTTTGTGAAGGAGGCAGGATGGAGGGATGCTGGGAGAAGGGTCTGGAATTCTGACATGATTGCTGGTGGCACTTTCACTACAGGCAGTTCTTCCACTTTGCATTCAAGTCCAGAATTTTTTTTGCTGAGTCGTTTCTGCCTCAAATCAAATCACATCCAGGTTCACAACACAAACAAGGCCTTTCTCAGCCCTTCAGCTGGATGCAGGGACCCCCCCAGACTCTCCAGTGTATGGTCTCAGCTTGACAAGAGCCAGCACAGCTCCAGGAGGGGAACACCAGCTCGTTCCTCAGATGTGCAAAGACAGCAGCACCAGCTGTGCTACTCGGGGCCATCACAGATAATGGTTTGATTAAGAATTTATATATGTGTTCTGCCTTGTCTCTCTTGCTGCTGGCACCCACAGCCCTCAGCTGAGAGCTAAAACCTCACAGCAGAGAGAATACAGGGTTTAGCTGAAGGTAAACTCACTTTTCTTGGAAATGCCTCTGGGACAAAGTTTCTGGATTTCCCAGGGGAAGTGAGGCCCTTGGTGTGGTCTGTGGGAACACCTTTGTCTCTGAGAGGAATGACAGATCTGTCTTTACAAACAAGCAGTGGATCTGCTGGTAGATAAAACTATCACTGGGAGATAAAAGAAACAATGGGGAGGATTCCACTGATGGATGAATGGAAAAGAAGATATTTGCCTTTACAAACAAACTGTAGATTTGCTGATAAATGAAATTGGATATTGAAAGATGAAAGCAACAATAGGAAAACCCATAAACTCCATAAGAATTAAAAATTAAAAGGGGGGTTATACATTAAAAGGGAATTTTAGGTATTGGGCACTCCGGGCAGTCTGTACCTCTCAAGTACCTCAGCCAGTGGGGAAAGAGAGAGGGAAATGTGGCCGGGAAATTGGGATAAATAGGAGGCTGTGTCCTCCAAAATTTGAGAGATCACAGGGGAAACACCCCATGGCCTCTCCCTTTATTCAAATATGTAAAAGGACTCTTCTATCTCCTTTTTGGACATCAACCTCTGGAGTTTGTAGATTATTTTTCCTAACATCTGCTACATTCCTGTGGGGACAACAAAGCCACTCACTGGGGACTTGTCTGGGTGTCCCAGGTGGGCAGCAGAGATTGAATGACAATCTCAAAGGTTATTGGGGATCCCAGAGGTGAAATCCCTCCTGTCCCATTCCCCAGACAGGGGGAAACCCAGCCCTAACCTCTGCCTGGATGCAACAAGGATGCAACTGGAGAATCAAGGAGGTTTGACAGTGTCCTCTGTCTTGCCAAAATGAAAAACAAAAAATTCCCGACAAACCCAGACACGTACAAAAGAAAATTCAATAATTTTTTTTCCTAATGAATGCCGGTGGGGTTGCTCTTTTTTGGTACTTTGGGCATTTACATATAAATTGCTCTGTAATGGCTCTGCCCTCCTTCTCTTCAGCGTGTTGTTAATGAGCTGTACAAAAGGTCAGGGGCTGAGGGAATGCTGCTGCGGGCAGTGCTGTGATCCTGTCCTCCTTTCCCTGCCACACTCCCCGCTGGCCACCCAGGGTACCAGACACCCAGAAAACCAGTCAGTCACCTCAACCATGCCAGAGGAGTCCTGTCCCAGCAGCAATGTGTCGGAGTCCAGGGCATTCCTTTGGTTGCCCTGGATGGTCACAGACCTGGGCAGAGAGGTCTGGGACCCGAGAAAGAGGGTTTGAATCCTGGACAGGGGGGTATGTCCAGGGGGGTGCCTGGCACAGAGCCCAGGAAGACACAGGCTTTGATTTCAGTCCATGGAAAAAGCTTCTAACATTGAGAGAAGAATTACGAGTCACAAAGGTGTGAAAACAGTAGTTTAGCACTGCACAGGGTGGAAAATTTGGCAGTTTTGGGATTCTTAGAATGGAGCTGACTGGGGGACAAGATGGAGATTTTAGGGTGCTGCCCTGGGTTCTTCTTGTTCTCCCTTGGCCTCCATCCTCTGATGTGACATGGGCACAAAGTAGTGTAAGGGGAGTGGGTCAAGGTAGAAATGACCTTTTTAGTACAGGTGATAGGCATTGGCACAGAATTGTAAATAATAAGTACATAATTATCTGTATAAGAAGGCAGTGACCTCCCATCACGGGGGGAGTCACCTGTGTCCGAGCTGCTGTGAACATCTTGGCCAGGCACAGAGAAATTTGTAAGATAAGAAATAATAAACAGCGAGAAACCCAAGAAAAAACAAGATCTTGAGACTCCATTTCATTCTTGTGCCGAGCTAAAAGCCTTCACAGGGCAAAAAAGAGTCACTCAAACCACCCAAACCACCACCTGAATCTTGGGGTGAGAGAAAACATAAACCCGAGACCATGAATTTTGCATCCCATTGCCAGTGAGCTTTTGTCCATCATGTAGATGTGTTGCAGTGGCATAGCTGGCAAAGGTGCTGGGCTCTGCTGCCACCAGCAACAGGAGGATTAACTGAATTTCTCACAAGGCTCCTCCAGCCCAGAGTGCTCATGGCTGCCAGCCTGATGAACCCCAGGCTGACAGTGCTGAAGAGCCCAGTGTCACCCTGAACGAGGACAGCTGTCCTAAGACATCTGAAATTTTAGTTGTCTTTAATTTTTTTACCTCTTACCCAGCACATCCATGAGATAAGTCAATCAGAGGAATGGTTTGAAAGTCTGAAAAAAATCCTTGCTGCAGTGTTTAAACCACATGGCACCAGGATGATCTCAGAGCACTTCATGCAGTGCTTTGGTAACTCCATTATGGGCAACTGTCTTGGGTTGCAATGCAAGATGTAACCAGCAGTCTGTATTCTATCACCAGCTGTTCAAACCAGCTGGGGCAGTTTGTTCTTTATCCCTTCCAGGACCCATCCTCCCTCCAGGGGATCTCTGCTGTCCATGGGCCATCCAGGCTCACTGCAGGGCTGAGACAATTCCATCATCCCACCCAGGGGGAGGAGCCCAGCATTCCCACCTGGATCAAAGCTGGCATTCAGAGCACCAGCACAGCCTGTTTGCACTGGATTGCCAGAGGGAGACCAGACCCATCTCAGCCCCACTGGACCTTCAGGGGAAAACTCCACCCTTGTACAGGATCATCTCTGCTCCACCAGAACCACATCTGTCCCTGCAGGAGGACTGGACTGGACTGACACCAACACCCTGAGCAACAACAGGGGGTCAGGTTGTGTTCTGACTCTGGCAGTGGTTTCTTTTTGTTTGTTTGCTTTTTTCGTACTATTACATTTTTATTCTTGATATTCCTAGTAAAGAACTGTTATTGCTATTCCTGTGTCTTTGCCTGAAAGCTCCTTAATTTCAAAATTATAATAATTCAGAGGGAGGGGGTTTACATTCTCCATTCCAAGGGAGGTTCCTGCCTTCCGTAGCAGACACCTGTCTTTCCAAACCAAGACAGCAACTTATGAGTTTAGAAAAACAGAACAAGCAGGCAACAGAAAGATAATGTGGGAGAGACACCTGCTCCTTCCTTGCAAATAAACTGGAGATGCCAGAAGCAGAAGTTTCCCCAGGGATCTAAAGGCACTAGGGAACAACAAAGGGACAGGGAGATCAGGTCTCAAGAGTCACCTCAGGGAACAGAGTTGTGGCTCTGGGGTTACCCTGGTCCCTCCAGGACTGCTCAGGCACAGAGAACCCTCAAAAGCAATGTGTGTAAAGAGCAAATTGCTATTGTGTGAAGCAAAAAAAGGCTACATAAATTACCACCAATTTAGTATAATTTAAAGGACAGCCTTGTCCAAGGAGACAATTAAGCATTTCTCAGAACAAAAAGGGAGGTAAACAGGCTGAACAATAGATTTCAAAAGCCATAGAGAGTGTGAAATCCCTCTTTTTATTAGTACTATCATAGTACTGCAATTAAAATTGTTGCCTGGAGGAAGGAAAGGGAAGGTTGGACCCAGCCTGTTGGATGATCCCACCTCAGCACTGGCAGGACATGGTTCCACTGCTAATACAGACCCCCAGAAAGCCATGAGGGACACAAGTGGTGGTGATTTCCACAGTGATCACAGGCACCAGGGCCAGGGTGGGCACAGCAAACCCCAGGAGAAGCAGCCTGTGATGGCCATGGGTGCCTGGAGCTTTCAGGGCCAGCTAGGGACCATAAATATGAAACAACATGAGCAAAGGGGTGCTCTGCATTCCTGAGGACCTGCTAGCTACAGGCTGGTGAGAGAAGCTCATGTCCCACTCGTTACCATTCCCTGGAGCCCTCCCATCTGAGCTGATTAGCAAAAAGATGGTTTAGATGATCAGGGCTTCTCCCTCCTCTCCCTCTCCTGTCACCCTCCTGGGAAGCAAACCCTGTTTGCCATAATTGATGGACACAATTCCCTGCAATTAGTATTTCAGCAGCAGGTAGTTAACCCTCGGGGCAGAGCTGGATGTCTCTATTTGGCTTGCTCTGCCTGGCCGTGAATTCAGAGCAAGCTCTTCAGATTCCTGTTTGTTTGCTGACCCATCAGAGCAGGCAGCCCTCTGCTCCTCCATCCAAAAAAACCTCACTGCTCAGGGCAGCAATGTGCTCCCTCTATCCCCCCTGGATGCAGAACCCATCCAAAAAAACCCTGGCCCATGACAGCTTCCTGCTCCAGTACCAAGGCTTAGGTCCTTTCCCTGCCAGAGTGAATGCAGATACTAATGCAAAACACCCTAATGACCCCAGAACCCAGGCTGGTATTTAGACAAAAAGAGATTTGTTTATCCTCTAAGTTCCCAATAATCTGCATTTATTTTAATTGGCACTCATGGCAAGAGCATTTACAGGCAGCAGCTGGGAAGGTGTAATTATGTTACTGTCTGAGGCACAAGCACAGCCTACAGGGATTCTGCTCACAGAATAAAAAGGCAAAAAAGTCCCAAAACCAAAGAAAAGGGACAGCCATGAAGCCATGGAACAGGTTGTCCAGAGAGATTGTGGACTCCTCATCCCTGGAAGTGTTCAAGGCCAGGCTCTGAGCAGCTTGGCCTGGTGGAAGGTGTCCCTGCCCACAGCAAGGGGCTGGAATGAGATGTTTTTTGGGAATTTAAACCCCTTGAACCCAAACCATTCTGTAATTCTGTGGCTTCTCATGATCTGGGCCAGACCCCGGCCAGCATGGAAGGCTTTGGACATCACACAGACTGCCCAGCCAGTGCTGGGCAGAGGCTGCTGTCTGCTGGGATTTCATGGGCAGCGAGCAGCAGTGCCATCCACAATGCTCTGAGAGAGAGAGAGAACTTTGCAGGGGTTGTGAAATGCAAGAGTTTCCCTGGAGATGTAAAATATCATATCATCATAAAACAGCATGGGTTGGAAGGGACCTTAAAGACCTCTTTGTGCCAAGCCCCTGCCATGGGCAGGGACACCTTCCACTGTCCCAGGGTGCTCCAAGCCCTGTCCAACCTGGCCTTGGACACTTCCAGGGATCCAGGGACAGCCACAGCTTCTCTGGGCACCCTGTGCCAGGGCCTGCCCACCCTCACAGGGAATAATTTCTTCCTAAAAATCTCACCTAAGCCTATTCCCTGTCAAATCTTCAATCTTGCCAACTCATATTTTCTAGCCCTCTTGCACCGCGTGATGCCTGAAGGCATGGAAACACATTATGGCATTTCAGTGAGCCACTCCTCATCAGCTGAGTTCTCTTGCTCCAAATAAAAGGTGAAATGTGTCGACTTTACACTTAAAGGCAATTTAAGCCAAGCCCTTGGGTTTGCAGTTGGGTTGATCCAGTAGCATGCACAAAGGCCATGGCGGCTCAACATTACCACTGGCAGCTCATGGAGATGCTGTTCCCCAAACTACAGCTAATTGTGCTCACACCTCCCATATTCTAATTAAAGCTTGGTTTTCTATTTCCTCCTCACAAAATAAATGGCCAGTCTTTACCAGCTGAACTCTGTCCCAGAAAACTTTTTGCTTGTTAATAGCAATTTCTCTTCAGATCATTTTTAACAATATCACAACAGGCCTCAACCTCTGTCTTAAATCCTCCCTGTCCTGGATATATTAACAAAACAGCTGAGAGCCAGCCTGGTCAGAATATTTAAAACTCAAATGGAAAAAAACACCCAGGTTAACCACTAGTAAAATAACAAACAATATACCACCACTTGCCCAAATAAACAGGAAGGAGATGCCACAACACAAATGGGGAACTTTATCTGCACAAATTTCCTCAGCCCCATTGTAACAGGGCAGAGGCATCCCTGAGGTTGTCACGGGGCTGCACCAAATACTGGAGGGTCAGAGACAATGCCCCCACTCCCAGCCTTTCCCCCTCCCCAACACCCCTGTGTCACCATCCCATTGTCAGCCAGACTCAGAGGAGCCAACTCCTTAAAGTGTAATTTGTTATTCTGTTACGGTCATTTTCTATATTAATTTTATGCGGCATCAAAAGCCCTTTCATATGTTAAACTCTAATTCATATGCTAATACCCAATTTATGGCAAGTTAATTATTTTTTTGTCCAATTTATTACTCGGTGCTCATGGAGGAAGGGAGAGGCGGCAGCGGGTGGATTTTGGCACCCGGCCATGCGGGCGGGCAGGGCTGAGCCGGGTCCGTCCCACTTCCCGGCTCTGATCCATAGGGCACATCCCTGAAAGCCGCCCGGGGTTGATCCAGCATCCCAGGGCCCTCCAGGTGTTTCCTTGCTGGTGGCATCTCTGGCAGAGAGGCAGGAAAATCTGCACCAGGGCTGTGAATGACACTTCTCAAACCACCAGAGCTGCTCCACTCAGGTCTGCGGTTTGTCTGAGTGCTCCACAACATTGTGCCAGGAAAGCAGGGGTTGGGGATTACTGAAAAAAAAAATGGGGTTTTCAAATGGGTAATAGAATGATCCTGACAGAAATCAGAGAAAAATGGAACAGGCACCTCTGCTCACAGCAGCCACATTCTATCATCCCATTCCATGGGTTTTGTCCTGTCCTGCTCTGTGCAATAAACGTGGAGCAGTGGCTGCAGTTTCCCACAGCCAGGCTCTGGGTGGCTCAGGACAGCCAGGAGGGGATGGGGACAGTCAGGGGTGCCCCAGCCCACATGCAGCACTTTATTCCATGCTCCCTCCATCCCAGTAAGAGTTTTGCACATCAGGAAGAGCAGCCACAGCTCCACCACGAGCGTGTGGTCAGAGCTGTGACCAGTGGGACACACGGCAGCTCAGAGCAGCCCCTTGGCCCCAAGTCCCCATTCCCCAGCCCACCACCACCACGGGTGGCATTGATCATCCAGCATTGATCACCACACCAGAGCCAAGCAGAAAAGCACATGGAGGGGGCACAGAGCAGGCATGGAGAGCATATGCTAAACATAAAAAACCCCCACCATTGCAGTTTAGCCTTCACCATTTTTTTTTTTTTAACAGTCTATTTTCTGCTTGAGGAAGCAGGTGCATTTCCCATCCTCAGAGCATCAGCAGCCGACAGGCTGTCAGAGGTGTGATGGCTCCAGGACAGTCGCACTGCCTGGGATTTCACATTCCTGACACATCCCATAATTATGCCAAATGAGCTCACCTCATCTTCAGCCTTGTGAGCTGCACAGATTAAATTAAGTGAAAGCTGTTAGTGTCTCAGATGAGGAAGGCAGGAGGGGAGAGGCACCAACACCCTGCTGTGCAGTGGGATGGGGCTCAGGGGTGAGAAGATGATTCACTTGGAAGAGGGAGGGTCACTCCTCTGCCTCCTCCCAGCACTGCCCTGGGACAGACAGACAGACTGACAGACTGACAGGCAGACAGACAGCACCACTCTCCCCTTCCCCAGAGCCAGGCATGGCTTCTCCCATCTCCCCAGCTCTCTTTTCAATTAACCCTTTTTCTCAGATCCCTCACATAACACCCCAGCCCATCCAGGGGATTTTGAGCATATATATTTTTTGATTCTCCGTCTTACATTTTTAGCATGGAAACCTCTATGATTTATTCCAATGATATGAAGGAGCTTCCACTAGGCAAAATGAAGCTGTAACTCCCTCAAGCTAAACTCCAAATTCATTTCATAATCCTTAGATAAAAGCTTAGAAGCCAGAATATTCATTACCAACCCGGGCTCCACAAGCAGCTGGGGTAGTAATGGAATGAAGCAGATTTGACACAGGGGATGTTGCTACAGAAATTAGCCTGTCATAAGATTACAGGGACTAAGTGTTATTGGGTGATAAGGTGTGATGTGTTAATATTAAATTATCTCACCAGTTTAAAAAAAAAAAATTAAACAAAAAAAAAAAAAAAAAAAAAAAACGGCGCTGATGAAACTTACATTTATTAAAAGCCCTGAGTATGATATTAGAAGATCTAAGACAAACCAGTGTATTTCTGTGCTGGAGACCAAATTGAAAGAATTCTCCAGGAGGGATTCCTTTGAATGGAGCATTACAACAATAAAACAACAACAAAAAAGAGCCTTTAATAAATGTTGGGACTAAAGCCTTAAATATTCCAGACTAATCTCTCTTGGGAGGGTTCATTAACCCTTCATTCCCTTCCTTGTTGCATCAAAACAGGGATTAACTAGAGGGTATTTCCATAAAGCTCTGTACATCCCAAATTCTCTGTCTATAGCAACAATCACACTGTGCTTTGTGTGGCACAAGGCTGGGACAGGATGTTAACAAAGGTTTCTGGGGAAAAAATAATAAACAAAAGGACAAAGCTTTTGTCCAAGTCACCGGGACCAGCAAGATAACAACAGGGCCATTGAGTATCTGGAGTTTGCTTTAAAATTTTGGTTTGTTGCCATCAGACAGCAACAAATAGCAGTGGGAAGTGCTGTGCATTTGTTCTCAGCCATGTGGTCACATCCATCACACCTGCCCTGCGCTCATCCACTCACCAGTTTAACTCACCACGGAGAAGCCCAGGGTGAATTCATGGCTGAATTTGTGGGACATTGGGACAGGGAGGGATTTTTGAGGCAGGCACAGAGCAGCAGGACAGGGGCTCTAGGGAGCACAGCCTTGACCTTATACATAACCCCTATAGACCCCAGCAGTGAGGGCTGGGGGCTCTGTGGGGTGACCCTGCCCTGCAGATCATGCACAGAGCTCCTTTGGGGCTCCTTGGAACCTTGCATTGCCTGGGGGATTCACCTGGAGTTACACCTAGGTCAGAAATTAGAAGATGTTCTCTAATCTCTTGGAGCACTAGAGCAAGAAATATAATTAGCTCTAAAAGGCTGGGAAGTTCATTAAAATAAAACACCAGCCACTGCCTTCAAGTAGGACAGACGGGATCCAGCAACCCACACTCCCCACAGGCATTTCCCTGTCTCTGTCACCCACAACAAATTGTCACCCCCAGGGCACTGAAGGATCTGTGGGAGAGGTCTATAACGTGGTCTACAGTGCTAAGCACCTTAGATTCCTAAAGGAAACTGTAGGAAGAGGACTATAAACTCCTAAAAAAACACTTGTGGTGTTTCCTGAAATCCCAGCTGTTTTTCCTTTTCCCCTTGACAAAACCCAGTGCTGTTTCCCCCACTGGCTGAGGAGGAAGGTGATGGTGCCCAGCACAGTGAGGTCATCCTGTGAGGGGTGCAGGGAGCAGCACTGTGCCTGGGGAGGACAGGCAGAGTGCAGCCCCTCCCTGCCCACCCACAGCTGCTTTTCAGAGGGTCCCAATTACTGCAGATCCTGCAACTGCTGAAGCTGTGTTTTGTCCTGCTGCCCCACCACCTCTCTCTCCATCCCATCGTGTTTCCCTCTCCTTGTTTAATTCTTGTACAAAGTCAGGGCACAGTCCCCACCTCCTGAGAGATAAAACCATCTCTCCCTCTCCCCACACACCCTGCAAACTGGCAGTGAGGACAACAGAGCTCCAGGAAAGCCAGGGACCCTCCCCACACTCTGCCCTGGGGTGAATGGCAGCTCTCAGGCTCCAGAGGTGCCACAAGTGGCATGTTCTGCCCATGACCCAGCTGAATGAATAACTCAAATCTTTTCCAATCCGGCTGCCTTGCCTCTCACTTCTCTTTGCTCTGGTGCACTTGGCACAGCTCTGGCTTCACGTGAAGCAGAGGAGCTGCAGCCATGAACCTGCACTACCCCCACACCAACTTCTGACCCCCAGGTTATTCCATCCCGAGCTGCCTGAGAGCTGCCCTGAAATCAAACCACCAGGAAAAAGAATATAATTTTTTTTTCTCCCCAGTTACAGCCAATTCTACAGTGGCTGGATGCTTCTGTTCTCCCCGCACAAAGGATTACATTTTTAAAAATATTCTTTCTTTGAAATCTTTTGTGACCCTTGAGCAGCACAAAAATAAAACCCGGGGGTGCCGAGCAAGGCTGGAGCTCCACTGGGGGGACTGGGAAGCGAGCAGAGTGTCGGCACTTAACAAATAATAAATAACCAGCATTAATTATTGATCACAACCCCAGCTAATCAAGTTTCATCCCTGTGGTTACCACGCTCCCAAAGCCCCCTTTGATAGAGCCCATGAACGGCCTTGCTGTGTGTGCCCGCCCGGCGTGCGGAGCCCCGGGAGCCCGGCGGATGCTGAGCTGGGATTTGGGAGGATGACACCCCCACACACACAGCCTGCCCGTCCCCAGGCTCCCCCAGGATGTCTGCACATCCAGAGCATGCCATGTTTCCAGGGAAGCAGGGCTGTGGCAACATCCCAGGCTGTGGGTGGGCTGGGATGGGCTGGCACAGTCTGGAATTACGGCGGAGCGAAGCACGGAGCTCTGGCTTTGGCTGCACGGGGGGTTTCTGGTGTACAGCCTGGGAATGGCTCCAAGAGAATCCCCAGGAGAGCATTCCCATGCAAGGATGCACAACCCAGACCCAGCAAGGTTCTGCCTCTTGGCCAGACCCTTCCAGGGAGCCCCAGCCTTGCAGGAGTTCACGACAACCAACCAATATGATTGAGCAGAAGGCATTTATTGTTTACATTAAGCTATTTTTATGCATTCTAAGTCTACTGTTAACATGGTCATGCATTAATTAATGCATTAATTGGAGGATCTATCTTGTCCATGAGTCCAGCACACACCCTTCAGGACACATGATTGGTTACAGGTCATTTCTTCGTGGGCCTCCTTTATCTAGGACTTATATTCTTGGTATTCTGTTTCTCAGGCTCTGGTTTTCTTGTTTTAGCACTGTTTATGTCTCAGTAACCTTGATGAATTCCTGAGGGTCTGATAGGAATAACTACAGGTGATTTGGCTGGAGCATGTTATGGCCTAGGCTATTCAGATATATTGCTAAACAGCCTGAGTCCCACTGGTCAACACCAGCTTGTGAGCCAGGGCAATCCCCACGGGGGATTTGGGCCCCCCAAAGGCCACCACAGTCACCTCTCACCCTCCACCCGCCCATGGCAGTGGTTCCTGCTCTGGCCAGGGAGAGGGAAGAGATAAAACCTCGTTCTGCCACTGCCTGCCCCAATTTCACAAGCCATTTGTGAAAGTGTAATACAAGGGAACTCTGTCTGTGGTCCTGACAGGAGCTGCCTGCCTGCTCCCTTTACAGGGATGTTAAATCCTGTTATTAAATGCAGGCCATTATCAGGATGTCACTGTTGCCTCCAGATGAAGCTCTACACCTGTGCAGACAGCCAGCCCCCATTAGCTTATTTACTATTCATTATGGATGCTCCACATTGATTTGCCTCATCCTAATCTCTCTGTGGCTCGAGGATTTGTTTTCCCTGTGTGAGTTGAGGGCACTGGACTTCACTTCCTCCTTCCCAGAGATGTGTGGGAATCCCCATTGCCATCCTGCCCCAAAACCTGCACAATCTGAGGGGAAGAAAAAAAAGAAAATGTGAAGGGCTTGCTCATCATATTCATGAGTTTTTCTTCAGGGGGGAGAAAAATCAGAGTTGGAAGTCAGGAGTGCAAAGAGGATCTTACCAGGACCAGAAGAGGGACTTGAGTTCCATGTTCCTTGCAACAGGAGATGCATCAAGCCTGCCCCTTCCCTCTGATCTTCCCAAACAAGCCAACTACTTAGCAAATAAGAATAAAAGCCAAAAAGGATTTGCTGAAGGAAGAGTTAAATACACATTGCAAGTCCTAAAAGCAACATTTCTGGAAGCTTTGATAACTCTGCAAACAGAAGATTGTGCTAATGTTTTACCCACATTCATATTTCCCAGTAGATGCACCCTTCCCCCAGACAATTTATGAGCCTTCATCCAAACCAAACATCCATCTTTCTTTCAAAGACATTATGACCCTTTCCAAAATCTCCTTGAAAATGTCCATTTCAGTGTTTTTTTCTTGTTGGAAGGAATAATGCCAGTTCCAAGGGCTTTAAAAATACAAAAATCACACCTTCTCAAAGTGCATGAGACGAGGTTAAAAATCAGGAGGTGTTTATATAACTTGCACAGGTCCTTCAGTTCGGGACACCATGGGATTGGCAGCAACCCATTCCCAAGGGAGGATTCAGTTCCCAGGGCAATTGTGGCTGCAGACACCCACCAGAGAGATGGGAATGTGCTGGTCCCCATCCTTCCCTCCTGCAGCAAAGGGCAAAAACATCTCACAAGCCACGTGTAGTTTTTAACCCTCCTCTGCTGATATTTAAGCACCCACCAGTGCTTCTCACTGTGGGGAGTCCTCCCCACACAACACCAACATGAGCGTGGCCAGAAGTTTGAATTTGCTCTTTTTTTGCTAAGTGTGTTGGGAAAGCTGCTGCAGGGACATGTCCCAGCCAGGGAGCCAGGCACACAGTGACACAGACATCTCCAGGAAACCAGGGCAGTGAGTGCAGCAGCCCCTGGCAGAAGAGCTGCCTCCTGCCTTAGACAAGTTTCCTGGTCACATTGTATTCCCTGCTCCTGCTCAGGCAATATGCATTTGCTAATTTGTGCTGCAAAGGAGGGAATTCAGTATTCCCCTCCCTCACTGTGTGGGGAATAGCCCAAATTTTCCAGAAATCTCCCCTGACTTGTCCTTTAAATAAAGCTTAAATAATGCCACACTGTCCTTTAGGCAGCTTATGTCACATATTTTAAGAAATACAAATACATATTAATATACTACACAATACTCTCTTTCAAGCTGCCCAGCAAGTACATACACGCCAATTTTCAAATATCTACTGATGAATATTGTGGGTCAGGCCTTTAACCCTTCCTTATCCCCACAGGATCCCTGACAGACACTTTGGAGAGCAGCTCCATGGCAAGGCACTGGCCCCAAGCAGCCCTGTCTCTGCTCTCCCTCTCTCATTATTACCCAAGGGGTCAGGCAAAGCACAATGGAAAACGTTGTGATTATTTCCTGGGAGGGAGCAGAAGGAGCATTTCAGCCTGGGTGGTGCTGGGAGCTTTATCTCCCATCAGATAAGAAATCAGTGCTGGCTGGAGCCGTGGTCAGTCCCACAGGGAAGGGGGACAGGGAGGGGCTGAGACCCGCCTGCTCCATGGACAGACCCAACCAATGCCACCAGGCTCTGGTCATTGCAGCTACGACCTTCCTTTCTGGTGGCCACCAGCTGTTAAAGGTCCCCGGAGCATCCCATCATCTGGGTTTCTTTCAAAAATCATCCCCAGTGTTTAACCCCTCGGTGGGTAAAGCACATTCCCATCCCTGCAGGGGAGGAGGAGGGTGCTGGGGACACAGATGTCCCAGGAGGAGACAGGATAGGGCTGCTCAGGGACCAAACACTGTTGCCACCCCATTCCTACCCAAGCTGCAGCTTTTTATCCTCCACAGCAAGCCAAACAGGGCTGGGAATCTTCCCTCTCCTCTTGCCATGCCTTTGGTCCATGGAGCATCCTAGAGCTCCACAGATCTCATGTTGCTCCAGGGTTTAAGGCAGATTCTCTCTGCCTGACTCAAGGGATGCAGAAATCAGCATAAAATGGGATTTGGAGAGCAAAACTGTTGTGGGGATAACTGTGAGCAGAGCAGGGGAAGTCTGTGGGAGCCGGGGATCCTGCCCGGCTGCACGCTGTGCTGCTGCCTCCCCACACCCGTTCGGGGAAGGAAGAGACATACAGAAAATAAATTCTCCTTGCCCATGAGGCTGAGCATCCCTTCTACCCCGGTGTCCCTGCTCAGCTCTGCGCGGAGCCACAGGGACGTGAGCCCGGCTCCTGCCGAGGAGAGCGGGGAAGGACCTGGCACGGACCGGCTCTTTTCTCTCAATGGCATCGATTATTTCTGTAATCAGCACCTCGTTGCCGAAACTGAACATCCATTATTACAGGATTCTAAAGCAAAAATAACCCAAGGGAGGGAAAGAGATGTCATTCAGACGCCGCTCCTGAACCATGCGCGTTGGGTCAGTGCCATCTAGAGGCAGCAAACCAGCCCAAAAGGCCCCAAAACAACAACATTCCCAGCGTTCTCCCGGTGTCTGGAGACCTTGTGGGCCCGGAATGTTGGGAAGGGAGCTCGGAGGGGTTGGAAGGGAGCTCAGAGGGGTTGCTCTGTCCCGTCCCGGTGACACAGAGCCACAGTCCTGGCCGCTGTCCCGTGGGCACCGAGGTGGGAGACATGGCAGCCAGGAGAGAGAGCAACCCTGCATCCCACATCCACATCCACATCCCACATCCCAGCCCGGCATCCCACATGCCAGCCCTGCATCCCACATCCCAGCCCTGCATCCCACATCCCAGCCCTGCATCCCACATCCACATCCCACATGCCAGCCCTGCATCCCACATGCCAGCCCTGCATCCCACATCCACATCCCACATGCCAGCCCTGCATCCCACATCCCAGCCCTGCATCCCACATCCCAAATCCCAGCCCTGTATCCCACATCCACATCCCACATGCCAGCCCTGCATCCCACATCCACATCCCACATCCCAGCCCTGTATCCCACATCCCGGAATAGCACCAGGGGCAGCCCCAGCCCCGGGGTGGAGGCACAGCCGGACGTGCTCCAGCCGCTATTGATATGCGTGGAGCTGCATTAATAGAGCTGCTAAACACCGCCGCGGGCCACAGGAACGGCTCAGCGCTTCCTTCTCATCCCAAATTAGACTGGAACAGCCAACAGGAACTTTTCTTTTTTTTTTTTTCTCTCATGATGGAAAGTTCAGGGAAAAAAAACACCAAATGAGAAAACGAGGGATGAGCAAGTGCCACATCATCGCCGTCGGCGGGATCCAGGCTGGGGGTGTTTCTGCCTGTGCTGCCCTGCCTCGTGCTCACATGCCTTATTTCAGGGTGACAAACCTGCCCCCCCAGCCTGGCATCCCCAAATATGGCTGGGGACACCTCCGGGGTTTACAGCTGGCCTGCAGATAAGGCCAGGTGTAGTGGTTTGAAAGCAAAACGAGTGAGAGGCTCCAAGTCAGAAATACAATTTAATAAGAAAAGAAAAAAAAGTAAAATAAAATAGAATAAATGCAATAATACAAAAGACCACTGACAGAGTCAGAATACAACCTGGGCAGGATGATGGGAGCAGTCCAGATGAGGGGGTCTTCCTGAAGCAGTGATCCCATAGAAAGGTCTGGGAGCTCTGGTCCTCTGGGAATCCAGTGGGTAAGGGCTGCTTGTACTGCCCCAAATCCCAAATTATATCCAGGTGGGAATGCTTGGCTCCTCCCCCTGGGCGGAGCATCTCACAGTGGGATGATGAGTCATACAGGGGGTCCTTGATGGCCCATTAAAGAGAGATAACTCCAGGAGGGAGTTATCTGTGAGTCATGCAGCAGGCATTGATGGGCCATTAACAGAAGACACATTAACAGAAGAGGAAGGGGGAATCTGGAAGAACACTGCTTCAACAATTGGATTCAACAGTTCGTGAAGATGGTGATAGAATACTTTGTGAACATCATACACTACAACCCAGGACACCAGGATAAAGCTTACACCAGCTCCCTAACTAAATCCTTGTCATCATCCAGCCCAGAGAAGCCTTTGACACAACCCAGGTGATGCCTATTCCCATCCCCACAGGAGCAGCAAAGGTCTGCAAAAGCATCTCCCCAAAAATTTCCATTCTGTACAAACATTTTCATTCACTTCTGTTCACTTCTTGTTTTCCCCCCCAAAAAATAAAAATTTCTCCTCAACATATTTAAGAGCAAGGAGGCTGCATAATGAAAGAATAAAATTGCCTCCTGTCCCTGGAAACACTGTCCTATTTTGCAATGATTAACTCACTGCATTTGCATACTGCCCATTCCTGGCTAAAGACTCAGGGGGACAGTTTCCAAACACTTTCTAATCTTGCACGGAGCCTGCACGCAGTGTTGTCATTTCCTGACAACCCCCAGCGTGGCTGCATCTGGCAAGCTCCACTTTTGCTCCCTTTTATTGATATTATTTCATATTTCTGCTGCTGGCTTGCCCACAGCCAGGGCCCTGCCATGCTGGGTGCTGCACTAATGAGAAGGATGATGCTTTCCTCACCATGGAACACTGCTGCATAAATCAAGTGATGCTCACATGAGAAATGGGCTATTAAGGCCCATCACAAGGGTATCATGGGTTTTCCTGAGTTTTCATTTCCATGCTCCCTTGTTGGGGTATTGGGTATCGTTGCTCCTTTTTTCCCCTGAGCTTTGCAGTGAAGGTTTCCTGGGACAGAATCTCCCCAAATCATCTAAACATCCCAAGATGGTACCTATCTACTGGTACCTATTGCTCAAAAGCAATGGGTCAGCCCATGCAACCCCAAATTATGCATTATACCCCCCCAGGCTCTTAGGGGAAGTGTAGGAACACCAGTGTCTTTGGGGCTGGGAAAGCAATTGGAAATCAAAAGGGTTGGGCACTCTCTAATTGCTACAGCAGGGTTTTATTAAGCAAATTATTACTGAGCAAGTAAATAAAGCAGCAGGAATCGAAGTGGCAATCAATAGGATGGTTTGATCCAGGGCAGCCTGGGCATGGCCTTGTGCAGACCCCACAGAGCTGCCAAAGCCAGTGCCACAGCCAGCACTGAGGGAGACACCCCAGTGCAGGGGACTTGAGGGGGAATTAATAAAATTTCCCCAAAAAACGGGAGTTAATAAAATAAACTCCCAAAAAAGAGCTAGGCACAGGCTGGGATAGGGCTGTCCCAGGGCTCTCCACACCCTTTCCCATCCCACTTGCACTCTGGCCCCACTGCAGCCTTTCCCATGAGATATCTCCATGGGGAGGCAGCAGCACAGGGCAACACATGCCCCCTTTTCTGCCCTTTTTCTGCTCCCAAAAGCACCAGCAGCCCCCATTCGCTGTGATCTGCTGCAGCCCCCTCAGCACAGGGCTGTCCCCTCCAGCAGAGAGGGAAAGAGCCTCGCTGGGAGTCCCTGACTGTTGGCAGGCAGCCCACACACCCAGCAGGTCTTTCCAAACAGGGAAAGGTTTAAGACTCACCCCTTGTATTTCTTACAAAGTAAAGGACCAGAAGCATCTTTGCTGTCCTGTCAGTAATTGGCTCAGTGCCAGCACAGGAGCATGGATTTGGCTCCAAGAGTGAAACTCAAAGCCTGTTGCTGATTTCATTGGGCCAAGTGCCAAATAACCCACCTGAACTATGGAGCACTAAAGAGAGAGAACAAAGAAGCTCAGCACATTTTTGGGGTGTTGTAGCAGGTAGGGAACCTGCCCCTATGCTGTACTCAGCTTTGCTCTTCGGTTTTGTATTATTTTCTTTCCTTATCAAAACCTTTTTAGCTTTTTCAAGACATATCTGATCATGCCATCTTGCTAATTAATTTATGCCATTTCTCTGTGAGGGCTGGGCCCTCAGAAGTATTGGGAACCCCAACACCTAACCCCCCATGAAAGCTCCCAGGCTGCACTTTCCCCTCTGTGCAGATGCAGGAGCCAGCCCAGTGTCACTATAGGACACAAAATGAACAGCACACACACAGTCAGGTTGTTAGGGCAAAAAGAGAGAAGTTTGTCTTTCTACTTCAGTTTATATAGATTTTGGACAATGACCATGGATTGGAGGATGAAGGTTGCCACCTCTCCAACCACACTGGTCAAACTAGAAGTCCATCAATTGTCCCTCCTCCATAGAGGAATGATAAACAAGAAGAACAGTTTACAATAACATTACTCTTTTTTTTTACATGAAAATCTGTGAGAAACTCCACTACAAAAATGCAAACATCAGAAGGCTGAAAAAGATCAGAGTAATAGCCCCAAGCCTCCCGAGCACCCAAGGCAGAGCTCTCCATCTCCCCCTGAGCCTGCCCTGTTTGCCATGCCACACTGGAGTGCAGCAGCCTTTGTGGCCAGGCTGTGGGCTGGGGTTGGGCACAGGGGTTTGCTCCCCTCCCTGAGCAGCTGCCCCACCAGCACAGAGCATCCCACAGCCCCAGCCCCACCCCAGGGCCCTTGGGGCTCATCCTGATGCCTTAAGCTTTAGCTATCATGTTTTCAGGTTCTGTGCTGCCCAGGGGTGCAGTTCTGAGCTCACATTCAGTGTCACTCAGCTCTGCACACAGCAGGGACACAAAACAAATCCTTTTCCTGCTGGAGACCAAGGACAACTTTCAGGCCCAAAAGCACAAACAAGGGTGGGCTGAAGGGAGGAACAAGAAGGATGGGACCTCACAGCCTGCAGCTGGAATTGGACAATTAAACCCCAATATGCAAATGGACCAAAACTTATAAAAGTGTGAGACCTTGTGACTGGTGGCCCATTTATGTGACCATTTTGTGTCTACCTTGGGTGTAGCCCTGGTCAGGCCCTGCCCTGCCCAAGGTGTACCTTAAAGGCCTTTCAGTTAATATCTACTTTATTCTCTAGTTCTGTCCAGTCTCTGTTTCAGGTCAGCCTTCCCAAGGCATCAACCCAAACCCCTCTGCCGTGCACAGCACCAGTGCAGCTCCCCTGACATGTGTTTGTGGGGCTGGAGGTGATCAGACCCCGGATATTTGCTAACAGAGCACTACAGAAGTGAGAGATGCCCGGGTGCCCTGGCAGGGATAAATCCCAGGCCCAGAGGGAGCAGTGATGGATGTGCTGGGTGTGTTCAGGCTGCATCACTCACCAGGGCCAGTACAGCAGCACAGCCAAGACTGAGGACATGGATTTACTGGCCTGGGAGTGTTGTTTGTGACTGCCCCGTGCCCACGGGGAGCAGCCCTGGATGGGGTTTCTGTCACAGCAGGGGAAGGTGAGCTGGATGTGGACATGTTCACCTCACCCTCACATATGCCATGTGCCCAGAGGGAGCAGTGCTTTCCTGCTTTCCACCTCCCTTTGTTCATTCTCATCTCCTTTCTCCCCAGCCACCATCTCAGAGGGAAAGAGTCACTGTTTGTCCCCCTCCATGCAAACAGGGAGTAGAGCCCTCCCTCCCAACACTCACACACAGCTTGGTGCTCCTGGGAAGTGTCAGTGTCCAATATGTCCCGAATTTCCTGCTGCACCAGCCCAGCTGTAATCAGCTTTGGATTACCATAGTCTCCTAAAGTCCAGACTCTGATAACATCCCTTCTGTTACTGACTCTCTAAATCTCCCCAGTCACGCAGATGGTTTCCCCCCAGCAACACAGCACCAATTACTGAGAGGGGAAAAGAACCCCAAAATAGAAAAAAAAAAAAAAATGAAGTTAATAATGAGGGGAAAGCCAGATGCTGTTGCAGTGAGCAACTGGGGGTTGGTTTTTTGGAGCAGCACAAAGCCAAGAGGACATGGAGTGAAATCACACAGCAGTGAATTTAGAGCTGACCACTTCCCACAACGTGTCATTAACCTTCAGAAGATGCTGCTGCAAATTATCTCCAAGGTCTCAGTGGGGCAGGGCTCAGGCTGATCAGAGGCTCAGATTGATGGTGAGGGGGGCCACAGCCACCTGAAGAGCAAGAGGAAAAATGCCTTGTGGGTTAAAGGGGTTCATCCTTCAGGACACAGTCCGAGGGTTGGCAGAGCACATAAAGAATTTCCCTTTTCTCAGCCATCACCATTTTTTACCATCCTTTTCTTGAAGCAGCAGGAGCATCCTCTGCAGCAGCTGCTCCTGTCCCAGTGCTTTGAACAGACTGGTGTGTACTTCTCTGATTTTCCAGCAAGTCCCCAGAGGCTCCTTACCTGAGCTCCTTGTACACCAGGATGCCCTTTGGTCTCCAGCTTCGCAGAGGGTGCTGTTTTCCAAGCAGGAATGTGCTTTGGGGAGGAGCTGCACCCACACCAGCACGGCCCATGCACTGCAGGGTCACAGCACACCGGGGCAGGCTCCTCTCCCCATCATGGATTGGAAAGTGGAGACCTTGAAAATCAATGACTGCTGCTTCCCAGCACTTCTCATTCCACTTAATTCTGGGTTTAAACAACCTTGCAGAGGGGCTTTTATCAATCCAGTTGCCTCACTGGTAAAACTCAGGCCATGTGGGAAAGAGGTGGGTCCCAAAAATAACTGCAGCAGTCAGAAAACAGATAAAGGTTATTAGGGGTTTTTTTTGAGTCTCTGTCCTTTGTGGTGCCTGGAATACCTCACACACCACAGCTGTGGGCAGGGGGCAGCTCTGTGAGGGACAAACAGCCCTGGCATGGAGTAGCACAAAGAAAACTGTCACCCACTGGCCTGGGACATGGAGAGTGACACTGGGTGTTGTTCACTAGGGATGACATTTTGCAGCATTAATGTATTTAAAACCCCTGTGCAAAGAGCTGGGAGAGCAGGTGCTCGGGGTGCAGGTACAGCACAGTCCCAGGGGGACACTTTGGTCCCCAGGGCTGTCCAAAAGCTTCACCCCCACATCACACAGTGCCTGTGCCCGTGGGGAGGGACACGTGGCAGGGCCACTGCTGGCAAAGCACAGCATGTCCCAGAAATGCCCCTCCAGTGACCCTGGGCTGGCCACTTGTCACCCTGGCCAAGCAGCCAGGGCAGGGACAGCCAGGAACAGAGGGCTCACAGCCCAGCCAGGCACAAAGGACATAAAGGAGGAAAAAAAGAGCTGACAGACAGCAGTGTGAGAAACTTCACTGGCTCTGCCTTTTATCCTCTGCACAGAGAGGGGGGAAGGACAAAGGGAGAAGTCCAGCACCTCTGTGGGGACACAGAGCTGACTCTGGCTGTGACACACAGGCCTCAGCACTGCCAAGCACAGGATTTTCCTCTGGGTAGGGCAGCTGGGGTTTTAAATTCTTTAACACTTTCAAAAGGCTGATAAGGTAAATCCTCCAGGCCCCAAGCAAGGCTCCCCCTGGACCCCACAGGAGTTTCTCCTGAATACTGCAGGGTTATTATAGCCAGAATATTTCAGTGGGTTCAAATCTGAGGCTTTTCATACACAGCCTGTAGCTGCAAGTTTTGTCAGTGAATAGCCCCGATAAAGCCTTCCTGATTTCCCCCCCATTTTAATATAATTGGTATTTCTCTCCCTGTAATCCAGGCAGCTCCTTTTCTGTGCCGTTTCACACCAGCACTGAGGATTTACTTCTTTCCTCACAAAAGTGAAAAATCAGTTTCTCCACCCTGTGCTCCAAATGTTCCTTTTCCAGCTGAACAAGCCCCGGGAGGGCCCTCTGAGAGTGCCACAGGAACCCCAGAGCTGAGTGGGAAGAGAGGAGCAATCTGAGCCCTGTGGATCACGCCCAACCCAGTGGGGTGGGAAACACAGCCAGGAAAACAGGAGGGGATTTTGCAGGCACCATCCCTGTGTTAAATGCTGCCCAGCAAAGTCTGCCCTTGCTGCTGGGGGTGTGGGGCACACCTGGATGGGTCTGTGAGGCTGGGTCACCCCAGGAGGTGTGGGTGAAACACCCAAGGTGTGGGGACAGGGCAGTGACAGCACTGGGGATGTTCTGCAGGCAGTGATCACACTGCCCCAGCTGCTGTGGGGTTTCCAGACAGCAGAATTAAGTCCATCCATTCAGCTTAGTGCCCTGAGCTGCTCAGCAGCTGTGCCAGCTCCTCCTGCAGGGCAAGGGGTGAGGACTGAGGGAATGCTGCCTGGAAAGAGATGCTGAGAC
>JANPWX010000274.1:3091183-3121971 GCA_024734555.1 Trochalopteron elliotii | reverse complement strand
CCCATCCCATCCCTCTCCTCCCACCAATCATTCTCCTTGCCAGCTCTTTTCACCTTGTTAAAACCAGATTAAGCCTCTGGGTTCAATTTACTTTCAGCCCCTCTCTGGCTAGTGGTAAAAAGTACAGTGCTCCCTTTCCACCTGTAGAAATGGGGCTCCAGCTGTCCCCTGGATTCTTACATTCCTGTGTTTTTCAGAAAGGATGGAATGCATCACTGTGAGCCAATCCCCACAGCTGTGGGTGCCACACCAGCATTCCTCTGCCCACGAGGAGTTTTTTCTCCCACCCCACAGGGAGCCACAGCAATAAAAAAAATCCCCTCAGACACAGCCACACGTTTCAGCCTTACATTTGCTGCTCTCTGCTTTTACCTCAAAGAGATGCTACAGAAACAAAGTGCTGAGTGTTTCTGTCCTGCTCCTGTCCCCAGGTCCCATAGCCCTGGTGTCCCACAGGACATCCCTACAGTGTCCTTTCCACTCCCTGTCCCTGCGTCAGGAGCTCCCGAAGAGACATGCAGGATTTGAGATTGAGTAGTAGGAAAAAACAATTTGGAAGATGGGAAATAAGCAGCAATGTGTGCTTCAAAGCACTCTGGAGGCTGTGCATGACCACAGAGTCCATCTTCCATGGACAAGTTTTCATCTTAGAGAGCTGAGCACGTAACATCTGGAAAAGCTGTTCATTGGATGTAAAATCACTCCACAACTTCTACAAAGCATGTACCCACACCTCTAATTTCCCTCAGCAGGATGGGAAAGCAAAAGGCCCTTCCACTGCTTCATCCTAAACCTGCCAACTTACTCTCTCTCCTGAGGGATTGCACATGTGCCCACTGCAAGGGACCAACAGGAGCAGCTGTGGAGCTCCAAAAAGCACTGGTTCCCTCCTGGCAAGTGGACTGATGCTGGGATTTGCTACACCTGCAAATGCATCTCATGGCCACGAGATCAGGGACTCCACAGAGCCTGAGCAGCTCAGCTCTGCTCTGAGAGCATTGTTGGCACATCATCAGCTGCCATCTCTGCTGAAGGGAATTAATTTTTTATTTGGTTTTATTAACCTTCACGCATCTAGACCCGAGGCCGGTGCTTTGCACAGGAAAATATGAAATTGCCACATCTCCCTGTTTAAGCTATTGGCAATCACAACGTGCCATCTGCCCTGTTATTAAACAATAATGGTCCCAAATCCACTGATACAGGGGAAGCAATTTCCTAGAAGGTGGGAGAGCCCAGCTAAGCCTCCACTCCTGCCTCCACCACATCACCCTAGACCTGCTCCCATCCCCTCCAGAGCTCACTCTGCTCACTCTGCTTCTCTCTCACCTGCCTGGGACAGGGTCTCATTCCTGATACAGGAAGCCATCACATCTGATTTACTTCATTCAATAAGGAGAAGGAATTTAAAACAGAAAGTTTATCCAGAGGCAAGTTTTGGAACATTTCTGCATCTCTGCCTTTGTTCCCAAGAGACTGGAACTCGGTTTGAGTGGAAGAGGCAATTTGGGACAGAATGAAGCTATCCCTGGGGCCCAGCAGAAGCTGAGAAGCTGAGCTGAAGTGCACCTTAATGATGTGCCCTTGTGCATCCTTTCAAATACCAGCATATTAATTACTTCAGAGGACAAATTTCTGATACTGGCAATGCAGCTGGGGTGTCTTTCATGCCTTCCCATCTCATTTTGCCACTGGTTCCTTCAAAGCAGACCATAAAGCCAAAAACATTTCCTTTAACACACTTGGTGGGGGTTTGATGTGAGTGGTGGGCTCTTTCATCTGCTGCTTCTTCAAAAAAAGGATGTAGATAAAAGGATGAGAGGAGAAGGGATCCTCGTGCATGTTCGTGCTCCTGGAGATTCTCCTGCTCGGCCCTGGCTCCATCAGCACTCATGTGCTGTCTTGGGCTCAGTGCAAGATGTCTTCTATTCCCATCTGTTGGAACTGGTTTCTTTACCTCGTAACTCCAGGCTGGAGGGGGTGGGTGTCTTCTGTTAATGGGCAGCTGTTAAATCCAGCTGGGGCAGTGTTTCTTTATCCCTTCCAGGACCCACCCTCCCTCCAGGGGGTCTCTGCTGTCCATGGGCCATCCAGGCTCACTGCAGGGCTGAGACAATTCCATCATCCCACCCAGGGGGAGGAGCCCAGCATTCCCACCTGGATCAAAGCTGGCATTCAGAGCACCAGCACAGCCTGTGTGCACTGGATTGCCAGAGGGAGACCAGACCCATCTCAGCACCACTGGACCTTCAGGGGAAAACTCCACCCTTGTACAGGATCATCTGTGCTCCACCAGAACCACATCTGTCCCTGCAGGAGGACTGGACTGGGCTGACACCAACACCCTGAGCAACAACAGGGGGTCAGGTTGTGTTCTGATTGTCAGTGTTTTCTTTTTTTTGTTCATTTGCCTTTTTTGTACTACTACATTTTTGATATTCTTAGTAAAGAATTGTTATTTCTATTCCCATATCTTTACCTGAAAGCCCCTTAATTTCAAAATTATAATAATTCAGAGGGAGGGGGTTTACATTCTCCATTACAGTGGAAGCTCTGGCTTTCCCTGGCAGACACCAGCCTTTCAAACTAAGACATGTTCCCATGTCAGCTCCAGCCCCAGGCCTGTCCTGCTGGCCTTTACTGTGGGACTGGGATGCTCTGTCACAGCCACCTGCAACAGTGAAAGCACAGGAGGATGGGGACAGGGACAGCCAGGGTGTCTTTCTGAGACCAGTTCCCAAACACCTTCTGTTATTATGGCAGAGGGATCCAGGGGGTTTGGGGCACCACGGCCCCACTCTGAGCTGCATTTCTACAACCCTTCAGCCTCTCAGCTCCCCCAGACAGTGCCAGCACAGCTGGCAGGGCAGGGCAGAGACCCCAGACCCTCATTCCCTCAACCATCCCCCACTACAGCCTCTCAGAGATTCCCTCACAATTTTCCCCCACTGTCCTGGAGGGCTGAAGGTTCACCCTTCCCAGCAGGAGAAGAGCTGGGAGTTGAAAGGAGGCTCTTCCCCTCCTCTGCTGCTGAAGGACTGAGTGACCAGGGAAAAACAGCACCAGGAGATGGGCCAGGCTGGGGCAGGGCAGCTTCTGTGCCTCAGTTTTGTCTCACAGTTTGTGAAGGACTCTGACCTTCCCCTTGTCCCTCCCCTTGCCACCATGCACCCCACGGGCACCAGGCAGGATTCCAAGCTTCCCTCCTTGCCACAGCTTTTGGGCACCTCCCTGGGACGTGCACATTCCACCTGAGCCCAGTGCAGGTGACAGGGACAGCACAGGTGACAGGGACAGCAGCTGTTTGATGGCTCTGGCCTGTCCCAGCAGCAGAGAGTGACCACTCCTCCCACTGACCCTTGTGTGTCCCCACCTGTGCCACAGGAGATCAGGGCCAGGGACACGGATCCCCTTCCCAGGAGCCACAGGGACAAACAGGAGAGGAGAGATAAGGGTGAGACAAGGATGAGCTGACAGCACTCCCATCTATCACCTCAGGTCTGAGCCTCAGCACTCATTCAAGCCCTGAGTCTTCAAGCCATGAGTTTAGACAGAAAAAAAATCAAAACATCCTCTAATGGAATGGTTTCTTGTAGAACAAAGAAACAGCACTTCTGTTGAAAAGTGGAAAAAAAAAGTCTGTTTTGATTTAAAAACCTTTTGGTATTGCAATTGAAACAGAGAGATAAATACATTATAAATATATTTCATTTAAGTTTTATCACTACAGCTCTAACATTTACATTGTATTAAAGTTTTAATATTAATACTGTGCTGCTACCTAATATTTAATACAAAAATTAAATATATATATTTAAGTTAATACTTCATATGCCAAAGTCCAAATGGCAAAATCCTTTTTCTCCATCAAAGACAAAGGCACACAGCACTAATTAAAAGTGATCTGAGGCTACTGAGGCTCAGCACCAAATAAATCCCCTGGAAATAAGTTACAATGATGTCAGTAATGTTTGTAAGAATATCTCAGGGGCTCCTCACTGCCCTGCACTGATGTAGGGACCAGGAAGAAAATGACCCCCATTGCTCTCACACCTCTGCTCATCACACATTGTGAAAGCAGAGCAGGAGCAGTGAAGAACACGTGGAGAAGGGGGATGAGGAGGGATGGTCGATGATATTTTGCAGGAAAAACATCAGCTGTGAGAATGAGTCAATGCAGCCAAGGCTCAGCAGGGCTGCACTGACATTGATGGGGTGGGGACCCCAGGGAAGGGAACACTGCCTTGGGGCATTGGGTTTGGGCTGGATGCATCCCTGTCCCCATCATCTCACAGCTGAGTTGTGTTTCTGAAACATTCCCATGAAGGAGGCAAGCACCCACACCAGGAATCCAGAGGAGCTGTGCAATCCTACAGCAAAACCACCACTGAGTCCCCAGGCTGCCATCACAGCCAGCAGAAAAGGGAGGCTCATGCTGAGAGTGGAGACCAAACCAGAGACCCCAGCCCAGCCATGCACAGCCCTTTTGCTCCTGGCAGACAGGGGAGTGCCCACATTTCCATGCACTCCACAGCTTGCTGAACACCCAAACCCTTTGGGGCTACCCAGGGCTCTCCTCCCCATGCCCATAACATACCACCTCCAGCACAGCCCTCCACCCTCCCCAGGCACAAAGAGTTCAGGATTTGCAGGATGACACATCTCAGAATGAGAGAAAACTGAGGGGAGCACAGGGCATCTTTTTATTCTCCTGATTTCTCAAGCTCCCAATCCAGACAGCAATATTCCCTCAGTCCTCTGCTGTTCACCTCTGAAGCCTCAAGCCTCCATCTCCACCAGCCTGGAGACCTCCCTCACTCCCTTCCTGCTGGAAAATGAATTTGGGGTGATTCAACACAGGCAGGCAGGACCAAGGGTACCCTGCCCAGAGCTGGCCAGAGGCTTCTTCCCACCAGGGAGGAACTGCAGGCACAGGGAGCTGCTCCACAAGTCCCCCTCTCCCCCCAAGCTCCAGTCCCTAACTGCCTCTGCTTAATTAGAGGCCAGCTTTGAACTGCCTGTGTATAACCAGACCTAATCTTCAAACTGAATATATTTCATGGGCCTGATCTCCATAATGGCTGTGTCTGAGGCCCTGGATTTCAAAGCAGCTCCACTTAACAGGACTTTGTCTGGAAGCTGCAGCCATATAATAGGGCCTGGTTTTAAACCAGGAGTGTTTAATAGGATCTGATGTTTAATGTGCACGTAACTAATTGGACCTAATCTTCACAATCCTCCTTTCCTCCCCCTCTCCTGATGTTTTTCCTCCTCCTTTGCTGCTCTCCCTGCCTCCAGCACAGAGATCCTCCATCCTTGTCATGGCAGAGCCCTGCCAGGATCACGAGCTGATCTCACAAGGATCATACCAAAGTCTTTCAGAACTCTCCAGGGTTACCCAGACAAGCTCTTAATTCCTGCTGCAGTTCCTCTGCTCTCACCTTCTCCTCCTTAGGAGTTCACCCAGGCCCAGTTTGTCCCAGGGACACAGGCACAAGCCCAGCACTAAAGGCTTGTTTTAACAGGAAGGTGAATAGTGGCAAAAAACCCCTAAACACCTGATTTGGGGAATGGAAAACACATGGGGAGTTTCCTTCTCTGCAACAATCACCAGCCCCAGACTTTTATTTCAGTATTGCTCTCTCTGGTGCTGTGGTAAAAGTTGCACTCTTTGGAAGAAGAGTCCTCTCCAGGAGTAGCCAAAATGTTCTGGTTTTGAGACTTATAATTGTCTGAAACAACAAATTCCTTTGCTTCATCGTTCCTGAAATTGAAAAATACATATATATATATATATATATATATATATAAAAAGGTTTTCCTATCATCCCTTCTTCACAAATTTCAGGCATGAGGAGTCAGCATCTCTTCCAAGCAAAGAAGCCACAAGATACACACACAAAGTGTTTTTAGAGCAGCTCTGACCAGTCCCCTGCCCATCTGTATCTGAGTCTGAGATGTGCCCACCTTAAAGGACAGCAAACCTGTGCCTCAGTTTCCCCTGCCCTCACTCCCTGCAGTGCTGTGAGAGAACAAGAGCAGGAGGAATTTGTACTTCATGGCCCATTACTGTAGGACCTTTCAGCAATTCTCCTCAGACCCAAGAGGAAAATACTGTTGACCCCAACTGACTAAGAGAAATGAAAGCAGAGAGAAAGCAGGGGTTGTTCTCAGCAGAGAAGCTGGGGCTGCCCCATCCCTGCAAAGGTTCAAGCTCAGGCTGGATGGGCCCTGACCAACCTGGGCTGAAAGAAATGTCCCTGCCCATGGCAGTGGGGCTGGAACAAGAGGGTCTTTAAGGCCCCTTCCAACCCAAACCATTCTATGGTTCAAAGGGGCAGGAAGGGCCCTTGTGCATCCTTTTCAAATACCTGCATCTTAATTACTTCAGAGGACACATTTCTGATGCTGGAAATGCAGCTAACCCAGCTGGGGTGTCTTTCATGCCTTCCCATCTCATTTTGCAGGAATGGAGTGTGCAAATCCTGAGAGCAAGGACATCTCCAGGCCATCAGGTGATTGAGGAACCCTTCCCTAGGAACACTCTCCTACCTCCCTGTGCCAGCTCCAGCAGCTCCCCAGGCAGGGCAGCCCAGCTGGGGCCGTGCCAGGGGGTTACACACCCACATCTGCCCACATCTGCCCCGTGCTGCACCTCCACCATCACTCACCACTGCAGGCTATTCCCGTGGAATCAATCCACCCTCTTTTATTTGCCACTGAATCCAGCTCTGGCACTGCCCCGAGATTTATGCTCCACACAAAGCAGTGACAGACAGACAGGGTTGGGAGGTTAAGGAAGCAATATTTCCAGAATTTGCATAAAACAAGGGCATTTCATAATTTAGCTGATGCAGATTTGGATAAGATGAAATTGTTGGCCATTTTATAATTAGATGGCTAATCATAAAATAACCTTTGCTAGTCATCAAAGACCATTATTATACAAATGAATTCCTGCCTGGTACTAAACTTACTTTACCCTCATCCTTGAGGACCAGAGACAGTAAAAGACAACCTCTTTTTTTTTGGTAGAATTCATTCTGCAGCCAGCCCCACGGTTTTACTATGTTTTATGGATCACAAATGCTTAATCAATAATGCAGTGCTTTCGGGAATGATGTTCTTTCTCATGTCTCTCTGTCTGGAATTGTTTGGCTGGCTGCTCACAAATCTTCTGCCTGGATTCATTGTTCTGGAGATACCCTTCCCTGCATCTCAGGGCAGATTCATCAGCTGAGCTGGAAGGAGTGGGAAGGTTTATTGGGGTAAAAAGAGACGTCATGGCAAGCAGGTAGAATCATTGCTTTGGGTTTGCTGGTCGACTCGTCAGGTTAATGAATGGCCCTAGAAAGCCATTAAGTATGCAGCTGCTGGAAGATCCCTTCCTCAGCAAATAAAAAGAAAGCTGGAGCACCTCTTCCCACATGCCAGTGCTGCTTGTCTCAGAAAACAAGGATAAGAAAGGCAATTGCTGCCCCCTTCAAGCCCAGGACCCTTGTGCATCTCAGTGCCTGGGTGTGGAGGTGATGTTGTCCAGAAAGGCAAGTTTGCCTCCCCAGGGGTTTCCCTACCTTAATTTCTGCTCCAGTTACAGAGGGATGGATGTGTTGCTCCATCAGAGCTCAAGAGGGGGTCCAGCATCTCCAGCACAGACCCCCACACTCATCTCCCCCCATCGTTTCTCTGCCCTGTAGGGCTGTTGTGAGAGCTGCACTAAACATCACACAAAACAGACTGCACCAGCACTGGGGACCAGCCCTGACCCAAAACCCACACCAAGCTTCAGCAGCACCCTGGGCTCCTGTCACCACCTCCATCCCAGCACCAACAACTTCCACAACTCAGAGTTTGCTTCAGGATCAAAGCCTGAGGGAAAGAGGAACACAGAACAGGTGCAACTCTCAGGAGAGGGGAAAAAGTAGAAGAAAATGTCTGGATGTTTTTAAACCTGGAGTCAAAGAAACAGCCATGGTCTGCAGGGCAGCCCCTGCCCAGAAGAGGTGATGAGAAGCTTCTCTAGGAAGAGTGCCTGTAAAATAAAGCCTCCTCATTCCTGTCATCTCTGTTTAACTTTCCATGCCCACCTTAAGAGGAATTTACTGTTGTATCTCAGTCCTAATTCGTGTGTAGCAGGTGCTGTGTCTGACTTGGCCACCTGAGAAAATGTGGGACCTGCTCAGGCCCCCTGGGCAGGCAGGAGGGAGAGCAGGCTCTGTCCCATCACACAGATCACCTGAGACTGCATTACTCCTGATGGTCTCAAAGCACTTTGGCCAACAGGGATTAACCCAAAGCCCCCAACAGCTCCACGTGCAGCTGGGGCAGAGCAAACCCTCAGCTCACAGCAGGTGCAGCAGGGAGGAGTCACCCAGAGCCACCAGAGGCTGCAGCTCCCTGGCCACCCCCTTGTCCCCACTAGGTCACACCCCACCACTGCTCCCCAGAGCAAAAGGATCATCCCACTCATCCCAAACATACCAATCCACACCTTTAGACATCATTTCAGTAAAAACTAAACCAAGACTTTACCCCCAGCTCTGCTGCAGCCCCTGGGATGAGCCCAGGGAGAAGCAGGACACACAGGGACCACCAGGTTGGGGAGCCTGCAGAAGTGGGGGGCCCTCAGGCTTCCATCCATGCAGCACAAGTAGCTGCAGAGCACTGAGTGTCTCATCAGCTGTGCAAACAGAGCATTTCAAGGTCCATCACACAAGCCCCTTCTCACTGCAGTACACTTATATTTTAATTAGTAGCTTATGGGCTGATTACCCTGTTGTTACCCTGCAGTGTGTGCAGGGCTGGCAGGCTCCCAGCAGGCAGGTGGGCTCCAGCAGGGCAGGCAGGGAGCACACACTCCCTGCCTGGCACTCCTCACAGGGTGCTGCTAAATGCACCCCTCATCATGAAACCCTCATTGCCCTGGGGCTGCTTCCTTGGGGGTGGAGGAAAACTGAGGTGGGAGAGGAGGAAAGAGCCTCAGTCAGTCTGTTGGGACCTGAGATGTGCCCAGCTCCTCAGCTGTAATTCACCCCTGCAGCCCATAAGGCAGGAAATTCATAAAATGCCATGGGGCTGTGGGGCTGGGTCATCTCACCCCAAAGCCATCAGTCACCTGATAACACTAAAGTCTTATTTTTATCCTAAATAAGAGGGATTGAATAAACTAGGGCAGGTGGTGGAGGAAGAGGATTAAGTCCATAAACTTTTTTTTTTTAAAGACAAAAAAGCTACTTTAATATGTGGGTCATACATCATTCACTGCCACACACCTGCCTACATCTGCACACTGCAGCTCAGACATGCACATGATCCTCCTCTAAACCTGCTGCTAATCCTAAAATCCTAAAAACTGTTGACCCATCGTTATTAATTAGCTTGCTTACCAAAGCACACAAGAGAGATGATCATGTCATTAATTCCTGTGCTACCTGCTGTGATGCCATCTTGGGCAGGGGGAGCCTGACAGGAAGGATTTCCCCTCCCACACCCCAGGAATCATCTGTGCCCCCAGAGCAGAATTCCAGCTTGGAACTCCACGGTGCAGGACAGTGTGTCACCACAGCAAGCATGTAATAAACATAATTATAGAAGAAACTTATGATTATTCAGAAGAGCGTGTGGGCAGCAGCAAGCAATCCACGATGTAAAAGCATTTCAGTAACTGCAGCAGAGCTTTCCAGATCTCCCAGATCCATATTTTATGAGAAGAGCAGACGGAGGCAGCAGCAGAGGGTCTAACAGAGCTCCCTCTTTAACCTCAGTACTGCCACCAAAAGCTCAGCACAATCGGGGTTTGCTGACACCTCCTGCCACAGACGTGTCTGGGTGTCACAGAGCTGATGGCACCCAGCTGTTTGCTCCCAGGTTTGCTCCAGAAATTTACTTTGTCCTGAGAAAAGGACACCCTGGTGCCTTCCCACTTTGCTTTGCCTCTCCCACCACCCCACAGAGACAGCCCAGTGGGGTGCAGGATGCCCACTGGCAGTAGCAGATGAGAGGACACTCAGCTCAGCTGGGAGGACACCAGGCTCTGTCACACAGCCCCAGCCTTGGCTGGGAGCCCAGCTGGGCACTCTGGACCACTCTTTGGCCCGTGGCCTGAGCTGCTTTCCAGCCCAGGCAGGCTGCTGTTGTGTGGGATTCACATTATTTATGGCTTGGGCCATGGGAAGTGTACCAGACACACACACTGCACCCCCACAAGCTGATGTGAATGCCTGGGGCATGTTTCCTAACAGAGCTATTATGGATTTAAATGATAGCATTTTCCCAGCACTTGCAGCAAGATGTTTTCAAAAGCCCCATGTGCTAAGCCTTAGCTGAATAGCTGAGTGATCTCTTGCAGAGATGGGGGCCCAGAAAGGAGGAATTTAGTTGATTCCTTATCAGAAATACATAAAATACCTTTTTTTTTTTCCTAGGAGAACGACTTATCCTTAGAAACAGCAGCTTTGCCTTCCTGTCCAATGGAGAGCTGAAGCCCTTTGTCCTCACTGCATCATCCCCATGCTCTCACCAGCTTCCCACCCTGACCTGGCTCCTTCTCCATCTCCCAAAGTCCATCTGATGTCCTGGGATCATCCCTGGCCCAGTGCTGTGGCCACAGGGGCAGGAGAGGAGAACAGCCAGGCCAGAGTCAGCCGGGCACCAGTAAAAACCCCAACTGGAATCTTAAAAAAATATATGAGGGAGATGGGGAAGAGTTTACATTTCAATGTGGCCTGAACTGATAACAGAGGAAACTCAGCAGGTCTCCAGCCTCCCAGAGAATGCTCAAGACACCCACGACAGACACAGCATGGCCTTTTATCAAACTGAAAAAATGCTCACCTCCCTTCACTTTATCTTTAGAGACACCTCTCGAGGTCACTTACCCAGGGAAGATGACAGGAGGAACCACACACACATGTTGTGCTTCAGAGTGGCTTTTCTAACACAAATACCACGTGTGATATTTGTGGGATATTTTCCCCTGCCTGACCCAAAACCAGGGCAGGATGTGTGGGGACAGCTGAGAGAGCACCCAGAGAGCATCCCCCAGGTACTGACAGCTCAACAAGCCCCTGCCTGGGCACAGAGAGCCAGCACAGCACCAGATCAGGCCTTTCCCCTCGGGGTTTCACAGCTCTGGATGCACAAGTGTGGGGTCTGGCTGGGTTTGACCTGGGAAAGATCCAGAACCCCAGTCTGGAGGAAAGTGCTTTGAAAGAATATTGTCGATGTGATGGGAGGATCCAAGAGCCACAACCACTAGCCTGGACAGAGGCAGAGGGTTGAGAGGGATCAGCCCCAGCCCTTTGGCCAGGAGGTTCCCAGGCACAGGGAGGTGAGAGGCAACTGAGGGCCTTTCCTTTTACACCAGCATCAAAAGCATCACCAGCTGTGCCTGAAGGCAGCAAGGGATTGATTACAGCTCCTCCTCCTCCTCCTCCCTCTCCCCTTTCCTTCCCCAGGAGCTGGAGTTAGCTGCCAGTGTCACAGCTCTGACACCACACCCAGCAGAGCTCACCTGTCCCTCTCCCCAGGGGAGGAAGCAGCACAAACGTTTTTCACCAAGAACTGGCAGGTTTTCCAGCCTGCTGCTCCCCTGCCTTTGGGCTGTGCTCCTATTTACCCACTCCTGAGGAGGATACAGCAGCTCCTCCCTGTGCAGGTCATCCAGCACGGTGGGAAGAGCTCTTGATTTCATGGACAAGTATTTATAAGAAGCTCGTGCTGGAGCCTGTGCTTCACCTCCCTGTTTTATTTTTAATCTTCGTTTCATAGAGCTCAGACAATTCTTTCAAGGTTCCCATGAATGATCTTTATCCCTTCTGCAGCTCATTCCAATTCTGTGAATAAAATCCCTGGGTGGCCCTGAAAGAAGAAGAGAAAAAGGATGACATTTGAAGTGAAGTAAGAAGCTGAAAAGAGAACATATTTTTAAAGAAACTCACAATTCCAACACCAGCAAGCCATAAACAAGCGTGTTTGGCATCTGCAGATCCCAAAACCCCATGCAGGGAGAGGTAAAATAGAGATGAAGGGGGGGTTATCTGCAGTTCACAGGCAGAGGACTGGGCTTCTAAGGAGGGAAAGTCTGAGCTGCACATACATTTTGTGTCTCTCAGGGCAGGGGAATGACCTTGAGGTCAGCCTGAGCACATCAGTGATGACACAAGCATCAGAGCACATGAAAGCTGCCAGAAGCAGAGATCCTGAGCTGTCCTACCCCAGTGAGCCTCTGAGCCCCATTTTTAACTCTCCTCTCCAGGCAGGGAGGGACCCTTTCCACAGGCAGTTTTGGGGCATTTCTCTTCTTCTTGATCCACTCCTTCCTGTAGCAGAAAAGCTCATTTCACCACTGCCGAGGGTCCTTCCTGCAGCCTCATCATGCCCTCCCCACTCCTCACCAGTTTTCATCCTCAGGGACCAAGCAGTGCCTCAGCCCATGTCATACCATGGCTACAAAGGATGATGTTTGCACGTATTGTCCAAGACGGGTCTGAAATTCGTGCCACTCCCCACTTTGCCACGGAACAGGAGTGGGTTTGCCCTCCTCTGGGTGCTGTGAGGCGATCCCTGCTCCACTCCTGCCTTTCCCACCGCTCCGGGAGGGAAAAGCAGCTGCCAGCAGGGAAAGGATGCGCTGCTTCGGCCTCATCCAGCTGCTCCACGGCGTGGCAACACTCCCCCTTAGCGGCAGGAGCGGAGAATAATCCGTCAAACCAGAAATAAAGCCTAAATAAAGCGATAAAACGCTCTCCTGGCTCAACACGGGTGTGCCGTGAGACCCGTGTAAAGAGCTGGGTGTTAATCCAGCTGCATTTCCAGGGCGTGGGACTCGGATAAAAAGACGCCTGACATCCGGAGAGAGGGGAAAAGATTTCCTTCCTTGCAATGGAAGGATGCTGGGTGCTCCCCCGAAGGCAGAGCAGGGTGGGATTTGCAGGAAAGGGCAGGCAGTGCCCTCACACATCCCCTCGGGATCATGGGCAGCACAGGAGCCACGGCAGGGAGGGCTCCGGAGAGCTGCAGCTGCAGGGATTATTAGGCAGAAATTAATCTGTAAAGAAAACTTAGCAACAGTTAGAGCAAATATTGATTTTGTGTTTGTCTGCTTCTGCAAGGGCCTGAGAAATGGCAGATTTAGACATTAACTGGGCTGTTTTGGCTTAATTCAAACCTCGATTTACACTGACCCTGGGAATAGACCAGTACATCAGCAAAATTGAATCTAAAGTTATTATATTTTTTTTCCTCTTATCTGGTCCTTTTCTGCAGATCTGACAGCAATTTTGGCACCTGTTACCTCCTGTACAATTACAGATAACTCACTTTATTTTCACAGCCAGGCACTGGGCTCTCCCTTCCCCAATGGACTGAATTAAGCACTTTCAGTAGACCAGTGCCCCTGGCTGACCTCAGAACTGGGCACAGCACATTGGCACCAAAAACCCAAAAAAAACCCCAAATCCTGTCTTTAGAGACATCACTGTTGTACAAGTCATCCCATTCCCTGGGCTGGCTGCCTTGCTCAAAGTCAAAGCTTTGAGTGAGCTTTCCAAAACTGAACACATTTTGAAAAATTCTAAGGGGGATTAGGAAATGCAACATCTATTTCTTTTCCTACAGCATCTATTTAGTATCTTGTGAGAACAAAAGCAAACATAATGCATTTACAAACACAAACCTGCTATGAAGTATTAGATTTGCCTTTCACAAGCTATTAGGTCACCAGGTGATGATTCTGGCCACTGCCAGCCACACTTGTACAGGCCACAGGCTGCCCATGGCCAGGGGAGGGGAGCCTGTGCTTGTCCCTTGGATAGTTTTACTGAGTCTTTTCACAGCAGGGGTTTTAACTCCCTGAAATTTCTGGTTCCTAACATCTTCCCAGTGCAAAATTTATTTCCTCGCCCTGGACCCTTTGGTTTCCATAGCAAAATGTTTTCCCCTGGCCTAGTACCATATTTTAATATTTGATTATTCTGTTCAGGCAGAGATGAAGAACTGCAGTTTTCTCACTCCAGAAGCAGGGGCAGGCAGGATTTTAAGTTTCCAAAGCAGAGTTATTTTCCTGTCCAGCAGCAGCCAGCTCTTAGCACAAGTGGTCTCCATCTCTTATAAAATTCAGGAACTGCTCAGCTATTCCTCAGCATGTGCCTGCCCAGCTAAAATCACCCTTTAAATTTCCCAAACCTCTAAAGCCACAGGTTAGGGCATCAAAAAAAGCACATGGGAGATTTTACAAGGTTTTTGCTGAGCAACTACTCAATAAAAACCATAAGCAAAGGCAGGAGAGGAAGCACTTTGCTGCTGTCAGTAATGCCCTGGATCAAAGCATTTTTTGGCCAAGCAGAAGCCCTGGACTCCCCACCCCAACCTCAGCATCCCCTTGCACTCAGCACAGGGTCCTTTCCTGCACTGAGCAGTGATAGAGCCCATGGAACATCACTGAGGTGTAACCAATTAATGTTGAGCTACTAACGATCCTGTGATGGAGAATTTCCTCTACTCTGTGCCTGCTAGTCAGGAACTATCAAAGGTCAGCAGGGCAAGGCTGGGCTGCAGCAGGAATTGCAGCCAGGCCAGCAGAGTCTCCTGCCAACACCTGGGGAACTCCAAGGCCCTGGAACACAAACCATGGATCCCGTGCCCACAAAGCCCTTGCTTGGCCAGGGCTGGTCTGACACCATCTTCCCTAGCTGGGTCCCATAATTTGTCTTTTTTTTTATTATTATTTCCTTTAGATGCAAGAAATGCCCAAAATATGAGGAATTCCTCTGTTCACCACTTGCATTTCTCCACAGTCAGACATCTCTCCCCACGGGTGTGGAACCAAAGAGTCTCCTGTGAACAACCTGCTGTTTGCACAGGCTTTAGCAGAATTAGCTGTGAAAACAAGATAAAAAAGGCTGTGAAATCCCTCTGAGTAGCAGGAAGGAGCCCAGCAGCTGAGAGCCCTTGGAGGGACACACAGCAGCTCCCACACTGCTGACCTTGGAGCTGTGTTAGCTCAGTGCTCCTCAGCCCCACCAGGCTCCATCCAAAGTAAGATTGCCAAAAAAACCCCATGGATGTCCTTTTTTAATCTCCTTACTCCATTATTTTTCATACTTCCCCGCTTCTTTAAGGCTTGTCCTAGCTGGAAACAATGTTCTGTTAGCAGTCAGGGCACTGGCACGACCCAGAAAGCTCCAGCTTTGATATTCCCTTCCCACTCCTGGTAAAAATCAGTCCTTTTTCCATGTCTGGATTCAACCAGGGAGTCCTCTGATCTGTTGTGGAATGCAAACTACCAAAAGACAAACTAAAACCAAGCAGCAACATGGAGTTTGTGCAACAAGCTGGGCCATGGGAGAGGATTCCTCCCACACACAGCCAATGCTCCTGGAACACTTTTATCCTGGTGTTTCATTTAAAGCTAAATTAAACATCCTGATTTCTCTTTTTGAGTGAAGGTTGTGCTGCTCTGTGTTACTGCAGAGGCCTCAAAGGGACAGCAGCCAGGGACATGCAGCCTCAGACTGAGAGGGGGCTCCAGCTCCAGTCCAGTATGAAGCTCAACCTCTCTGAGATTTTTCCTGGAAAGAAAGCAGAGCATCCAAACTCACAGGAAAAACAAAGCAAGTGCAATCTTTTTTACCTCACCTGTAGAGCAAAGTCTATTCCTGGGCCCCAGGACAATCAAGCCAGGCTGGCAACCTCCACACCAGAATCTCCCTTTTCCAATTAAAAGCTAATTCTCTTTTTTACTCATCAACTATGCTAGGACTTGGGATTTTTCTGCCCCTTTCCATAAATGTTCTGCAATGCAAGACAGCCTGCAGTGCCTGGATTTACAGCCTCAGAGCAGCAGTTAATATTCTGTTTCATCCTCCTTTAATTTGAGGGCAGCTCTCAAGCAGAGGTGCCAGGCTCACACCCTGATTTATCCTCCAGCAGACCCTGCCTGCTCAGAACTCCCAGCTCATGTCAGCTCCAGGAAGGAACTGCAATTCCAGGCTTGGGTTTGTACAGTCACCCAGCACAGGAACAGCCCACCAAAGCCCAAGCAGAGAGGGATGGGTTTATGACAATTTCTCTTAAAATAACACCAGAATGGGAGCAGCTAAAGCCAGGCTTTCAGACAAGTGGTCCCAGCTGTCTTTCCAAAGCAAACACTGGAACACCGAGAAACAGAAATAAAAATTACTTCATGGATTTGCTCTGGCCCTGAGCTTGTAAAAATGAAAAATGAGCTGGGTTTCTAAACCTCCCTCATTTCCCAGGATCCAAGGTTTTATTAACAAGTTTGTCAGTAAGGATTTTCTGACTCTATTTCCAGCGTAAGCCACAACCTGGAATGAGATTTGTAGAGCCCAGCTCTGGTTTTCCACCCTGGGGTGAACACATGTCTGCTGTGTGCACACCCCCAGCCAGAGGCACGTCTGCCAGCATGGCTTTGGCCAAGGAAAGCACAGCACAGCTCACCCAAAAAGCTCTTCCTGTTCTGTCAGAGTGGCTCTTCAGTTTTTCCAACACCTTTCCAGTTGCAAAGTTAATATGTTGCCAAGATTACCACATTCCATCCTTGGCTACTTCAAACCAGGGCAGTGCTACTGTTCCCACAATGGAACAGCTACATGGGAGCAACTTTAACCTCCAAAGGAAGGGCAACAAAAAGGCTCTGCTACATCACACACCCTGCTGCTCTTCCTCCAGCCTCCATCCACCCCTGCAGGGATCCCAACCACCCAAACACACTGTGGCACCTGCCCATAAAGTAGCCAGAACTTCTGAACAGCTGAGGAAACTACTAAGAGCATGTGGGGGGAACATCCTTCTCCACCATGCTGAGAAGCCAACAGGAATTCAACACCTTGCCAGGATAGCAGAGCCCCCACAAAAACCAGCACTTTGCTGCCTTCCCCCAGTGCTGTGAGGCAGAGGCAGAGCCCAGGGGATGTGAGCACCATCATTTATTGGAAGAGGGAGCACAGTCGTGGGGAGAGGCCCCCGTTGGAGCCATGGCAGGACAAAGCAGCCCCATGGGGAGCAAGGGGCTCCAGGCACAGGTCACCCCACAACACCACACCCTTCCTCCTCCTCCAGCCCAGGGAGACAGTCCATCCCCTGGGGAAAGCCAGAAGGGAGACTCAAGGCATGCAGGAACCTCCACAAAGCCATTCCTGAGGTACCAGAGCAGCAGCAGGGATCCAGGGATGCTGTGAGGTCAGTCTGCAGCACGTGCTGCTCCAAGGTGGAACACAGCTGCTGCTTCCACTTGTCCAGAACTCAGGCCTTGCAGAGAAAGGTCTTGCTGTCAGCTCTCCAAGCCTCCCTCTTTTGTCTTTCCATAATGATTCCAAAGCTTGCATTCCACACACTAGCCAGCAGTTAGCCCAATTTATTACAATGTGGATCTAGCTGGGAACTGAAGGGAAAAAAAAAATCCACCCCCATAGACTAAGGCCTGGCAGAAGATATTTTTTCCTGTGGTTCCCCCTCCACTCATTAAAAAAGTTTAAAAAATAAAATTAGAAAGCAGAACAATCCTTCATGATAAGATTAAGGTCCTTGATGTGTGACTCTGTTTCAGTGTGCCCAAAAACTGTCGAGCTTTCTCCTGCATGAAGAGCTGGTCTCGGGTTCCACCACAGGCCACTGCTTTCCAAGCCCTGGTCATCTGCAGAAGGAAAAGAAAGGATGTGTGCAACACCTTCAAGGGAGAGGACAAGCATCTCAGCAACATCCTGTTCTAAAAGACTGCAAAAATGAACAAAACTAACACAGGAAATAAAACTTCAGAACTCATCTTGCAACCAGGAGGAACTTGCCCACTCCCAGTCACTCCTCACAGCTGAGGTGGTAATTTCTGGGGTTTAGGTTCAGCAGTTTCCCAGGTGAGTGCTTCATTTAAAGACAATCCACATGCCCTTTCAGGCATTTCCCTTACTTTCCTCAAGACAAAAACCCCAAAGCACAAACCTATTAAAACTCAGTGCCCTGAAGAGATTCTAGAACAATAGGAGGAATTCAAGCACGGCTCTGGAGTTTATTGCCAACCAGTTCAATTCCTCCAGGAGCTGCTGGGCCCCAGGTCTGTTTTGATCAAATGCCATCCTTAACAGCAATCTGGTGCCTTCAGTTTCCACAGGGTCCCACAGCACAAAGGAGGAGCCAAAACCCAGGTGTGCTTCAGTCTCTGCATGCAGAAAGGGCACCCACAAAGTGTTTTTGCACTCCAAGAAAGCCCCTGAGAATCCTCTGGTAAATACAGGCAGCAGACAGGCAGTGCCCTGAACTGCAAATACCTGTTCACATGCACTGCAGGGAACCAGGGCTGCAGTGCTGGCCACAGCAGGAATGTCCCCATGCAGCCACAGAGTGGCTTTGGGACCACTGAGGCTCAACCCAGAGCTGGATGAGCTTCTTTAATAAAGAACTGCCTCTCTGCCAGCAGCAGCAGAGCAGCACAGTAAATCCCCAGAGCCCAGCAGCAGCACAGACAGCCCTGCTGGCTGTGGGCAATGGGATTTCACTGCACACCTGTACTCTGTCACCACACCAGCTGCCTCCCTGTCACCCCTGAGTCATTCCTGAAGTTTATTTATACAGAGCTATTAGCTCTGGGAGCAACACGACCCTGGCCAGGACAGGAGGAGAAATGGAAGTGTTTAAGAAGGGTTTATTTTGGGAAGGGGGAGGAATTACTCTGGCTGAGGGGTATTTATTTTTCAGAAGAAGGAGGTTTCACAAGACAGCTCTAATGCAGTGACAGAACCTCGCTCATTGCAGTTTTCTGAGGACAACACTGCACCTTCATGGGATGGGAAAACACCATCACAGGAGCCCCCAGTTGCAGTTTAACCCCCCAACAAGGACAGCACGTTTCCACCCCCACTGAAGCTACCACAGACCTCAAGTGACTCTACCCAAGCAAACAGCAACAGAATTATGGTGCAAATGCCCATGTCTAAGCTACACTGCTCAGCAAATAAGGGATATACCTCCATGAATGCATCCTGCCTGTGAGTGGTGAAGATTGCAGAGACATGTTTATGCCCCAGTAGGCTGCTGTGACTCCAGCACAACCCAGTTCCAACTGTGCAGAGCTGAGGAACAGAGCTGCTGTAACAGCACCAGGTACAAGGTGCCATACTGCCAGCTGAAGCTCTGTACTGCCACGGGGCAGGATAAAGCAGGATAAAGCCAGCCTATGCTGCCTAAGGTACACAGCCTTCCACAGAACCCAGAAACCCCCTGAAAAACACAGGGGTGGGAAATACCTTCCTGTTTAACTTTTATACAGCACTTCAGAGTTGCTCTGCACTGAAAAGGAAAAGTTATGAGCTTGCTGCTGTCCACTCAAGGACTGCCCACTGGAAAAAGGAAGGTTTGCTTTACTGTCAGAGCAGTCACCCAAGTTCCTTGATGGGTGAGAATTCCCATGAGGAAATCCAGGGCCAAACATGCTGAGTAGGCCACAGGTGTGGCTTTAGGGAATATAAAATGACACCGCTGGCTCAGCATCTGCCAGCCTTGGTGTAAAGACAGTCCTGACAGTGTAGGGATGCCTGTGCAGCAGCTCAGAACTTCATCCCTCACTCCTCAATGGACGAGGGCTGCACTGCCAGATGAATTCCTGCCTGGGAGAGCAGTGGCTGCTGCAGGGCTTACCGGTGCTGGGGGTCTGAAGTGGCTTGGCATTTTCCTGTAGGACATTTTCTCTGGCTGCACTTGCACAAAGGCTCTGTTGAGCAGACCACTGTCATTCTTCCTGCTCGAGGAGGAGAGGTTCAGGGACCTTGACAGGAAATTCACAGGCTGCACCAGGAGAAAGAGTGTAAGGAAAGAAGAAATGCAGCCCTTCATCCACATTCACTGTTCAGAGACAGCTCCAGGCTGCCACTGCTGCTTTGCACAGTTTTTTCAGAGCAGCTCTGCCCCTGCTCTGAGCACACAACCCCTCACCTGGGCTCTTTTGAAACACACAGTCTTGGGGAGGGCAGGCAGGTTTTGTGTCATGTCTTCATCCACAATGTCCAGGGCCAGAGACTTCCGCACCTTCTTGATGGGACTCCTGCGCAGCTGGGGAAGGTAGGAACACCAGAGTGAGCATGAAACCAGCCAGGGACACCAGAGTGAGCATGAAACCAGCCAGGGACACAGCCAGGGACACAGCCAGGGACACCAGAGTGAGCAGGGACACAGCCAGGGACACCAGAGTGAGCAGGGACACACAGCAGCAGAGTGAGCAGGGACACAGCCATGGACACCAGAGTGAGTATGAAACCAGCCAGGGACACAGCCAGGGACACCAGAGTGAGCAGGGACACAGCCAGGGACACCAGAGTGAGCAGGGACACACAGCAGCAGAGTGAGCAGGGACACAGCCATGGACACCAGAGTGAGTATGAAACCAGCCAGGGACACAGCCAGGGACACCAGAGTGAGCAGGGACACAGCCACGGACACTGCCATGAACACAGGGACACCAGAGTGAGTATGAAACCAGCCATGAACACAGAACACCAGTCAGCTGGAGCCCAGCCAGCAAAGTGCCATGCTGAGGGCCCAGGTGCACACCAAGGCCACGTCACCCCAGTTCTCCATGGCACCAGCACCTCAGGAAGATGTGTGCAGCCTTCTGTGGGCCTGATATTTCTGGGTCTGAGAGATTTTAGCCTGCTAGCAGCTGCTAACGTTTTCCCAAGGAAAAATTTCTCAAGAAAGCTTCTTCTCAAAACAATCTTAGCAAACAACTCTCCTTTCTCAAAACAATCTTTCTCCAGGTGGTGTTTTGCTGTTTCTCTAGTTTAACCAATGGGATTGGAGAGGTGTCATTCCTATTCACCAACCATGTTAAGTCTGTATCAGAACACCTTATAAAAAGTAGTAAGAATTAGACAATAAAGCCTTTTTTCTATGCTCCTTGCCTTCTGAAATATTTGGAGGCTTTCTTTTGTGTCCTATAGCGACAGCCTTCCCCACCACAGGGCACAGCAGCTGCCAGTGTCCCCCTCCTGGCACCTCGAGCCACCAGTTTAGAGGAAGAGTTTTTAGTAGGAAGGGAAGGCCACCAGGAAACAGACTTTTCATGCAAGCCCAACTTGCCCCAGGTGCTCCAAGTGTGCCAAAAAGCCCTGAGCTCAGCACAAACCAGGACACTCCTGGCAGTATTTTAAGCAGGCCTTAACCTCAGGCACCTCTTGCTGATTAAGAGAGCGACCATAGGGCTAAAAACATTTTGGCACCAATAGCAGGATGAGTAAAACCATCCAAAACACTCCTTAAGAGCAGAGGGCAGCTTAGCAGCTGGTACTGGATGCACAGGCAGCTCACCCCTTGTTTCCTCTTCTGTTTCTCAGGCTTCACATCATCCTCTATGATGAGCTCGATGCCAGCTTCACTTCGGAGCACCTCCTTCAAGTCTTCTTCCAGGTGAGGAGTCTGGGGCTGGGGGGAAAGGGCAGAGAGAACACAAGGCACTCAACATCTGTATGCTGGGCAGGCTCACAAGTGTTTCTCCCAAGGGACAAGGGGGTCAGGAGAGCCCACAGTGGGAGGACAAACACAAAAACCTTTTTGCTTCCCAGCTGGAAAGCTTTCTGCTAGCCTGATGGATTTACAGGATCTCCAGGCATGAGGGAATTATCAGCTGAATCCCCAGAGTGCCACCATGAGAGCAGTGTGCACACAATGCCTGGGAGATCCACCTCCGCAGGGAGGCAGATCATTTCCCTGTTCCTCAAGGCCATCAGTAACCAAGCACTGCAGCCTGATTCAAGGGCAGCTCTTGGCATTTTTAGCTGCTTTCCAGAGGAGCTGAAATTCCTGCAGCTCCTTACAATGAAATTAACACTATGACAATGTCCCCTTCACCCCTCCCCTCTCAGCCTGGCACTACCAAACTGCCCTTTGTTCTGGCACAGATAAGGGTTTGCTCACACCCCTGCCCCAGCCTCCCCCCACCCCTTGTCTCATTTGCATCCATCACAAGCCACAGCCCTGCCCAATAATTACCAGAGGTCTAATTGGTCCATATTTCTCCAGGGCATTTTTGAAAGGTGTGGGAGTGTGAGGGGTGTTGTCCACCACGTATGTCTGATCTGGTGTGACAAACCTGGAAGCAGAGTGAGAAAGACAAGAGATCAGACAGGCTGTAACCCACAAAAGGCCACAACCCACCCAGCAGCTGAGCACAACAGAGGTCACTTGGCTGTGCCCCCAAGTCAGCCTGGACACTCACTCCCTGCAGATCAAAGAGCTGTTTTGAGGGGGAAAACACTGATTTAAGGAAATCCCCAGCCTGCCTTGCCTCTCTCTCAGTAATGCCATGACAAGTACTGAGAGCTGTGTCTGAATTGGACCTGTGTGGAGAAGGGAGGAGGGAGGACTTACGCCAAGTTCTTCTGCAGCAGAGGGGTCTTGTCCCTGTGCAGTGGGGTGGTGACAATGACCTTCTGGCTGCACACAGGCGTGGAGGTCAGGGAGGGGTTCTCCAGTTCTAGTGTATCCTGTTTGGTCCAAAAGTTCAAGAACTGCACAGCACAGGAAAGAAAAATTGAAGACACTCAGTCTCAAGCAGCCCAGCATTGCATCACAAGCCATTCCTTTTTCCTAAATATGAGGGAAACCCTGAAGTAGAAACAACTCTCCCAAACCAGGGTGGGTTACAGACTCACAGTTCTGTACACAGACACACACAAAAGTTGCCAGAAGGTATCTCACACCTATAAAGATGATTCACTTCCCATAAGGGATGAGCTGATACAACTATCACAGCTACCAACTGCAGAGTGGAAGAGAAGGCTCTCCTTGCACTGGTAATCCCAGCTCACCCAGTCTATTCCAACCTCAGGCTGGCAAACACGAGGGAAGTCCGTGTAACACAAAGTGTACAAGTTAACAGGTCTTGCACTGAGCTGTCTTCAGCTTAAACTATGAGAAAACGACAAGCTGTGTTAGCTCTTCTGGGGTTTTACTTCCCAACAGCCAGTAAGTGACAGCCCTGCTCCCATAGGGAACAGTGTTTGTACCCAAGAGCCTCTCGGAAGAGAAAAACTGTGTTTGTGACATTCACTGATGGCTGAAACTCAGCTTGAGGCAGGGCCTCAAGGCACTTTGCCTTCTGAGACTCACTCCAGACATTCCTGCCTTTTACACTCTGCAGAGCTGTACATTATGGGTCCTGCTCTGATTTCTTCCTCGTGCTGGCCTTTCATTCAAGGTCCACCTGCATTTTGGGCTCTCCTGTGGTGCCTCCCCTGTGTTTTCTGCTGCAGAAACAGCAGAAATAAAGGCCTGACAGGCACAGTTGGGGAGGGTCTGGACAACAGAGCTGCAGTGGGAACTGTGCTGGAGAATGCAGCAGCCTTTACTCTGATTTATAGACACAACTCCACCACAGTGCCCCAAGGAGACCATGTGTGTGGACACTGTGGGAATCACAGCAAAGGCTGAAAGATCCTGAGTCCCTTTTCCCAACAAAGACAAGGCCAGGAGCATTTTCATAGGCACACAAGACAGACCTGCACAAGGTGTTTGCTGCCCAGCTTGTCTGTGTGACTGAACTGGAAACAGACAGGGAAAGCAAGTTTTCACTGGTGCCACTCTGCTGCCCACAGCTAGGGCAGCAATGCCCTGGGGACAGTTGCAGTGTGTCCACCACACTCTGTATGCAGATGGGGCTCCTTCCTCATGCTGGGCACATGCCCTGCCCCTCACACAGGGGAGCTGGGCTTTCTTAAAACTGCAGTCACTCCCAGATGGAGACAGAGGCTGCTGCTCCCACAGGAAAGGCAGTGCTGAAGAGAAGCAGTGCCAGAAACCAGCTCTGAGCCTTCATTCAGCACAGGAACATGCTCTGCACACTGGCACAGCCTCATTCAAGGCAGGAGGATCACAAAGCTGGCAGAGCTGATGGGAATACATGACATTAGGGCAAGAAGATACCTGAGATGGAGAGAAGGGCAGTGTTTTTACAGGGGTGCCCTTGGGCGTCATGCTGTTGCAGGAGTCCAGGAAGGACATGCTGGTGCTGGCAACGTTCTCCGTGACGGGTGACAGAGACATCTTCCTCTTCTTCTGCCTCTTCAGCACCGAGGGCGGGGTGCCAAACCTGCCCTCGGCGTGGGGGGAGATGGGGATGAGCTCCCCCTTGCTGCTCCTGCTCAGGTCAGAGATGGTGTGGCCGTCCAGGCGGTACTCAGTGACACTGGGCAGGGCGGGGGTGGCCTCGCCGGGCGCCGGCCGGGCCGGGCTGGTGCTACCGCTGCTGCCGCCGGCTGAGGGCTCCTCGGGCAGGTCAAACTGGGTCAGGTCACACCACCCATCAGGGTCCTGCACACAGGGGAAACAGTCAGCAGCAGCCCAGGGGGGCAGCTGAGCAGATTGGTGAGCTGGGAGGTGAAATAAGTGGGGTGTGAAGTGTTTGGAAGGAGCCTGGCCAGGGCAGCTCAAGCCCTGCTCTCCTCTGCCATGGGCACAGCTGGAGCCAGAGCAGGGATCTGACCCAGCTGAAAGCTGCTGCTTGTGCACAGGGCACGTTTTTCTATTTATGCAAGGCTGGTTTCCCTGTTTGGTTCACAGAACAGCTGCACCCCCTCAGAGAGGGGACAAGAAAAACAGCTGGGCAGAAGGCTGGGGACAGGGACTGAAGGAAGTAACTATCCCCCACAGTCTTGGGCACACCTGTAAGGCTGAGCATGGGGGCACTGGTGTAAGCTGCACAGCTGAGAGCAGATTAAAACTAACCAGAAACGAGCTGCTTCACTGCTCCAGCTCCACCCCACCAACAGCCCACAAGCAGGCCCCCAAGGGCCCACAGATGTGCTGCTCAGCCTCAGGCACATTGTTTTCCTGTACAAAGTGACTCCTTCAAGGATCATCAGCACCGCAGGCAGGCTGGGGGCTGCAGAGGAAACTTCCCTCTGATGGCAGCAAAGTGCCCTGTTGATTTTAGCCACCCTCCCACCCTGCTGTGCCTCTGTCACCCAGGGGACCTCAGCACTGCTTGACTGGCTGAAAATAACTAATTTCACTGAAGCTACTTCAACTGAAAGCAAATAGTGGCAATTATGCCAGGGGTCTGTCCTGCAAAGCACAATGGGCTTGGCTTATTCTCAGTCTGTCCTGTCCTATCCCACCCCCTGACAGGACAGCCAATGAGCATGGGCCTGAACCATTACAAAAAGGAGAGCCAGAGACACTTTGGCTGATAAAGGGCTTGAAATCAAGTTTGCTAGAACTTACAGCCTCCCACACAGGCAGAGCCCATGCACAAGGACAACCAGCTTGGAAAATCTACAAGTCCACAGCAATATTGGCAGAGCTGGAAAGGTCTATTCCAGCCCTGGAAGAGAGACAGGGGGAAGCTGCAAGGCAACAACAGACCCAGTCCTCCTCAGGGTGATGATCAAGGGGATGCACTAAGTTCACTCAAACAAAAAGGGTGAGGATCAGTCTCCTAACAGTAACTGGAAGAACAAGGGTCTGTTACTTACAGATTCAATCATGTCCAGAGCTTCACTGAAAGCTGGGGCACAACCTGGGTACAAATAGTTGGCAGCTTCAACGACCCATTTGTAGGGTGACTCGACCAATGAAGCTCCATCCTCAGGCACTGCATCCTCTGGGGTCCCCTCCACGTTCTGCTCTGCCACTCCTGCAGATGGCAGCTCCAAGGGCAACTCCTGCACACCCGTCACTTCCTCATCACTGACATCTTCTTCCTTTATTTCAGAGATATCCACTGGATAGTTTGGCACGACGTTCTTGGGATAAACAACAAAGAAAGTCCAATATCAGCAGGAAGCAAAGGAACAGTGTCAGGTCCTGGGGACAGAGAGCACCTGGACATGTTCAGCTTTGCCCACCTGCCACTGGGTTTGTTTCACACCCCCATTCTCCCTCACTGCTCTGTCCCATACACTACCTGAGGAGTCTGTGCAACATAAAGAGCACAGGACTGTTTAATTCAAGATTTCATTTGACAGTATCCTAAGAGAAAGTTGTACATGCTGAGCATGTAGCACTAGTTCTGTGTTTCCTATTTACCAGGAGCCTGTGTTCAAAAACTACAGCTTTCTCCATGAAAACAATCACTGGGTGTACTTCCCTACTTCCTTTTTTAGAGGAAAGGAACACAGTATCTCTTCACCCTGCTCCCACGCACACACTGTCTGGAGCAGCCTCCTTCTCCCACCAGCAACAGCACAATGAAGCCAAAAGAATATTCAAGACAGACTTGATGCTAGCATTGGCAAGGTAGCAGCTCTAGCAGACTGCTGTCCTCTGCCTGGATAACACACTCAGGCTCCCATAACACCTCTAGCTCCTGGAGGGAGAGATCTGGGAGGCTGGGGAAGGCACAGACTGTCTGTGCAGACACCAGGCTGTGGAAAAGACAGCGAGAGGCAGCAGAAGGGTGGATGAAGAGCTCCAAAATGCATTAGGAGGGCAGGGGACTAATCCAGCTGCCTGCTGCCAGTGCAGTACCTGGCTCTCAGCTGTTGTCTGACTTGGCTTCTCCTTGTTATCCACCTCCACGAGGAGGTACAGAGACTTGGACTCCTTGGTTTCATTGAGGAAACCTCCCGTGTCCACCTTCCGCTTGATGGTGGAGTTCCAGTGATTCTTCACAGCATTGTCGGTCCTGCAGAGAAAGCAGAAGGGAACAAACCACCATTACAGCAGCTTTAAAGCACAGCTAGCAGCTCCAACACACTCCTCTGCCCCATCCCAAGAGCCTAACTCCATGGACCACGCAGTAGGGAAGGCAGCAGGGAGCAAAGGGGTCCTACCTCCCAGGCAGCAGCTTGGCAATCTCTGCCCAACGATTCCCCAGGACCTTGTGGGCCTCAAATATGATGCGATCCTCCTCCTCTGTCCACGAGGATTTCTTCACCTCAGGGTTCAGGTGGTTGTGCCAGCGCTCCCGGCACTGCTTCCCCAGCCGCCCTTTCAGGTGCTTGGCTATCAGGGTCCACTGCTTGGTGCCATATTTTTTAACCAGTTCAATTACCTTTGGAGAGAGTGGGAGGGAAATAAGGAAATGGAATAAAGGAGGGGAAGGTCAGTACAGTCATGTTCAGGCTTTGCTCTTCACCTCTCCTGGGACCAGGTAAGGGCAGACAAAGGTTTTCCATTGGAGGAAAAGCTGGAGGGACCCAGCAGGGCTATCAGCTGTTCCAACCCTCATGAGAGCAGTGATTCAGCCAAATTTCTGTAAGAGGCTGTTCCCATGCAGACATTTTGCCACAGGGCACCTGTGAATGCAGATGATCCCTCACAGAACACAGGCTGGAGACTGACAGGTGCCCAGATGTAGGAACACATTCCCATTTCTGAGCAAAGGCCAAGTCCCACCTGCTCCAAGGCTCCTCTGCCCTCCCTACTTCTAAGGACCTGGCTGTGTCACAAGTGTCCCCATCAGTTTTGCACTGGCCTGCTGCTCCCTTTAACAGTGTGGTACACCCAGGACAGACAGGGCTGCAGCTCCACACCCTGACAGCACCAGGACACGCAGGGAGAGATCCAAATTCACTTCAGAAGCATCCACTTTGCTTCTTACCCTCCCCACCCAGGACTTTGTCACTTCTGCCAGAGCCCCAACACAAATGCTTCTGGGCACTGAATCCATTCTGGGCTCCTACAATGTCCAGGATGAAGTAATCTACTTCCTGCAGTGTTCAGCCCACCAAAATCCTGGCTGAAGAGTTCTCAAAGAACATTTCTACCCTGGCCAGCTGTGCTGAGCTGAAAGATGCAGGTAAAAGTGATGCTCGTGTAACAATTGTCCCTGCTGCAGACTCTTGCCTTTCAAACACAGAAAAAAATGGACCAAAGATGCCAAACTGAGGCCAAGGAGCTGGGCCAAAGCAATGAGGAGAGAGCTGGAGCCTAGCCTGGCCTGGATGGGTAGGCTGGCAGAGCCAGAACAATGCAAAGGGAAGGGGAAAGCAGGCAACAACTGTCCTGCTGTAAGAACAGGCAATGACATTAGGAAAAGCTTCCTTAGGCTATGACAGTAGGTAATGGGACCACAAGGGAAATAAGTCAGGGAGCAGGAGTGTTACAGTCTGCCAAACTAGGATGTTCTGTACTAGAAAATCTTGGTAAAATTTGGATTTGACTCCAACTTTTCTTAAGTACATCATGATGATGAGTCTGTCTGAGCTGGCCCCTCAGCTGTCTCTGGAATCAGCAGAGAAACAGACTCACAGAAGTCATAATTCACCCAGCCAGCCTCAGACATCCACTCCAGCCTGCCTGCTGTGGCACAGGAAATGCCAGTTTTATTTTCTCTTAGATCCAACCTGGCCAGGCCAGGTGGAGACCTGCCAGCAGGCAGATGAATTCATTCCCTTTTCAGCTCTCTCCCTTGGCAGCCTACTGTAGCAGCACTGTGTGAAAGGGAGGAGGTGTTTACCTGGAGAGGCCTAGATCACATCACATCCCAACCATGGCTGCCTGGGCTGCTCAGGGCAGACAGAGCTGCTCTCACAGGTATCCACCATGGGGAACAATTACACACAGGTTACAACACCTGAGGATGGCTCTGACATCTCCACCCTCTCTGCAGACAGAGACAGTCCCACACTCTGATCCTCTCAGCCCTGACTTACCTTTTGATCCTCCTCTTTGGTCCAGGGACCCTTGACCAGGTCTGGGTTCAACACCCTGAGCCACCGGTACTGGCACTGCTGGTCACTGCGGTTCTGGGGACAGGAATGGAATAGCCTGGGCTTAGACCAGAGCCTCCAGAGCCCCAGACAGCTCCAAAAGTGACAGCAGTCCCCACACACACAGCCTGTCCCACAGAAAACCTGCAGAAGCATGTAGAGAATACAAATGGAGATCCTAGGCCCAGGGTACTGGACACAGGGACAGGAACCTCAATTTCTCACCCCAATTCCAACAGAGTCAGCCTGGAAATCCCTCTATGCAAGGTGTCCCTGCCCTGAAGCAGCCCCATTTCACAGCTTGGAGCTATGAAGTCAGAACAGAGTCCCACTGCACAGACACAGGGAACCAACACGAGGAGAAGCAGCAACATGCAGACACAGGGACTCCCAGCTGGGCACAGGGTCACTTACAGGAAAGTGGCTGGCCAGGAACTTCCAGTCATTCTGCCCATAATGGCTCACTAACATCTTCAGCTGCTCATCCTGCAAAGGACAAAAACATCCACTTCCAGATACACTGAGGCAACACACACCACAGGGCTGATGACATTAAAAGAACAAGCTAGATGTTTTGAACTGTCAAGGTTTTGTTGGCACTGTGTGTTCAGGGGAGGAAAGCACCTCACACCAGTGCTCAGCAGCCCTCCAGTACATGGAGCCCAACTGGAACAGACTGGTTCTGAGCTCTGTACTAGGACAAGCTCATACATTAAGTATGAAACAAGAGCTCAGCTCTGTTCTTCCATAGTCTGATTCAAACCCTGTGGCCAAGAGCCTGCTAATCCAGCCCCAGAACAGTCCTGAGCAGACAGTCCATCTCCCAGCTCAGCCACTGGTTTTGTCTGGCCAGGAAAGCTGACTGACTGAAGTGTATCACCACCTGCCTGGTGCCCTTCTGTCTTTCAGCGCTACAGGGCTCTACAGCATCTCTTTTGTGATCCCTGCTATAGCCTGGGTGTGCAAACTCCTACAGCTCACAGAAGGCCTGCTAGAGACATCCTTGTCTATAAGCTGTGGATAGCTAATAACGAAATTATTCCCTGCCCAACATGAGCCCAAGGCTTTGACCCCTCCACAAAGACCACCTTACTTGGTATTCTGACTCCAGCTGTAGTTTTCACACAGCACAAAACTGATAGTGAAACTGGGAGGAAGAGAATATGCCAGTTAATTTCAAGCTCTAAGCCAGGATGACTAAGCCATGATTCCAAGTGTCAATACTCCCCGCTTTTGCTCCAGGAAAAGGAGAACATTTCCACTGCACACTTCAGCTTGCTGGAGGCCCCAGCCATCATCTGGGCCCTTCTGTGCTCACAGGAGTGCTGCAGGCAGTGGTGTTTCGCTCAGTACTCACAGGTTTAAGTTAAAAATGTTTGAGCTCTTGCTCTTCAGGCTATACTTCAAACTCCCCTGAACCTCTGAGCCTCATTCAGGCCTGAGCTCAGTACAAAGACACATAGTACTCTCCAGCAGCAATAGGAGGAGGCGGCAAGATCGTGGCCAGCAGGTGAGGACTGGGGTGGAGTTACCCAAGCCCAGGGTGCCATGTCAGAGGCACCACCCCAAAGTACATTTCTCAGCAAATTTTAGGCTCTCACTCACCTCTTCTGGGGTCCACTTGACTTTGCACCTGCCATCTCGCTGCTCCGGCACATCCAAATCGGTATCCTGGTAATGCAGCTCATCCTGGTCCTCACTAGGGGCGAATAAAGGAAGATCACAATTTCTACCTGATAAAAACGCAGGGGAGGGAGCAGCCTCCACCATACAGAGCAGAACTCCAGTTCTCTCCCTTCCAGCACCGAGCCTCAACCTCACCAACACCCACCCACACACCCCAGACTGAAAGGAGATCCTCAGCTTCAGGCTCCAGCGCCTGCCCGCAAGTTTTTTCCTACTCAGAGCAGAGGAGAGAGCGTTTCTTCCCACATCTGTCCCTCGGGTGGACTTTGCATCTGGGCACCGGCACCATTTCGCCGGTACAGCTCAGCAGCTCCGGGATCGCCAGCGCAGAGGGGCGCGGGGAGCGGCTCCCGCTCAGCCTCCGCTCCTTCCCGGGCAGAGCCGGGGGGATGATACCGCACAGCGCGGGGGGCCGCCGCCCTGCATCCCGCACCCCGCTGTCCGGCC
>JANPWX010000274.1:3072371-3086249 GCA_024734555.1 Trochalopteron elliotii | reverse complement strand
TGAGACCCAACTCATCCAGCCCCAGGTCGATCTGAGTCCCTGCCGGGAATATCCTCATCCAGCCCCACACTGACCTTGGGATCTGCATCCAGCCCTGTATCCACCCCAAATCACTGGGATCCCCCACACTGACCCAGGACACTCCTTCATCCACCCCTGCACTGACCCATAACTACTCGTTTCCATCCTTCCACCCCTACATCTGCCTCCACATGGACCCGGGATGTCCAGGACCCCCACACCCACCTGAAACCATGGATTCCCCCCAACCCAGAACCCCCCATTTCCACCCGCAGGCCTCCCCACACCCCCCCCCTCATTCTGAGACCCCCCCAGCTGCAGCAGCCCCAGGCAAAGGGCAGGAACGTCACACATGTTACAGAATCACAGAATATTCCAGGCTAGAAGGGACCCCCAAAGATCATCAAAATCCAACTCCTGGCCCTACCCAGGACAGCAACAACAATGCAACCCTGTGCCTGCGAGCATTGCCCAAACATTCCAACATACATCCTCTATATTATCAATGCAAAGTCTGTACATGTGGATATTCCTAACCAACAGGTCACAACAAACAAGGCAAGACTTAAAGGAAAGTGTCATCTTACTAAGGACCCACTGACAGGACAAACACAACCCAAACCTTACAGACCTCAGAGTGCCTCCATCAGTCAACCATAGCCCACGCTCCCCCCCACTGTGCTTAAAGAGGCAAACAGAAGCCCCTCCCTCTCCCAAACTAGCTTAATTAGGAAATCAGCCTGTTAATTGATTACCAGAACTATAAAACTGCTGTAAGTAGCACTAGCAGAGAGAAGGGTCCAGAATATTTAAGGGTTTTTACAGGAGCTGAAGGTAAGTAGTACTATTTGTTCTGTTTTCTTATTCCTTCCTTTATTTCTTATATGCTAGAAGAATAGGGTTTTAGTCTCCCAAAGAAGGCTTCCCTTCTAGACTAGCTATACAGCCTCTTTCCAGTAAATTCAGGAGATATTTATCACTGTTTAACGTGCATTCAGAGTAAAGATGGGTTTGCAGTATAATCATCCCTTTCCCTGTCCTACCCTAGTTCCTCAGGAAGGAGCTGTAAATCAGCTCCTGGCTGAGCTGGTGGTGAGGGTTATCATGTATGGGACTGAAAGTAAGATGAGAGCAGCCCCTCAACCTCTCCTATCCTAGCCAAAGACTGGTTTTGGTGTTTCCTTCTCAAAGGGACTCAATTCTTGCTGGGGTTAGTGGGCCTCTGACTTCAGGAGTGAGAATAAAATGCCTCTATCCCCTGTACAAAGCAAAGAGTAGTGATATACAGGCTGAGGTCAAATAAATATAACTTCAGGGAGACTCCACGATGACCTCTGAGCAACTAACAGGCTGTGGTGAAACTGTTTTACTCTAAAAGACAGTGACAGGCTGGATGTGCTCCTATGTGTCCTGGATCCTGCTCAGCTCCTTGCAAGACTGAGACAGGATTTTGCCAAGAGTGGACCTGCTACTGTAAGTCTGTAATCTACTGGTGAGCAGTAACAGGTTTATCCTTACAGGGTCATCCTGATCTCTCCCTGTAAGCCAAAGAGCTGTTGAATTCTGCACCATGCTGTCCACCCAGAGGCACAATACCAGCATTCTGACCAGAAAGGAAATCCTAGAAAATGGGTTCTTGGCCAGCTCCTCCAGCCACAGCCATTCTTCTCCTGTTGTGAGTTATTACATGGACTCCAGCAGTGCTTCCAAACCTGACACCTGGGAGCTTCCCATAGACTTGGAGAACACAGTAAGTGGTAGCTCTCTGTGTGTTATCAGGCAGGCAGAGTCTCTGAGCAGCTGTATGAAGACTGAGCTGCACAGCCTGACCCAGGGTATCTCTGACCTCAGTCTTGTCTGCTGCTGCAAAGCCCACCGTGGCCAGGCCACCTTTGAGCTGTCTGGTTTGCCCTGTGAGCACCCCAGCAGAGATGGCTGCCTGATGAATGTGGCATCACAGAACACCTCGACACCTTGCAAGGAAGACAAGCACTCCAAACCACTGGAGACCCTGCTCTTCAAGAGCTCTGAGCTGCCTGGGGATACCTCGGCCCTTGGGAACGTGACAGCACCCAGGTGGGACATCTCAGCAATAAAATCCTTTATGGACACCAGCATGTCTCTCGATGTAAGCACCGAGGAGTTACGGTTACTGGGATGCTCCAAACCAGACACATCATCCCTGGAGACGCCTGTGGTGATTCCTCTGGCTTGGCCTGGTGCCTTCAAGAAGCACCCCGTGCTGCTTCACAGGTCTGCCACCCAGGAGAGCCAGCCGAGTGACCCTGATGCTGTCCCTGTGTTTCTTCACCAGGCTTTGTGATGCTGCTGCCCTGGCTCCAGCTGGAGCTCCTCCTGCGAGGAGCAGGATCCACTCTGCAGCACAGAAGATGGAGCCAGCGGCTTTGAGTGGTGATGGCAGCAGCTGGTGACAAGTTAATCTGCCCACCTGGGGTGACCGAGTCGCCACCGGTGGTGGGAGATGTTTGGGCTGGTGACGGCACCCCCGAGAGCCGCAGCCTTGCTGGCTCCTCCTCCTCCCCCGATCCCTCTCTTTTGTATTAGCACAATAAAGATATAAGTGTCTCTCTGGTGCTGCTCTCTGACCCTCGCTGCCCTCCCGGCCTGAAGCTGAGCCCCCTGAACAGCCAGGGCCGGCCTCCGGTACAATCTCACAGGGCGCAGCCCCCTTCGGCACCGCCCGGGGCGGGATCCTCCGAGGCGGCCGTGCCCGGGTGCCCCCCGCCCGCCCCCGTTACCTGGCAGAGGGCTCGGGGCGGGTCCCGGTGGAGAAGGGGCACCGGGAGGCGGCTGCAGGCGCGGGGCCATGGCTGCGGGGCCGGCTCTGCCCGCCGGGAGCGCGGACGGAGGCGCGCCCGGGGCTGCGGATCCCTCTCCTGGCGCGCCGGGAAAGCACAGCCTGGCAGCGGGGAGCGGCACCCCCGGCCCGGCACCCGCCGGCCTCATGCGGGGTGTCACTGCTCGTCCCCGCCGCGGGAACCCAGTGCCTGCCACCGCGCAGGGAAGGTGTCCTCTGTCACATCCAACCCCTGCTCCGAGGGAAGGAAAAGAGCCCAGATCATCGCACCCACCCATCAGGGCTTGTTCGATATTGCCCCACTCACCCAATCCTGATTTTCTTCTCCTGTCTCTGCTTACAGCAAGGAAAGGGAGGAGGACATGTTAAAACCACTTTTCAGGACGTTTATCGTTTGCTGAATTACCAATGTATTGTCCTCCTCTTTTTTAGGGACGGATTATGGGGTAATGAGTCATATTGTGTGAGAGGACAGTGACAAAAAGGGAAAGCAGCAAGAGCTGCTTGTAACCAACTTCTGTGAATCACAGCAACCATTTCATTAATGTATAAACTCCCTTGCTAGCTACGTGCCTAACCTGCCCCTGGCCTCGCCTCACCTCTTAAAGCACTCACCTACTTGTACTCCTTCAAAATTCTGTCAGTCAGCCATGCATTTTACATGTATCACACTCCCGCGGCTAAAGTGTTTCTGGTTACAAAGTAAGTTTAAGCACTTCCAAAGGGCCAAAGGGACAGCTTTGAAAGAGATGCGAGCTACATGTATTCTACGCTAGTAAGAAAAAATCCAGTGAAAAAATTTGCTCTTCAGCTGTCAGAGAGGCCTCAGAGACACCCAGAAAACACGGAGCTGCTTGTACCCCCTGGCTTTTTTCTAAACCATGTTATAACATCAGGAACAGGTGACAAAACAACTCCAAAACAGGGCTGGGAAACAAAGTTATTTACAGTTTGAAGTACAAACACCCCAGAGGAGTACAAACCAGAGCTATAATTAGCAAGAGGAGCACTCGGGGGGGTTGGTTCAGCTGCAGTCTGTGCTGGCTGACTGATCAGTATTGATACTGCACAGGAGAAGAGATTAAGCTTGTTGTGTAAATCTGTAGCTGGAATGTACAAAGTGTGCTCTGGGTGACAAACACAACCGTGGCTTTAAAGGAAAAACAGAGGAAAAAATGAAAAAATTTCAACATGCTGCAGTGGAGGAAGAGGTACAACCACTTCTAATGCTATATTAGCACATCTCAGCTTGGCAGGACCTTGGCAGGGGCTTTGGGGCATCTCCTTTAAAAAAACCTGTGCCAAGATGCTATGTGAAGCATGAAGAAATGTAAAATAAAAAGATATTTTGGGGGGACAAAAAGATGAACAGATTTTTGGCAAAAAGCAGCTGTGATTTTAAAAACCCCAAAGCAAAGTAAAGCACAGAAGTCATGGAAAGCCTGAGTGGGGGAAGAATTTAACAATTAGAGTGTGAGACTGACAGCCAGAAAAGGCTTTATAATGCAATTTCACCATGTTAATATAAAAAACTAGTCCTTGCAATAGAGGTGTGGTGTTGATGATGTTGACAAATCTTCTCACCACTGATCTCCTTGGCTCTATTTTTTGCTGTGCATTGAGCTTCAACATTTCACGGTCAATGAATTTAACCTGAATTTCCACTCCTGTGCATTACTGAAGTCACTGCCCCAGGGAGTGGGCTAGATATCAAATAACTGGAAGCAAAAATATTCCCGAGTTTCTGTGCAGTATCACAGTTTCTTAATAATGAACCATTAAATCTTAAGGTTTTTACCCATGTGCTGTCCTCTCTTTTTAAAATTCCGTAGTTCCAGTCTAGTATGAGGCAGCAATCTGCAACAATGTTTTTATTGCTTCATTTCAAATCCTCCTATCCCTTGGAAGAAATATTTTCTTTCTACAGTAGCAAACTCACCTCTCCTTAGTTCTCTTTGGCAGAGAGACAAAAGGAGGCTGCCTCAGGGTGATACATGTATTTTCAGCAGCTTCTGTAAAAATTATGGCTCTATTTTTTTGTCTTCAGTTCACAAACCAGAATAACAACCCTTCTCACAGTACAATTAAGAATTTCATGTACACCAGCAGAACCAACAGTAAGACTCAACTACAAGAAAATAAATGCTGGAGCCAGAAAGAAGGACCCAAACCACATTTTGTCTGTATATATTTTTTTTAATATATTAAAAAATTACAGTTTCAATAAAGAAGTAGAAAAATAAGAAATTCTTTGGAAAGTGCTTGTGAAATACAAGCAGTTCCCCAGAAGGCATTAATTATCTTATCTACCACATATAAATGATCCAAGCATCCAGTGAACTACTGAGACAGTCCCAACCAATACACTGAAAAGAGTGGCTTTAAAAATGGAAAAATACGTTTTCCCTAAAAGGTCTATCTCAAACTGGGGAAAGCCAGGTCTCAGGTACCATTCTGGAATCCAGCTTCACTTGGGTCAGTATCGTGTTCCTTAAGTGAGGGAAGAGGAAGCAAAAAAAAAGAAAAAAAAAAAAGAAGAAGAAAGAAGAGCTTTAACAACAGGGTAGAACAGTAAGACTTTAGTCTTAACTAGATTACATGCAAAACGGGTAATTCTTGTTAGTACAAACTGCTGCTCTGCCAATATACTCCAAACACACTTTGAAGCCTCAAATGTGCTCTGAAGAATTCTTTCAGCTCAGCTGTATTTCAGTGCAGCTCCTGAGGAACAATGCTGGTGTCACCTCTGCCCTGCAGCACTGGACACTCCTGAGGACTCCCTGCTCTCACTCAGGCATCAGTAATGAACTGGATTTAGCTGCAATTACAAACTTGCATGTCCTAATCCCCCAATTAAAATAAATGAGACTTAATAAATTGAGCACTACATGTTTTATGGAGATTAACAGTCGTAAGTACTCTTCACTGGTCTCATTTATTGCACAGCTAATGTCTTACATCACCTCTTGCCTGTGGTAAGTGCAGTGCTACAATGACACCCCACACTCACTGCTGCTACCACCAACCACTCACTTGTAATTGTCATTAAAAATACCTGATTCAGTTTCTTAAACTCAACCACTTGGAAGAAGATGTGCTGCAGGATATATTTGGCATCTTGCTTGTCCTTCGGGAGTTCACTGGTCACCCCCAGGATGTCGCCGCATTTCCGCACGTAGAACTCCAGGTCATCGTCAGTGCCTAAACAAGCACCCAGGGGAGGAGGCAGGTGAGTCTCACACACATCTGGAGCACATCTGGCCAAAAACCTGCTCTGAGTCTCCATTTCATCCTGGATCATTCAGTCTCATAACCAAGCTCAGTGGACTAGCCATGATGTATTCCTGCAGCCAGTGGCTGCTCATCTTCCTTAGGTGCTTAGAATAATCTTAACAGTCTAACTTCAAAGCATAAAAAAGATGTGAAATTCGTCAGCAAGACTGCACAAAGCAATTTATGTACAATATAGGAAACAGCAGGCAGAGGCATGATAAAATGTCATGTAACAGACAAAATATAATATCATGGTACATAAAGTCATGCTATCAATTTCCAAAGCCTTTCAGTTTCTTAGATCAGGATAAGAACAGTAGATTTTCTCAAATGAGGTCCATGATTTAAAACTAAATATAACAATTTTCCTCTAAAAAATCGGACTTTTTACATAAATGTGTAAGCAATCTGCTCTGCTTACATTTGTTTGTGATCTCTGCAAGACGTGCTTTCTCAGAGGAAAAAGTTTCATCCAAGTCAAACAGTTCCAGAGCAGGAGGAGGCAATTCTCTGAAAGCAGGTGGAAAAACCTTGAAGAGAAAAAACAGCATGGCTGATTGCCAAATATTTTTCTTTCACTTTACAGATCTCTAAGACAACAGTTTTGAGCTTATACTGGACTTGAAGAAACCCTTTAAAAAGTCAAAAGCAACTCCAAAGCCACCAAAGGGGCACCATTTGAAAATTCCATTTTTATACTGTAAAAATAACTGAATATTTGAAAAGAGTTTAGTCACACGTATGCCACAATTATCACTCAGCAGCACAACCAGACATTCTCATTTGCAGTTTCAGTTTTGCTCCATGAGACCCAGGTGATGGCTGAGAACTGAGGAACTAAATTGGCCCTAACAGCTCACACTGAAAATATAGTGACATCAGTTCTGGTTAGAGTATTTTCTGTTTCATGCAGGCACCATTTATGTCACAAGTTGGAGTTGGGTTTTTAAAAAGCAGTGAATAAGACACCACTTTCAGTTGCAGTCCTGCAGCTCTAAAGGATCCCAGTAATGCTTTCTCAGTGGCCATGGTAAAGAAGGATGGAACAATGATGGCACAATTCAGATACCCAGAGATTCCTGCCTTCTGAGATGAGTTTGACACCCCCATAGCTCGTGTTGTTGCTGTCAGCACAAACTCTGCTGCTGAAAGTTTGATCAGCTCCTGCTGTAAAAGACTAATGCTCCACTTTCTGCTTCCCCTGAGGATGTGGAGGCAGAGCAGGACAGATTGGCTCCTCCCTGGCAGCACAACTTACAGCACCACTGCTTTCTGAAACACCACATCCTGTTTTCACAGGGAAGGCTGAGCCAGCACCTCACAGCACTGGGAATAGCTACTCAATCAAGGCTTATATTACAAGGATTCTGTTTTGGTAACACACACTACATTTTGAAGCTCTTTTAATAAATTAGAAGTGTAAATAAGTGCTCTTTCCTAAAAGATGGTCCCTCCAGTGCAGTCAATTCCCAAGTGACTAATTATTACTACAGCATTTCTCACTACTTCTTTTACAGAACTATAGAAATGACACACAGAGGTTTTGCATGAAACAAATGAAATAGAGAGTCATTCAGACTGGAATAGACATCCAAGATTATCAAGTCCAACCTTCATGGAGAAGGGTTCTTCCTGTACTGTACAAGCAAGAAAACTACTCACAGCTGGCTGGAGGACAGGTAGTGGAGTCTCAAATTCAGGCTGAATGAGCTGGAGGGGTTCATGTTGCACATTCAGTTCTTCATAAGCTCTGCAGCACAGAAAAATTCAAAGTATGAGGGAAAAAATGATACCACATCTATTTCCACTAACAGGCTATAGAGATGGATTTTTGTGAACACACCAGCATCAAAGTTTTGAACTGTAACAGCACAAAAAAATGGGATGTCCATTTTGTAAGGACCTCAGAGAACTACAGATCAGTAATAAATAACTTCTACAGTGAGAAAATTAAAGTTGTGACAGAGGAAGATAATGATAGGTGAATATATAAGATGATTTAAAAAAATGAACGTGGATGAAGAAAAAGTGATACAGCACAATACTAGCACAACTGGGATTTAAAAAAAAATTGTAATGGAGTCAATAACCAAAAGTTATTTAAAAAAGGCATTTGTTATGGGGTCAGAAGGGAGATCCTCCTGTGAATTCACAACTACTGAAAATATAAGAAATACAAAGTATGAAGAGTGTCCCCAGCAGAGTGGAGTTTCATGGAATCTGTGTTAAGCTGCCACCATGCAATGTGTTCAGACATGATCTGGGTAACAGGGGAGTAATGATGGACAAAGCTGGTAGTGACACAAACTGGTAAAACTGAGCAGCTGATAAACCTCAAAACACAATTATTGGGAAATCCAAAGGTGACTGAAATGCAGCTTTCAGTAAATGCCAAGTAATTCCAAAGTGGAAAAATGAGCAGCTCTCAGTTATCACTCCAAAAAATGCCCAACTTCACTGCAGACAGTTCTCAAAATATCAGATAAATGAATCTCATGTAGTCAGAAAAAAAAAAGAGGAAAGAAGGCCAGAAACTACATCTAAGACAAGCAAGAGAAAACATCATTGCCACACTGTACAAATCTATCTTCTGGTATATCCATTTTCAAAACTGCTTACAGTTCAGTCCTTCCTGCTCTTCAGGAGACACAGTTAAACACAAACAGAAAATGCAGAACACCGAATGGAATAAATAAATAATAAGAAAATTACAGCTGCTGACTTGATAACTGAAGGGAGGGCAGTTGTGTCCAGCTGATAAAGGGAGGTATCAAACAGCTTTGTGAAGTCTCTTGGGTTCTCCTCTCCTTCCTGCAGGCAGACTCGCAGCTGCTCGGAGAGCGCGGCCGTGTCTGGGAGCACGGTGTAGTCTGAAATCTGGGCACACAGACACACACCCCTGTCATCTGAAACAGCCAACCCATTCCCACAGCCTCCTTCTACCTCATATCTCACCAAAAATCTCACTTAGAAATAATTATTCCACTCTTTACCAGGAATGGCCCTTGGCAGTGCACCTCATTAGATCAGTAACTGTGCCAACTCTTCTCTCGGCTGTAAAGTTCCCCAACACGTGGATGTTTTATTTGGGTTTCTGTTAATTCTTTAAAATTAAAGCAGCCAGCTTACTAATCAACTGTGCAAAATCAACTGTGTTGGTCTTTTATGCACACAGAGTATACAACTTTATCACATAAAGATATCTCCAAATAAAAAGAGCACTTGTACACAACTAAAACAGACACACAGGTTGATCCCTGCTCACACACAGGAAATCTGCCTTTCCTCCCTGCACATTCCTCTTGGCTGAGGGCTCAGAGTGAAGTGCAAACTCATTAACTGGAGCAGTCCATCCCATAAACAGGGGCAAAATGGAAAGAGACTTTCACAAATTATACCTGATAACAAATAGCAACCTGAGGCTGAGCTGTACCATTAATTTTTACACCTAGGACATCTGTCTATGCAATCCTAGGCCATGAATAAAGGTTCTGCAACAACAGCAGCACACATCTTGCTGTTAACCACTCTGTGCTAAACACATGGTGTGCCAAGGCCAGTGCTGCCAGATCCCACTGCTCTTTACCTCCTTGTGATGGATCTCTCTTACCTCAGGGTCCTCCATGTCCATCTGGTTTAAGTGGATATCTGATGTTGTGAGCCACTGGAAAAGCACATCCTGGGGAAGGGCAAAACTCAATTACTTCCACGAGGATCCAAGAAATCTCACACTATGCTTAAATACTTGTATTAAATCTATAAAATAACATATCATGAAAAAGATTAAAAATAAGATAATAAATCAAAGAATATCTGTTAGTAGTGGCTTAGAATCCCCATACTGAATCCATTTCATAGCTGTCTTGCTCTAAAATGAAGCCTGGAGTGCTTTGCAAATGTTGTGAAGACCCAACAGGGTGTTTTAAAATAAAAACAAAAACAACTCCCAGAAAACTCCAACTTACCATGATCTTACCATTTTCTTCTTTATCTAAATACTGGTCACTGAACATGTGGGAAGACCCCAGTGCTGCCATCTTTCCACCTTTACTCTACCAACAAAGAATACAATATAGCAAAAATTCCTTCCAAATCACACTTTTAGAGGCAATTGTTATTGCATTGCATTACTTGTCTACATAGTAAAAAACTGTGTTAACTTGTTCACATTCATTAATAATATCAATCCTGTGCCTGTAACTCTTTACTACTACATTTCTGAATTTATTTTTATAAATTAACAGGGCTGGATGAGTAAGACAACATATGAAAATTCTACTGGTTCCAAGGTGAGAAGCTTTTTTTTTTAATTCAATATGCTGTACTTACAAACCTAAGGATAATCTTATTTAATAAATTATTACTAAAACAGCAGAAAAAAGCCCAAAACCTTAAAGAATTAAAGATATCCACCAGTCAACCAAAAAATATGTCATCTTTGCCAACCACCTCATTAATTCTCCTCTGAACCCCATGGAAAGAAGTTTATCATAAAAAAACTCAGGACTCACTGGGCTCATCTGGAGTTTGCAGATGCATCAAGAACTGAGGTGGGTTTGTAAGAATCCCCAAAAGATCCACTCACAATTTCTGTGTGGGGCAGGGGGAATGCAGGGAGTGCCCCAGGCAGCTCATACCTCATGCTGATAGAAAGCCAGGATAGGTCTGTTGAGGGGGAAGCAGACAGAGCCTGTGGACAGAACTGCCACTGCTGGCTTCATCACATTCAGCGTGGCTCCAAAAGGATAAACAAAGGTGAGAGCTCTGCAGGAAACACAGAAATTCCATAAGCACCTGCATGCACCAGGCAGGCTGGACAGATTCACAGAACTCAAACTGAAACCCAAAGACTAGAGGCAAAAAAGATCTGGTCATGAGAACAGTAATTCCTTTCCAAACCTATCCCTCCTGCTCCTTCAGGGGTTACCTAGCTCTACTAAACAGATTCTCCTTTGCAGATATAACCAAAGAAGCATAAGAACATAAGAAATGCATTAGAAAACCTCACCATAAGCACAGTGTACTGCTGCTAACCACAAACATGCCAATTCTGAGGTGTCCTACATATTTTCACACCAGTTTCCTCAGGGAAAACACTTACTGTGAGTCATGGCCCCTTCCATCTTCATCTGTTGTCTCAAGCACTGTTTTCCTGGCAGCTTCACTGATTCCCCTATGAGATATTGAAAAATAAACCTCAGTGAAAACAATACAGAGTACAAGAGTTTACTGTGAAGATTCACATACCCCAAATATTTACCTGTTCAAAACTCCATCAAAGATTAGTGCTTCTTTTGGGTGGTGGTACTTGTGGTACTTGTGTCGTACCACAGCATCTTGAAAAAATGAAAAAAAGTATAGAAATTTACATCTTAGCTGATCAGTGTGGTAGATTTAGCAAAGAAAAATTAGTTTAGCTCTTGGATTCTCTGGGTGTTTGCCTCCAACACCACAAAGCTGGCATTTGGCTACTACAAGAATTTAAATCAGCCTTCACTACTGTTTCCTTTTGGACAGAATAGATTCAGGAAAGGAATATGTTTGCAAATTCAAATAAAAATACAAAAATTTAGGCACATCACCATCTTCTGCAAAGCAAAAGAGACAAAGAGATGATCAAGTTAAAACAGCCTGTATCAACTTTTACAACTCCATTTTTTTTAATATATCTTCCAAACACTTGATGAATTGAATTTTATTGATGCAAAAAAAAGGCATAGTCTAGAAAAGCCACCAAAAACCCGAAATATTTTGTGTGCAATGAGACACACTTGCCTTGGGTTGTTGGGGTTTTTTTTCCACACTGGCAGTACAAAACTAATGAACAACATTCTATGGGTCTGCTAAAGAAAAGTGCCACTTCTCATTCAGGGTGAGCATTAAGTGAGTCAATCCTTTAAAATGTGTGGAAAATGTTTTAAATTAAGGGCTTTTTAATCAAGAAATTTCCCTACAATTATTTTTTTAGTAAATTAAATCTAACAACTACAGCAAAAGAGTGGAAATGGCTAAGTTGTCCATGTACTCTGTCCATGGAGAGCCTTTGCTGTGCTTCAATATTACCATGTGCATGCAGATTTAAAGAAAAAAAAATCTTTTAGATCAAAAGATACTTTGTGAGAAAGATCTGCTTGGCTTGAATCCACAAAAGCAGAACCTGCTCTTTCAATTTTGCTGCAAATTGATGGCTAAAGGCAGCAGTGAGCCCCATTACCATTATTGAAAATGATCCCATATTCTTCTAACAAAAAGTTGATATTTGTGCCATTCCGGGACTCTCCACCTTCTCTCAGCATCACCAGGATGGCTCCACCATCCTCCAGGAATTTCTTCAGAACAGAAAACTAGAAATCAACAAAGATCCAGGAAAAAAAAACAAACAAATATGAGAAGATACACACAAAACTGCATGAAGTTATATTGAGATGAAGGGAGAGAAATAATTTTGATTGCTTGGATTTAACTTGATCCTATAAGAAAAATGTTCAAATTCCAATTTATATTAATTCATTTAAAGCAGCATTACAGCAAAGTCTTCTGTCTTGTTCTTTTCTACTTAAGCAAACTTTAAAACATAATTAACTTGAAAACAATTGTTGACCTCTTACCTCATCAGCACTGAACTTCTCTCTTGGTCCTGCTGTAATCCACAGTTTCACCCCAAACAGTTTCTCAGATGTGATCTCATCTTCTAAGCTATGAACAGATTAATAAAGACACGCATTATTCTTGGATATAGTGCTGAACCACAACTTCTTTCTTTTCTTTTTTTAATAAAGGACTGGCAAATGAACACAAAGCAAATCACTTCAGTCACTTCGCCTCCTTTTATCTGGGTTTAAAGCTGACAACTCGAGCAAAAATAATCCTTACAAATGTCAACCAGCTAAATAGTAACACTCCTATGACAAGGCACTGTGGCAGATCCAGAACTGCTGCAAGCTGTCACAGCTGCTACAAAACTTTGCACCTGAGGAGCTTCCTACTATTTTTCTTTTTCATCTTTTTGGTCTGGCCACATTTTATAGAGTAAGATAAGTTGGAAGGCACTCACTAGGATCAGGGAGCCCAGCTCCTGGCCCTGCACAGACACCCCAACAACCCCACCCTGGGCATCCCCGGCAGAGCTGTCCAAAGGCTCCTGGAGCTCTGGCAGCCTCGGGGCCGTGCCCATACCCTGGGGAGCCTGGGCAGTGCCAGCACCCTCTGGGGGAAGAACCTTGCCCTGATATCCTCTCCCAAACAGCTCCATGCTGTGCCATTTTGCAGCGGTGGGATAAACAGCACCACCTAAAAAAATCCTGTTTTCTTTTTGTCCCAAACCCCAAACCGAGACAGACTCACAAACCTTCACGAGGAGCTGCATCCTTCCAACTCACACTCCGCCTCCTCCACAGGTGAGCTGCAGCTCCCAAGAACCACGCACAGCATCCCACAGAGGCAGCAGATGCAACAGGGAGCAACCAACGCGAGAGAGCGACCTCAGCTCAGGAGATACATCCCCAAAGGCCACTCGGGTACCCAACGCGGACCACACAGCCCCGCCGGGGCCTCTCCCTGCCCCGAGAGCCGCCCCTCACCTCAGCAGCTTCCAGCTGCCGCGCAGCCTCTCCCGCAGGGCCTTGTAGCCGCCGGCCTCCGTGCAGCTCTCGCCCTTGCAGGCGTTGAACATTATGGCATTGCGCGGGCCGCTCTCCATAGGCTCCCCCGGGGCTGCCGGAGGGCTCTGGGGAGCAGCGGCCGAGCGCCAGCGCCCCGGCCGCCCG
>JANPWX010000274.1:3045100-3071981 GCA_024734555.1 Trochalopteron elliotii | reverse complement strand
CACTCCCCGCCAGGGAAAGGGGCGGGGCGGTACCACCGCGTTGGGCGGGGGGGTGTGACGGGGCGGGGACAGGCTGCGGGCTCCAGCCCTCCCTCAGCCCGGGCTCTTGGCCCGAGCCCACGACTGTGAGGGCTCGGCGCAATCCCGCTGGCCTCAAGGCGCTCTCGCTCTTGACGTTTCTGGGCCTTTGGTTTTGCTTGTGTCTAAAATGCCAATCCTGACAGCTGCAGGTCCCTTTTCTGTGAGGGTGCTAAGGCCCTGGCAAAGGATGGCCAGAGAAGCTGTGGCTGCCTCTGGCTCCCTGGAACTGTCCAAGGCCAGGCTGGGCAGGGCTTGGAGCAACTTGGGAGAGTAGATGGTATCCCTGCCCATAGCCTTTAAGATCCTCAACCCTTCCGTGATTCGGTGATCAGCTTAAATTAAGGAATTCTTCTTTAATTTAAACGCAGCAGTGTTAGTAACTTTCTACATGCAGCCCTGTAGTCTCAGGCCCAGCACAAAGCAAACACAGTCCTTCTCAGATCCAGGACAACTACAGAAGCACATCAGTGTTTGCAACTTTAATATAAACAATGTCGTATTTCCAATGACTTCAGCATATACAAGATAGAGCCTGATTTTAAAAAAGCCAAAACAGACAGTTGTACCAGCACAAGGCTCCCCACAGCATGAGCATCACACAACTTTTAGAAAGCCCCTCGTGTATCCCCGTGTTGCTCTGAGCCCCCTCTCCTCCCCACAGGAACAGCACAGAATAGCTTAAAACAAAAATGTGGGAAGTGACATTCAATGAATACACCAGCATTTAAAGTAAGGCAGAATAAATAACTGTTCCACATCAGTGATGGGCATTTTCAGGTGAGTACAGGAGCCTGGCCACCAGGTGCTGTGCACCTCACAGTAGTGTTGGTGTGCCTGGGGCAAGTCAAGCACATGCTGTAAAAGCATCCCCCAACCCCAGCCAGAGTTCAGCTATAAAGTCAATTTTATTTTTCCAAGCAAGTCAGCCTCTTTCCCAACCCCCCCTCTTTCATTTGGGTTTTTCCTCCTAGGCATTGGCTTCTCCATCACAGTCTCGTTGTTGCTTCTGTAGCATCCCAATCCTGGGCCAGAAAGATGATCCACTCACTTTGAGGAGGATCGGACTGGCATGAAAGTCCACAGTGCAGTTCAGGACTCAGAGATCTGAGGTGGCCTTTGGAAGAATAACTGATGAACAGTTTTTCAGTCAGCCCAGGATGAGCAGCTTGAGTGACAATTCACTTAAAGGAAGTCACTTTTCATGGTGATGGGAAGAGTTTCCTTTTCTGTTGAGGGCTTGGGCAAAGACATTGGACGTAGCTGAGCATATCCACCAAAAAAAAAAAGTGTTAGAGGGACATGGCTGTTGATGTGAATGATGGCACATACCTCAATCATAAATACAACCACAGAGTGAATTCAATTCTGCCAAGTAGCACAAGACACTCAGGGAAAATCATAGTCAGTGTCCCACTTTCCCTGGCAGGGAAACATTCATTTAGGGAGGAAATCCACCAAACAGCAAAAATTGAGAGCTCTGTTCCAGCCCAGGCAGTTAGTGTGTTAGTGCCAATTTCCTTAAACCATGAGCAAAGGACAGTACCAATCCTCTCAAAAGGAAAAAAAAAATACAGGAAAATAAACATAAAACCCCTTCATTTAAAATATGGCTTCACAAAGCCTTTGTAAAAGCCTTAAATGTCCTCTTCAGTTGGTGCATATGAAAATCCTAAAAATGCATCTGAGGCACTGGAGCTGCTGGCTGCAAGGTCAGGCGTGCGGGTGATGGAGGCAGAGATAGCTTCTTGGGTGAACTCAGGATCAAAGTGTCTCAGATCAGCTGGGCCAGCCTAAAACAAGGAGCAGAGACACAGTCATTGGGTGAGCAGAGCCAAAGCAGACCCTTGTGTTCAGGCAGACCCTTGTGTTCAGACAGCCCAACGCAGCTACTCTTCCAAAAGAGCAATCACCACTGCATCTGCAGGTCCCAACCCACACCTCAGAACCCTCAGTGTCAGCATGAGACATCTGGAGAGCATCTCTTCTGTAAAACAGACAGAATTACCCACTTACCACATTGGGGTTGAATGGTGGAGTAATCCTCTTGTGATATAAATCATCCCAGTTTATTGGGCTGAAGAATACATGGTTCTTTATCTCAAGCTGTACAGAAAGCAGGAAGGAAAAAGTCAGTCTTCTGCCAACCCTCATTTTCCACCACCTGATCTCACAGCTTTAAGTGGTTTAAGAAAGGCTTGAAGTTACTCCATACCCATATCTACAAATCCTTAATACATGAGGGTCCTGGTCCAGGAATCCCCTGAAGGGAAGTGACCCTTCACACACTGGTGTCCTTAGCTGGCCACCACCCCGTCTCCCTTTGGAAATCCAAGTCAACTCCATGTGTCCCTTGTAGGAGGCTGAAGGGACAGACTGTGTGGGTAGGTTTTTCCCAGGCAGTGCTGTTATGAAAGAAATGCTCAGAATAGAAGTTTTCCCTGCTATCCTCCCTCCTGCTCATAGTGAAGGCCACCTACAAAGTCTGTTTTGGCACCCAGCCTCCTCTTCTGGTCCTTGTGGAGAAGTCCCTGAATGATGTCACAAGCTGCCACAGTCTTGGTTCCTTGGATCTGTAGTGGCTTGTGCAGAATGTTGTCATACATCTGAGACACATCCCGGCTGTAAAAAGGAGGCTAATTTGAAAGAGAGGAGAAGCAGCCAGGTAAAACATGAGCTACCAGAAGAAGCCACACATTGCAGGTCAAAATGAGTCCTGCAGTGAGTAGGTGAGGGAGACCTGCCACACCTCTGCTCAAAAGGGCAGTGGTAGGATTGAACAAGATCATTAATTCAGGATTTATTTGTCTATCAACTTGTGTACACCAGACCAACCTCACACCACAGCTTTTGCAAATAAAATTTCCACTATGTAAAGTAAACCAGCCCATTTCCAAACTTACCAGTCCAAAGAGCATTTCATAGAGAACAGCTCCTAGGCACCACCAGTCTACTGTCCTGTCATAGGGCTGCTTCTTTAGCACCTCAGGAGCCAGGTACTGAGGAGTCAGAAGGGAATATTGGAGTCAAATTATTAAGGAAGAATTTTGCCCTTCTTAGTCCCAAAGCTGGCTGCAGTTCAAGTTGAGCAAATGCATTTGGAATAGCACAGAGGCATTTCCTAGTATAATCTAATAAACTCTCCACTTGTTTTGGAGCAATGGGGTTGAGAGACACCTACCAAAGCCCTCAAGCTACAAGGAGGTTCTCTTCCTTGAAAGGACTTCTACAAGCATGTAGAAGTCCACCTGCCACAATTCAGCCAGCAATCCTGTCCCACTATGACACATCACACCTCTAAAAAGCTCCTGTATTTTTGAAAAAGCTGCAGTTTTCAGCCCCAATAAGTCTGTCCAAAACAGCAAAACTACCAAGGGTCACCATCAAGGAGCAACAGGCAAGAATTGGAGCAGTCTGCAGTACAATTGCCCACAGAAATACCTCTGTGTACTATCAGACTCTGTCTAGAACAGGAAAACACCAACACACAGCAAAACTAGAAACCAAAGCTCAAGCATTCCTGCTTGGTTCATGCTGTGCTATTGCATAAGTGACACCTTACTGAAAAAGGAAGGAAATTCCTGCCCACTTCTGCTGAACACTGAAAGGTGTTGTGTTTACAGCCCTTTTGTCAAGCTGCCTGGAGAAAGCAGCAGGACAAGTACATTACCTAGGCTGAAGTATTACCAAATCCCCAGGCTCAGTAAGAAGCAGGCTAAAAAGCCTCCAAGAAGCCAGACTGGAAACAGGTTTTCCAAAACCCAGTTGCAGTGCATTGAAGGAAAGGCGTTTCCTCCCTTGGAGTAGTGTTTGCATTCCAGAGGGGAGCCTGGTCCTCTCCTCTGTGCAGGGCATTCTGCAGCTCCTGCATGCACCAAGGACACACAGGAGAGCACAGTGAGGTCCTGTGCATGCCAGTACCAGCAGGCTCCTTGTTCTGCCCCTCTGGGGTCTCTGAGCAGGTAAACATCCTGCTCCAATGGACAAGGTTGTCTCCACCTCCACAGGCCATAATATTTCCACAAGCCATTTTCAAGTGCAGGAATCCCTGCCCCAACGACTCATTAATACTCCAAAATTGCTGTGTTGTTACAGATAGAGCTGTCTCTGCTAGATAGGGAAGGCCTTATCTGAACTCCAGCTTCAGGCTGACAGCCTCAGAGACCCCATAATTTTGTGAGGTGTCTCATAAGCCTAGACCCAGAGCACTAAGTGTCTGAAGGTTTCCAGCACCCAGGTCACAGCAAATCCCCAGCACATGGAGTACCTCAGGAGTGCCACAAAAGGTAGAAGTTGTCTCCTCTTGCTCCATTCCTTCTTTGCAGAGTCCAAAGTCTGTCAATACTATGTGTCCCTAAAAAAAAAAAAAAAGGAGGAATTTTAGCTTGTCCCACTGTTTCTGGAGAGGAGACAGGATCTCCAAAGATTTGCCTAAGAATTAATTCTCATTTGGGTTTTAGCTCCCCACTGCTCATCTGCCTCACATCCCTCCCCGTATGTTCATCCTATAGTACAGGTATTGGAACCTGTAGAAAATAATAAAGTCTAGATTTCTTCTTATTTTTTATTTATCTACAGCTAGATAGCCATGAAGAGATCCAACACTACTGTGATCTTCTGCTGCTTTATCCCAGAGCCAATTTATGTAACAGTCACCACCAGAGTTACAGCAGTGAACTGCTCTTCACCCCCCGATCCCTGCCCACAGGTCAGGTCCCAGCTTCTGGGAATGAGCCAAGGGCCACAAAAATCACACAGTTCTTCAGAGGGCAAGCCCACTCAGCCCTCCAGGATCTGCACAGAAGTGCAGTGGGGCAGACAGACAAAAATCCATGCCATCATGTCAGCTATAGCCCAGCTTGCAGAGCCACAGCCCTCTGCTTGTGGTCCTGATGTTTTTGAATCCAGCAGGAAGACAGCCCAAGTTGTGAATATACCTGGCAGTCCAGGAGGATGTTCTCAGGCTTTAAATCCCTGCAAGACAAAGTGCTGTTTGAGCAGATATGGCCAGATATTTAGAAAACATGGATGTGAAACAGCATCAGCTAAGAACAGGAGCTAACAAAGCCTTCCCATCCAGATCACCAAGACCTTCCCAAGTTGCAGACTCCCACCAGTACACATACATGCAAACATAAGTAGGCTGCTTTCACACAGGATCAGACATTAGCCTGCATTTCCAGGCATAAACTGTTACTGAGAGATGATTTCTTACTTACTGAGTCAGGTTTATTTTATCTTTTTAAAGTTAACACCCTTAGATTGATACTGGGAAGGGGAAAGAATGGTTTATTGCCTGTCAGGTCCTGTGCAGACCCCCTTGCAGGGTAAAGTGCCAGCAGCACAGTCTTGTCTGGGGCAGGGCATTCTTCAGCTATTCCAGTCCTCTATTTCACTTCCCCAGTGAACCCCTTTCCCTCCCAACACCACACCCCCTGCCCGGGCAGGCTTGGTGGCCCTGCCTTACCTGTAGATGATGTTTAGGGAATGCAGATAGCCAATGGCACTGGCAACTTCGGCGGCGTAGAACCGCGCCCGGGGCTCGCGGAAACAGCGCTCCCTTTGCAGGTGGAAGAAGAGCTATGGGAAGGTGAGAGGATTGATCATGTCTCATAATAAGTGAAGGCTAATCTGGAGCAAGGCTGAAAGCCAGCTACATAAGTGAAAAGTGATTTGCAGCAGGTAACATGTGAACAGCATGAAATAATCCCAAGCCAAATGAATTTAAGAAGTCCAAACATCTTTCTAGCAATTGTTTCATTTCTTCTTCTCATCATTCACAAAAATAATTAATTCTCAACGCCCCCATCATCTGCTGACCTGGTTAACTACAACCCACAGGCTGATTACAGTGGTGGTATGGCTGTGAGACGTGGTACATGCAGAGAGCTGAACAGGCAAAGGTCCCCAGCATGAACTTGATTTGGACAAGATATCCACCTTAACAACACCTCCCATCCAGGTTCAGATGGCACAGGAAGACAGCTGAGAAAGGTAAACTTCTACAGGACAGGAAAAAGTCTAGAAATGTCTTGCAATGGCATCACCCCTAAGCACTAGACATAGATCCAGAGCTGGCCCACAGGAGAGTTTCCCTAAAGCTCACCAACACAAATATTTCCCATTTTATCCATAGGATTTTAAAATGTCCCAATACTGCTTTTCTCAGAACCTTTACTTTGGGAATCATCTGACTCAGGTCATAGCCAGCAAGAACTTCACTCAATTTATGTCTGAGGATACCTGGTATCCTGCCAGGTATTCCTGGCTGCTCCTTGCCAGCAGTCAAAACAACATTATCCCTCAACATCATTATCTTCTGACAAGAAATAATTTTAAATGAAGCAGCATGTTTGTGAAGGACCAAGAAGGATTAAAACAAAGCCTGTAAGTGCACTCACCTCTCCTCCATTTACATAGTCAAGCACAAAGTAAAGCTTCTCCGAGGTCTGGAAGGAGTAGTGGAGTCCCACAAGGAAGGGGTGCTTGACGTTTTTCAGAAGCACGTTGCGTTCTGCCATGATGTGGTTTTGCTATCAAAAAGCAGACAAGGCATTAAGGTTTCAGGAAAGGATCCAGCCCAGCCTGCCCTAAGAGCTCATTGATGCTTTTAAAACCTGTGGAAGTTGGGAGTCCACAAGGGTCATTTCCAGCCTCAAAAAGAGAAAACTTCCCTCCTGTCTGACCTAATTAATCTCTGTTCTTTTGTTCTCATGGCACAGGCAAATCTATGTTTCACATGTGAACTGCCTACCTGAATGCCAGGCGCCCCAGTTGCATTACCCAGAGAACCCATACACCCACCACAATTTCCAGGATAGCCCAGGAGAGCAGACACACCTCCTTTTTCTTGAGGATGGTTTTCTTATGCAAGACTTTCACTGCATAAAATGTCCCGTCACACTTGCGTTTGGCCAGGAGAACCTGCAACAGAAGGTCCTGGTCACAGCTACCTGTCTCACCTTGGCCAGCATTCCCTCATTAGCTCAACACTCTTGTGGGTGATTAGACACAGAAAACTGCTTCAGAAGGCCAGGTACAGGGTTTTAAGGACCAAGCTCCAGCCCTCTCAATTCCCAGCACTTTTTCATTGCCAGAAGAAAAGCACTCAATATCACCACGTATATCCTCTAGATACCCAAGATAAAATAGTTTTGCAGCATTTGGGGCCAGTCTCATTTAAAGTGAATCCTGGCTCTCTCCAAGGTTTCTCTGGAGATCTTTTGCTGAACAAGTTTGAAACTTATTTCAAGTCAAGCACTGCTCTTTACCATCACCACCCTGCGCATAAAAACCCTCACTTTTCAGTATTTAGAGAGCTTGAAGGACCTTAAAGTTAGAATGGACTCTTAGTAACAGTATCTCAGGTCTTACTTAACCTCAGTCCCAACACCTCAGGAGAGCTGCAAACAAAGGAGACAGCCAGAAACTCCTTCAGCAATACATTTTCTTTCCAAGCTGCCTCCAAGCAGCTGCAGCCCACCTACACAAGCCCACTTACTTTTCCAAAGCTTCCTTTGCCAATAACCTTCAGGAAGTCAAAGTCAGTTGGCTTGGCACTGTTGGGCAAGAATGAAACAAGTTAATGTTTCTGGGAGAGAAACACGCAACAGTAACACCACCATCAAAGCAGAGTTCCTGCTTGGGAAAAAGTTTGTGTTTGTGAAAAGGGATTAAAGGGCGCTGGTGGGTGGGTGACCCTCGCTCCCAGGCAACCCAGGATTCACCCTGTGTGTGTCAGTGCACCCTGCAGAGGATGAGCAACCCCTCAACCCACGGGGTGAAGGCAGCAGCAGTGACAACACAGTGAGGACAAAGGGATGCCTTTACAGGGGACAGTTTGTCCCTGTTTCTAAGGAAAGAGAGTCAGGAAGCCAGCAGTGATGAGGAAGACCTGCCCTTACTACCTCTCAAAAGAAAAGGGACAAGGGGCTACAGACATGGCCAGGAGAGGATAATTATAACAAGTACCAGCTACAGCTCAGTCTTGGAAGCTGATGCACTGGTGACACATGTGGTGTTAAAGGACAGGAAGTGTAATTGTTCAGACTCCTGCAGACACCCCCCTGTGACACACAGGGACCATCTGCATCCCCCTGCCAGACCCATTCACACTCCACACCCTACCTGGCTTTGCAGGGAGCTTACTTGGGGTTAGCAGAAGGTCCAAGGTTGATGTTGTCAGTTGGTGTTGAAGGCTAGAGAAGATAACAAGAATTTTAGTTGCAAGAACTATACTGTGGGTTGGATTTTCCCTTCCTCAACACAGCATCCTTCACACAGAGCCATTGATTAACACCCGTAGTGAGAAACCCAGTGGATACTTCAGCAAACATTTAAGGTCTCTTTAGATGGCCTTATGCACATCCAGCACCACAGAGCTGCAGCCTCCCTCTTCCCAAAGACACGGGGATACATACACCTATACACTCTCTTCCTCATCTTCCAGTTCCCTAGGAATCTTACCCTCCCCAGACTCTGGGAACATCATGCCTTGACCAAAAGAGCCTCTCTGCTGTTTTTCTCCACCCAGCATCACCCACAGGACAGGGCAGCAATAAGACTCCCAGCAGGCTAACACAGGCTCTCTTCCTTGTTTTTCATGTAAAGGCACCAGCCCCCTTTGTCCCAAAGGTGAGAATTTGCTTGTTCAGAGCCATGATCTCACCTGGGTGCTTTTGTCTGGGCTCCGAGAACGATCCATTAAAAAAACAACTCGTTCAGCACTTGGGAAAAGAAGAGGAAGTCAGTGTTGAATACAAAATCTGAGAGAGAAACAGCTTCATGCCATTAACCTGTCAGGGAACAGTGCAAACCCCACTGTGTGCACCCCTTCCATCATAGGAGGGCTCAGCTGAGCTCTCCAGCTCTGCCATCCCCAAAGGATGGGGTACCTGCACACTGGGGGAGGCAGGGAACAGTGTGTGCTGACAGGGGATTGAGGAAACACGGCTCCTGGATGAACTGGCATATCTAATATTAGCCCTGACTTGCAACAGCAGAAACTGCATGAGCCATGAGGACCAGCACAGCCCCAGCAGCAGCACAGCACCAGGCCAGGTGAAGTCACAGCTCTCCTGGCCATGGCCAGACCCCTCTGGAGGCAGATGCAGCCCCCTCCTCACTGCACAGGGATGCTGCAGCCCAGTGAGTATCCCCACAGGGCAGCCAGGAGAGTCCAGCCAGGTCCAGCCATCACGGTCCATGGGGCTGGCAGCAGCCAGAGGCCACTCCCCAGGCCAGGTCAGACCAGGGCAGCTCAGGGCTGTTGACATTGCAGGGAAGAGGAGCTCTCGTGGCAGGCTTGGTGAGCAGAGGTGTTAAAGATATCTTGTCTGCCTGGTGCAGCTTTTGCTGGGGTTGAAGAAGCCAGACTTGAACACTTGTTGGTTCAGATCCACCCTGCCTGAGCATCACTGGGGGTGGGAGAGCCTTGCCTCAGGGATTCCTCCCTTTGGTTTTAAGGCTTCCCCCCTTTGGTTTTAAGGCTTCCCCTCTGCTCTTTGCAAAAGCCAGAATTAAGAAGATACCATGAACAAAACAGCTCTGCTCCCTTCTCCCCAACCCCAAAGGGCTTACACTCCCCCTCAGCCCCACCACACCCTCATACACTGCATCAAGGCTCTGAATCCCCACAGCCACCCTCTGCCCTACCCCTCCCAAACAGGGGGCCCAAAGACCCCACCAGCCTCCCCACACCTCCCCTGTGGGTGCTCCCACCTTCTGCCCCCACACACCCCCAGGCACAGCCCCCAGCCATCCCAAAGAAACCCCTCTGGTACAGGCAGGCTGAGCACATCAGGAACTGCCAGGCAGCAGCAGATACTGGCAGCTGCATCAGGGACTGCCCACATCTGCCCGGTGCCAGCCAGCTCCATCCACCAGCCAGCCAGCCAGCCAGCCCAGGGGTTCTCAGGCTGAGCTGTTAAAGGGCTCCCATCCCACTGGGAGGGTGTGATACTCACTAGGAGCAGAGCCTGGAGCCCGAGGCCTTGATGGTCTGTTCTATCCTCTCCCGGCCGTGCTTGATGAGCTCTGGGAGGAAAGTTGGAGCCCCGAAGGCGATTAGCTGGCAGCGTGATCACAAGTGCACAGAGGCACATTTGTTCTTCACTGACCTTGCTCTTCTCTCCACAGCCACCCTCCTCCCCCTTCCACTCACGTACCAAAATAACCAGGAAATTATAGGAACCAGGACATCTTCCCTCCCAGCCTCACCAGGAGCCCTCAATAGCTCACAGGACAGGGATGAGTGCCACAAAACAGACACCCTGTCTGGTGGCTGAGGGGACTCAGGCTAAAGCACCACTGTCAAGCCTTCCCAAGCCACCCCTGTGTCCCCAGGGGGGACAAGGAGAATGCTTACAAGGATGAGGTTGTACTGAGATACGTCACACACTTGGCACATCCACTGTCCCTTTCATTCAGGACTCTGTGAGTAATTAGGGACGTGAATGAAACCTTTCAGGCCCTGCAGGAGGTAAGCCAGCACACACACATCACAGGAGTGACTTGCCCAAGGACACGTGGCCAGTGCCAGAAGCTGGGATTCCCACCATGGAGCATCCCTGCTGCTCAGCTGGGCAGGCGTTGCCACCACTCATCACCATCACCTCTCCCTTCACAGGGAGGAAGCCCTGAGCCTGCTCCCTGCTGCACAGGCTGAGCCAGAGGGAAGCCCACAGAGTGCAGCCTGTACAGAGGAGTTCCTTGTTCCACTTAGGTGTAGATGGCAAAATTATTTCAAGAGTCAGTTTTACTCCTCAGTTCTGCTACTGAAGGGAAAGCAAGAATTAAAACATTCACAGAAATATGTTTCCCTCTCCATCTAAAAAGAAGGGGCTTTATAGACTCAAGCAAGCTGTCATCCTGGAATTGCTCTTCTACAGACCAAGGAATGGACAGCACCAACGGCCGGAGCCCATCTCCCTGGGCAAGGATTTTTTAGGACAATGAGTTTTGAGGCAAACAACCCCATAACAGAGTATTTCGTGCATGGATCTTTGGATCTGCCAGCCAGAGGGTCCTGTGAGCTCCTGAAATCCCCTGAACTAACCCCACCAGCAGATCTGGGATTTGGGTACAGCTCTGATGAGCAGCCAAAAAACTAAGCTGTGGGTGTAGAGTTTCTGAATGGATAAGAAAGGCAAAACAGGAATTGAAAGCAAACTATGCAGAGGGAGAACTTACGACATCAGGTTGGTCTGGGCTGCTGACCTTGTCCATGCTTTGCCCTGCAGCAAGTCCAAGATCCTGTCCCAGCTGGCACCCACCAGCAGGGACAGCACCCAGAGAGATCAAGCCCCATCTCCTCCCACTGGGCATAGTCCTTTCCTGACAGCCTGGCTGTCCCAGGGCTGCTGAAGGTCATCCAACACCTGCCCCGGGGCTGCATCTGTCTCACAGGCTGCAGGACAGGAATGGCCACAGCACAGGGACACCACTGCTGCTGTCTCTGAGCAAACAACACTCACTGAAGGACCCAGGCCTGGTAGGAGGCTGGCACAGGGCACACAGGTGCATGTGGACAAGCCCCAAGCTGCACATGACAGCAGCAGGTACAGGAGTGAATGCTCTCACCCCTGCTCAGGAGCCTTTTACCAGAGCAGCCCAACCTATCACCTCACTCCTGCTCACTGCCTGCAGCTCCATCAGGTGATACAGCCCATTTCCTCCAAATATGAAGCCCCACAAGCTTGGGTTTGGCCTCAGGGCCAGCTTGCTGCCACTGTTCTGATCCCAGACTTAGGGGAAATAATGACTTAGGCAGAGATGGAGATATCACAGGCTAGGCATCTTGGGGAGCACATGGGCAAGCCATGGGAACACATCTATGTGCCTTGGAGGTATTAACTAGCAGCAAAGGATACAGAACAAATTCCTGACTCACTCCAAGGGGCTTGGACGAGCCTGTAGCAACTTGCAGCTAGGCAGAAACCCCTTCCAGCCTGGCAGCCCATTTGTGCCTCCCTCCACCAGCCCTGCTCTGCTCCACTGCCTCTTTGCTGGAAGTGAAGCCACTCAACAAGTCCCTGCTGACCAAGGGCAGCTTTTTCATTAAAGGGACTTGCTCTGAGGTTAAAGTCTCTGGCACTGAAGTACCATACCCATTTTTAGGATGTGTATATCCACATCCCACATCACTTTCTATTCAGGTTCAGAGCCACCTTCCCCAGCCCAAATCCACCTTCAGAACCAGGTTAGTTTGTTTAAATCTCACAAGCAGACAAGCAGGCTTTTCCTTATCACTAACAAACCCTACTCCCCCTAAAGCACCAAGATTTCCTGAGCACACACACTGAGCAACAGAAGCAGAAATAGGTCACGGAGATCCGTTGGAATCCTTGGTTATCCATGCCCGGCTGCGTCCCTCCTTGTGCCTGCTGGTGCAGCACGGATGCTCCAGGCACTGCCAGGGCCACAGAGAGCATCAGCATCAACTCTAGGAGTTCCCCAGTACAATGTGACTGTTACACATCAGGAACATAAACCTTTGCACCCCACTCACCCCTCCTCAAAGACAGTTTCACCCCAACTCCCAGGCACACTCACCCCCCAGGCAGGAAGAACCCGCTCACACGACAGAAAGCTGCTACTTACAAGTTGGAGCAGTTACTGCAGCTAAACCTCCCCCCAGCACACATCCCTCAGTAACATACGTTTGCTTCCCAGCAGAGCACGAGCAGCTCCCTGTTCCCTGCACAGTTCTGGCAGTGGTGACCCACATTCCCATGCCAGCCCAGCGTTATTTGCTACAAACACATTACTAATGCAAGGCGTACCTTGCACGGAGACACAACCTCATAGACTCGTCATCTGCGGGCTGCTCCCACCCTCCTCCTCCCTGATGTCACCGCCCTCGGCAGCCTCCCCTGCCTAACCTACATTGCAAACCCCTCGGAGAGAGTCCCCCGTGCTCTCCTGCTCTGGGAAGGGCGGGGTGCCAGCCTGGCAGGGCTCTCACTGGGACAGCAGGTGATGTTCTGGAGGGAGCACAGAGTTTGGAGGGGCAGGGGTGGAGAGAGAGGCACCCCCAGCTTTCACCCAGCACAGGGGCTGCTCACAGCTGAAGGGGGAGATGCCCCAGTTTCAGCTCAGAGAGGAGCAGGAGGATTCCTGCAAACACGTGCTTTTAGTGAGGAGAGAAAAAAAAAAGCTCAAGTTTTCCCCTGCTACAGATCTAAGAGCTAGCTGCAAGCTAGTACTGAACTCCACATTCATTCCCATTGAGACACTACAGCAAGTCCAGGAAGAGGTTAGGAAAGACTTTAAAGCACTTCTGCATTTCAGGAAGCTTTCTTAACCACCCTCTGGAGAGCTCCTGGCTTGTCCAATTTTCTCCTGCAGATCCTGTTCCCTACACCCCAGGGACACTGCAAAACAGAGCAGGAACTCAGCCAAGCAGCCCTGAACTCAGGACAAGCTGGAAACAACCAATCCTCAAAATTTTAGGGAGCTACATGCAGAACTTAAAGAAAACAGCAGGTGGCTAAAGCTTAAAGCACTTTGCAAAAAAATAATCCCATGAAAACAAGCCATCAAACATACCTGGGAACACATCTCCCAGAGGCTGAGCCCTGAAGCACGGGAAGCAGTCCACAACCCCCGAGCACAGACTCCTCTCATTCCCCACACTTCTCCTCCTTGCACCAGCCCACCCGGCCTGCCCTGTTAGGCCAGGAGCCCAAAACCCCTTCCTAAAACCCAGAGGGGAAGAGCTTTGTTTCCTGCAGCAGTTCATTTAGCCCCTAAACACAACCACCCTCAACTCCTCAGTGATCACACCACTGCTGATGCCTCACTGCAGCACTTTAAAGAGAGCAGGAAAAGCTGACCAGCTGCAAAAGATGAAGAAACACCTGCCAGCTATACCCAAGGAGTGAGAATTTAGGTGGGAGGGAGAGCTTTGGGTGGGGAGGAAGAGGTGCAGGTGGTGGGTAGGAGCAAATTACAGCCTCAGGCAGGCAGCTCAGGTGCTCCGAATAATTTTTTACAAGTCAGCTGGAAATTTGTCCACTGTGCAGTGGTTTGGAGGAAGGTCAAAACTGGCATTTGGTTCAGGTCAGACCCTGAAGACGCTGATTTTTACAGTGTCCTCGGGGACCCTGGAGGGCTGCAGCCAGGGCAGCCAGGCTGGTGCTTTGCAGCACTATTAACTGCAAACATAAACACATGGGGAGCCTGGTTTGAGAGACCAGAGACTGAGCTCTGAGCAAAAGGAGAAGAGTTGATGTCTTCTCTCTCTTCATTAAAAATAAAGCTGTTGCTTTTTGCTGTCACTGTAGTTTCCTATAAAATCTCCCTGCATGCAGCTGCAGCAGCAGGAAAGCAGCTTCTAGAGCAATTTCAGTGGTGGGTGCAAGGAAATAAAAGCCAGGCTATGGGCAGCATTCCCTGTGGGAAGCAGAAGGGCTGGCCACAGTGGGATGGGTCCCTCATCCCAGCTTCCAGAGGGAGATCATCAGGAGCATCTGATGTGCTTGGTTTCCTGTGTAATGAGGGAGGGGGAGCAGCATTTTGCTTGAAATATTTACCTTCCTTCAGGTCAAATCCTGATTTTTTGCTCAGCCAATATTCTCAAGCTATCAGCATTGACATCTTTTAAGAATATCCTTTGTTTTTCTTTTCTCCAGCTTTGTCTCTGCTTGCATTGAAAGGGTCAAATTTCAGAATAGTTTCATCAGTTAACTTACATTTTCTAGTCAGTGCCTTCTGCTTTTGTTTCTTTAATGAAAATCTCAGTTTTCACCCATCATCAACAAAATCTCAGTGTTATCAACAAAATCTACTTGATTTTAATTTCCATGGAAAAAGGCATCTTTAATCCATAACCTACTTTCTACTTAAAGAAGGGAAAGCAGGAGGATCCTGTAAGGAAACTTTTAACAGCTAAAATGCATTAAACACCTAAGCTGATGACAGATAACGATGGACAAAGTGGTGTTGGGTTGGTTCTGTCCATCCCAAAATGTATCCCCTGGTCTGTGAGGATCACTGACCTGCAGGGCTGGGTATCACTCAGGGACAGGAGAGGAGGCAAAGCTGCCACCTCCCCTCACACACAAGTCCCCTGTGTGTTTCCCATGGGAACCAGGCTCCCTGCAGCCCTTGCTGGGCAGGCTGAGCATGGCTGGAGCCCACCAGGAAGGCTCAGCAGCCCAACACTGATGGGAACCTCCACAGAATCCTTCTCCATGGCCTCACCATCCCCAGGGCACAGTGACACCGTGCCACCCAGCAGCATTACCCTTTGTCTTGCCCAGGGCAGTGGAGGAGGGCTCCATCCAGGCCACGAACATAAGCCAGCCAAAAGAATCTCCTCTCCTTGCAGCTGGGGCAGGAATTGAGCTGCTGGCTCCGGGTGTCCTCGGGCAGCAGAGCACGCAGATGTTCCTCCGTCTGCAAAGGTGAAGGGCACAGGAGTAAGAGCAGAGGCAAGTCCTTGGGTGCAGCACTGGCTGCCTGCCAGCCAAGCATGGCTCTGGGACATGGGGACAGCTCCTGAGCTCATCTGGGCAGCACCCAGCCAGCATTCAGTCTGCTGGGGATTACTGGGGTGCTCTGCCATCACGCCAGGGACTGGCACTTTGGACTGGCAGAGAGAGGGAATTGAAGAGAGCTGAGAGGTTTGGCTCCTGTAACACAGAAGAAATTGACCCAAATTTACCCAAAACCTGTTTAATTCATGTGTTTCTGCTGTCGGGAAAGATTTGGGGTTTAGATGCTTTTGAGGAGCTGAAACCCAGTTCACCCTGTCTGTACCCAGGGTGACTGCCCTGACACTGGTGACCGCCCTGGCACAGGGGAAAACATTCCCTGGAAGTACAGGGACACATGACCCACCAGTAAATCCCCAGTGTAGGGCAGATCCTCACTGGAAATTCAACATCAGTCACCACCAGATGCCTGGGGCAGATACAAATCTGCCAGTGGAGCCCTGTGACTCTCCCTGTAGAGGTGGCATGGGTGAGTTGTTGTCACCCTGATGACATGGGTGGGACAGGTCGGTGTGAGCAGGGTTATCCTCCTGCCCTCCCCATGTGCAAGGGGTGAGGCCATGCCCTTTCTCTGTCCCATGTACCCACAGCCCACAGTCACCCCCTGCAGCAGCTCCTGTCCCTCACCCACCATGTCCCATGCCCAGGGACACTTTAGTGCCACTGAAGGGACTTCTGAGTGTGGGGAGCACACACATCACACGGGCACGTGTCCCTGCTGGTGCCAACAGGGTAACCATGCCCCCTGACACCAGCACGGACCTTGGCCCATTCCCCTGCCCAGAACTCACACACTCCTAAACAAAATTAAACAATTCTGGTGAAGCTGGAGAGCTGCTGATGTCAGGGCTGGGTTTTGCCAGCATTGCTGCTCTTCTGTGCCTGGCTGCTGTTTCTCTGCCCTCCAGAGAACACATCTGTGCCAGAAAAACCTCTGGCTGGACCTGAGTTCAAAGGTGAGAAGCAGCTCTTGGGCAATTTAACCCTTTCTGTGCACAGCTCCTGCCTGGACCTGGCCATGGGGGGAACAAGCTCTGGCCACAGAGAGGGATTTTTTTTCAGCTGGACTGGCACAGCTCAGAGCCTCCAGACATTGCCTTACTTGGAAACATCATCTTTTCCCCCAAGGGAGGGGAGCTGCCTTTCTCTTCCCCAAGCCCTATAAGGGGCCAAGGGCTGTGTGGTCCTTCCCTGGCTGAATTGGATCCCTCCAGGAAGGACCATCCCAGTTTGGACGGACCCATGAAGTTTGGACGGTCCCAGAAGGACCAACCCATGTTTGCAGCTCCACCAGGACAGGACACATCCAGTGGGAACAACAGGTCCAGCCCATTGTCTCTACACACAGAGAAGCACCCTCTCTCTCTCTTACAATATTTTATATGCTATTTTACAGGGAAAGATAATCCTAATCCTCCTGTCTAGCAATATCCATAACCATAACCATAACCATAAAGGAATCACTGAAGTGGAACCACACAGTCCTGAGCAATTGGAATTGCAGGGAAGGTCCAGATAAGGCTAAAACAAATAACTTCTCTAGAGAGCACAAAGCAAGAGTCTGTGGATCTGCAGTGAAAGTTGACATAAAATATTTGGCTACTCAGTTATCTCTGCTGGGTAAGAGATGGATAGGATAGGATAGGATAGGATAGGATAGGATAGGATAGGATAGGATAGGATAGGATAGGATAGGACAGGATTTTCTTTAAAAGCTCAGAGGCTATACATTCCTTTTAGGTGGATTCATGAAAGACTAAATAGATTCTTGGTGACCATTTCAGCTCTTTAAAATATTACTTTATTTTTCCCCTTCTACATTTTTCTTTCAGCTTCCAAAAACCAGGGCTCTGCCTGAGGCTTTGCCTTTGATCTTGCCAAGGAATCCCAGATAAATGCTGGGATATTTCCCCATGTTTTGGAAAAAGGAGACAAGAGGAGACCACTGGGGATCAGGTTTTTTTTCTAAAGGACAGCTGAAGTGGGTTTGAGCAACTCTTGCCACTTTTTGTGCCTCTGTTTCTGTAAATATGAATGTGACAGAATGTTACTGATCTCTTGTAAAGCCTTTACATCTTCTGTGGAATAAATTCCTGAGGTTATTATTGCCATTAAATTAAGTGGCTGGGACATTATTTGCTCCCAAGTGCTTTTCAAATGTGGGCACAGCCTCAGTGAATAAATAACACACCATTGGAAGCAGCCTGACTGTAAGAGGCCCCTCCTGGCCAGCCTTGTCCTTGTGGAAGGCTCAACTGTCCTGCTTGCTGTCCCCTCTCCTCCTTCTCAACAGCACTTCAGGACACATTACAGCCTGTGCTTGAGGGCCTTTAAAAAAAAAAAACAAAAAAAAACCCAAAAACCAACCAACCAAACAAACAAAAAAAAAAAAACCCAAAAAACAACCACAAACCAAAAAAAAACCCCTCAAAACCTATTTTTTGGGGTGAGTACCTCTTTTCCCCTGCAGCACAGCTCAGTGTGACTGACACAGGGCCATCACTCCTAGCTCAAGCCCCAGATGTGCCCAGCCTGGTGGGGACAAGGGCAGAGAGGCAGTTTCCTGGCTGGATTGAGCAGGGTTTAGCAGCTCAGAAGTGGCTCTGAGAGCTGCACTGCCCAAACCCAGGCCCCTCACTGCTGGAAGCAGGAGAAGCTGTGGGTGCAGTGTCCCTGGGAATGGCTCCCCTCTGCCTGCTCCATCCCTGAGAACTGCCAGCTCCAGCTCCAGTGTGTGGGATCCAGGTTTTCCACCCTTCTTATCCATGTGCAAATCCTGGGAAGCAACTGGTGCTGGCACGGCCAGAGATTGTCTCCAGCAGAGTTATACCTGCTGGGTCCTGTGAGCAGCCCAGTCCAAGCTGGGCTCAAGGCACTGCCAGGACCTGTGAGCCCTGTGCAAGAGCAGCAGAGTGTTGCCCTGATTTTTTAGCCTTTTTATGGTTTCCCATTTCTACTGGAGTTTTTTCACGCTTGTAACAAAAACAAAGACTGATGTTTGGTAAATAATGCATTCCTTTCCAGAGGGAAGAACAAATTGATGGACTTCTGAGTTGCCCACTGGGGTCAGAGGGGTGTTCCTCTCATCCCCTGGTCCTTGACCAAATCCCAAAAATTATATAAGTTAAGATCCCCAAATAAACTGCCCTTTTCCTTTTCATCTCACATCCTGACAGGTGAGTGTGCAACAGCAGAGCCATCCTGAAATCTGCCAAGCCCAGCTGTGCTCCTGTGCTCTGGAATTGAGCAGGAGCAGCCCTCCCTGTCCTGCCAGAGAGGGGTTTGGGAATGCTCTGTTGAAGGCTGCTGGACAACCCTGAGCTTCACCAGGCCCAGCCTCAGAGATTCTCACAGCCCAGGAGACCACAGCCAACACAACCTGAAAACTCTGGTGTAAACTTCACCCTTCTGGTGCTGGCTGCAAATCCCAGTGGAGCCCAAGGCTCCTTTCCATGTGCAGGTGGCCCAGGAACATGGGGACACACAGCTGGTCTCTGCTGATCTGCCAGCTCCTGAAATGACCCAGATCAGGGACACTCATGGGTGCTCCCCACAGGAGCTCACCCAGAGACAAGCAGGGTGATGGAGCTTTCCTTGATGAAAGTTTCTGGGGGAAGCAGAGCTAATGCCAGAAGTTTTCCCAACTAGTTTGGAGGGGCAGCAAGGAGGCTGCTTGTCTCCTCTCTGGACTTCTCCCCCACTGCTGAACTCAACCCCCTCCACTTCCAGCTGCTGGCCCTGGGGAGCAGCTCTTCCACAGGCCAGCCAGGTTCCTGGCAGCAAGGCACGAGTCCTTCACAAAACCCTCTGCTGCTCCCAAAGAACTTCAGCAACTGATTAAAAGAAGGGAAAGTGGCAATAATCCCAGAGAAAGCAAACGGCCATTACCTGCAGCCAGGGCTCCGGGGATCCGGCAGGGGGCTGGCGGGCACTGCCGCACTCTCGCCGTGGGAAGCAGCGCCTGCACCGCTCTCCCTCCCGTTGTTTTTATTTTGGCAATGCAGTCTGAAGGTCGAAGGAAAAGTCCGAAGGAGTGGCTTGTGGCAGGCAGTAAATTATTACCCTGGACCGCTCTCCGAGGGGACCAAAGCACGGGGAGCTGGGGTAGGAGAGGAAAATCCCTCCTTGGGGGGATTAGAGGGCAGCTCGCTGGCAGGGAAATGCAAAGGGTCAGAACAAAGTGCTCTGTTTGCCGGAGGCTGTGCTGGGTCACATGCTGGGTCCCAGCAGAGGTAATGAGGCATGGGTCACCTCCCAAACTCCAGCAAGACCTCCTGGCTGTGGACATGACCTGTTGCCAATCCCCCAGCAGCCCACAGACCTGGCCAGACAGGAAGGAGCTGGGTGAGAGGGAGCCTTGCCCTCTGGCAGCACCGAGAGGCAAGAAATCCAGGAACTTTCACGTGCTTGATCTGTGCAAGTGCAATAGTCCTACAACCTCCCTTCTACCTCATGTGTGTCCCCCACTCTGTGGGTCCTGGGCCACTCATACAGAGGAAGAACCACCTGAGATTCCAAGGAGGACCCAGACCCATGGGCACGTCAGAACTGAGCCCAGAGGAGCATTCTTAGAGCCAAAATCTACTGCCCTCCGTGCCCTCCCCAGTTTGCTCCATTCCTCTCCCTTCCCCTCTGCAAGAGCCCAGCACCAGTGGTCACACATCCCTGTGTGGGGGCCCAAACAAGAGTCTGACTGATGAGTGTGTTGATGGAGTCACTGGTGGAGCCTCCAGCTCCTCACCTGAAACACAAAGTCCAAAAATGTACAAAATCAATTGATGGAGAACATTGGTGCCACCGTCAAAATAAGCATTTTCTGAAATTGCCTGGAGTATGTGATATGGAGTATCCAAACTTCATGAAGCTGAGATATCCAGCTGCCAGCACAGAGAAGGTCTCTGGCTCCATGTGTGAGGAGGAGGCAGAGCCATACCTGCCCTCTGCACAAAGGGAGGAGTGGGCTCAGCCCTGACCTCGCTCCAGCTCCCACTGAATTGGGTGGCACAACTGTGTGGATGCATGAGGGCAACAGAGATTTGGTATTACCCTCATGTCTCAGGAGAGGAGCCCAAATAGAGGTTCCTATTGTGTCTGAGAAACTGTAAAGACACAGAGAGAAATAAATCCGTTCCCTGGTAGTGCAGAGAGGGCCTTTGTTTGTCTGGTTTTCAGAGTGAGAAGGTTTAGAGGATTGTTGCAGCACATGACCAGAAGCTACGAAGCACAGACAAAAGCCATTTGGAACACAGATCAGACTTTGCCATTGCCTTGGCTTTTCAGAAGATTTCTGCTTTGTTCAAATCAAACCTGCTGCTATTTGGGGGGTTATTTTCCTCATTCAGCTGCATCCCTTGCTGTCAGGGCTGCACATGTCCCACAGCACTGGGCACACCGAGGCTTTCAGCGGCACCAGCACAGCATTAGCATGTCCGCTGCGACGGGCTGCAGCTTCCGAGCCCAAGGCACAAGTGTTGCACCGACAGCCACGTCCTCTCCGGCCGGGGACAAGTTTAGAGGACAGAGCCTGTGCTTATCGTTGGGCTCTCGGGGCCGGCTGGTTTCGCAAGGCGGTCGCACGTCAGCCGCCAGCGAGCGCCGGCTCCCGGCAGGAGCACGGAGAGAAGAGCCTGAGCAGAGCTGACAGCGAGACAAAGCCCGGTGGGGCTCGCTGGGAAATCGCCGGGTTTGCCACGGCTGAGAGCAGCAGCGAAGCAGGCGCGGAGGTGCCCCGGCATCCCCGGGAGCCGCACCGCCCGGGGGCAGCGGGGGGCACCAGTGCCTGCCCGAGCTCCTCCAGCCCTGGGGATCTCACTGCAAGCGGGAGCTCGGGGAGCTCTGGGATTTGAGGTGCCTTTGCAGGGGCTTGGGGCACTCTCTGGTCAAGCTTCCCTGTTCTTCACCTCGAGGGATAGGAGAGAGGATCCCTGACCTTCCCCTCCCTGTCACAAAAACGGCATAAATCTTCTGGCAGCCCCAAGTACAGCAGGGGCCACTTCTGCTCGCAAGGGGAAGGGGAAAAACTGCTGGTTTAGGTTTAAAACCTCTGCAAAATTAAACTCCATAAAACGGTTTCCATCATCATGTACCCTGAACCAGAGAACTTTTGGCACCTGTAAAGCACGAAGACCAGACACTTTAGTCTGTGAGCATCCTGTGTGGCATGGCATGGCATGGCATGGCGTGGCATGGGTCCCATTGCTTCCCTGGTGGGGAGCACAGAGGCAGAAACACCCTGAAAGCACTATGTGTAAAGCCAGTGCGAACCAGAGATGTGCAGAGCTGTGTATTAACCTGCCAGGGAACATCAGCTCTTATTCCCAGGATGCGAGGGGATATCGCAGCCCTGCTCAGGGCAGGGAGATGGGCTGGATCTCTTCACACGCTGGCCTCTTATCATAGCCCTGGGGAGAAAGCAGAGCTGGAACAGAGAGTTCAGGGCAAAAGCAAGACCAGCGAGCACCCCTGAAGGGAAGACCCCCGTCCAGGCCGGCTCTTCTCATCGCGGGCCGGTGGGTGTGGTGTCTCCGGGCCGGGCGCATCCCTTCTCCCGGCTGTGGGTGGAGGGATGCGGTGGCTCCGGGCCGGGCTCGCCGTCGGGCGAGGGCGCTGCGCCGCCGTGGCCGGCGGCGGGCGGGGAGCGCACGGGGCGGATCGGGCTGTCGGTGCCTGCGGCAGGGCGGCAATCACGGGTCACCTGCACCGGGGTGGGAGCAGGGGTGGTGAGGGTAAAAGTGGTGAGGATGGAGGTAGGGGTGAGCATGAAGATGACGGGGATGAGCTTGAGAACGGGGTAGGACGCTGCTGGATATCCCCAGGCGGCATGGAGGGAGATGTAGATAATCCGGGACAGGCTCCCCACCACGATTCCCGCCACCCTCACTCACCCCTGTCCCCACACGACATAGACCCCACAGCTCCCCTGTTCTTTTCTTTCGGAGGCTGCCCAGAATAACGCCTGAAATGCGTTTTTCCTCGGGCACGGACATCCCCTGCTCCCACCCGCAGCCCCTTTCCCAGCCTGTGCCAACACCCCCGTCCCGCCCCCGGTACCGCATTGCGGAGCTGCCCGCTAACACCGGGCCGGACCGGACCGGGCGGGGGTGATGGGGGGACATCCCAGCCCATCCGGGGCTCGACGTGTTTGGGGGGCAATAACAGGAGCCCCACGGGGTCCTCACCTGTGCCTGTGCTGCGGGAGCGCTGCCGATGAGTCCCCCCATCCTCATCCTCGCTGTGTATCGGCAGCGGATGGACAATTAGTTGTCGTGGCTTTTAAAATGGCTTAAATCGAGGTGTTTTCGGTCACAGGATTGGAGTGTGGGGCTGAGCTCCCCGCGGAGGCGGCTTTGCTCGCAGCGGGGATCAGCCCGACGCTCCACACCCGCGGGCAGGGTTTGGTGAGTTTGGATCGAGCCAGGGGTACACCCAGCCCTTTATTTCGTTTATTTCTCCCCTTTCGTTTGTTTGTGAGAGGATTTTTTCCCCCTCTTTCACAAGAACAAAAACGTCGGGATGCATCAGCAAACTCCGATCCCTGGAGTCTGAGCACTACGGGGGAAAGCAAAACTGTGAGGAGGGGGTGCAAGCAGCCCCACCACCCCCAGCTATAAGACGACCTCTTCCCAAAAAAACGTGTCCTACCTCTTGCAAACAGCTGAATGCCTCCTTTTTTAGAAACCAGGCGCGCCCTCCCCTTAGCCCGAGGACGTGTTGTAGCCCCGACACGGGGAGGGTGAACCTCCCTCTGCCCCTGCCCTGCTCCTCCGAGCCCCCCACGAACCAGGCCAGTCTCATCATCTATGTTTTCTCTTTATTGTTCGATATATTTATGTACCACATTATATGTTAAAGATAGATTTTTTTTCTGATATACATTTTTCATCTTATTTACCACAATGACACCACACGTACATTGGAAACAGCTCCACGGATCTGGTAGATTGCACAGAATGAATTGTGTCGTAGTTTTGTTCCTGTAATCCTGAACGACATCAAATCCAACCATATATTATTTTTTTTAAGATTTTCATAATTTAGAAATAACAATTGTTAAAACGAAACGAAACATAAGTCACCGAGAAGTGGACTCCAGGGCTGCGATTTCAACCAGAAAACCGGAGGCAACACATTTGTATTTGATGGGAAGCGCCATTCCTCGGTGTGGATTCGGATGGAAGAATCGAGCAGTCCTGACATCTATGTGACTACGGTGTAAACATTGCAGGTAAGCGGCATCACCGGTCGTCAGACGCTGCTTGGGCTTGTTGGGCTGGTCGGTACAATCTGGGTCTCATCTTACATCCATCTCTCAAAGTGTTAAAACAAAGGTCTCTGCTCCCGGCGGGCGCCCGCGGCGGGTTTGCTTCCTTCTGTGAGCGCAGACACTCAATCCCATGGGATCGGCACCTGTGTTTCAGCTGCTGAAACACTGAATTGCATATCTGTGAGGAGTGTTGAAAACTGCGACTGTTTCCCAACAGGCCGTTTGTGGGGGGCCAAGCTTCAGGCAACGAGTGAGGAGATAGGGGTGGGGCACCAGATAATTTCCTTCAAAAAAATCTAAATAACAAAAAAATAGATTTAAATCTGAGCTTATTTAAAAAGACATCAGGGCGAGCACTTTAATCTCTTCTTATTTTCTTTAGTTTGCAGATTCTATGACATAGAATTTGTTGGATGCACGTAACGAAAATAATGACTCTTTCCATTAAAGGGATGCAGAATTATTTGGCTATGCGGATGTTCGATGCGATTCTCTTCCTGCACCCGACTCTGGCCCCTCCTTAGTCTTCAGCATTGGTTCTGAAAGCCTCTATGAGGCCTTCTAAAGAGTGGATGAACCCAGAGACGCTGCAGATACCACCTATAACGAAAATGGCAACGTCAAAGAAGACGTGATGCCACAAGAGCTTCCTCCACAAGAGTTTGAGGTGGAAGAGACTGGGGAGCAGGAAACAGAGCCCTGCACCTGTCAGGCTCCCAGTAAGACCCATCAAGAGGGCAAAATGGGGGACATAAATAGCCATGAGCAGGGTGAAAACTACCAGGGCACACCTGAGGGTGAGTCCCCAGGATTTGAGCCGCCCGTCACCCCCATAGCAGTTGGGGAAGAAAGCCCTGTTTCCATCTTGGAAAAGGGATCTCTCCAGGACCTCTACAGCTGCAAAGAACGGCAAGGGGTACGAGAGCAAGGCTTTGGCCACCAAGAAAATGTTGACTACTGCCCTAATGGTGGATGGCAAGTTGTCTGTAATGACCTCCTTGGTCTCATCAGCCCAGGTCAGGTAGGCGACCAAGGCAAAGAGTCCCTTCAGGATGCAAGCTGCGATGTGAGTCCAGTTCATCATGCAGTGAAACTCCTTGGGGTTCTGCATGTTCCCCTCCAGGGAAGGCAGAAAGATCTGGGAGGTGTAGCTGAAGACAATGATGCCAATGGAGATGGGAAACTTCTTGACATCAATGTAAAACTTGACTTTCTCCCAGGCCCAGTCGCGCGCCCTGGAGAGGCAGTAGGCGATCACCAGGATGTTGATGACAAAGTGGGCTAACGTGCAGAGCAGGCTGAACTTGGACACTGCCTTGAGGTTCTTCAAGAACGCACAGGGGAGGAGCACTGCCGTGGCAATGATGGACCACGACTTCTGGGAGACAGGCAGGTTGGGGAAGCTGTTGTACATCAGGTTCCCACTGACCACCACGTAGAGGATGCAGGTCATGACCAGTTCAATGATCTGAGCCACGTTGACGATTCTGCCCCCCAGGGTGGGGAAGCGGGGCGCGCAGCACGCGTTGGCGATGTCCACGTACGAGTCTCTCACCCTGACTATCTCCCCATCCTCATTCTCTTCGTAAAGACAGGCAATAAGGATTTTCCCAGTGTAGCAGCACACCACTGCGGCGAAAATTATTAAAAAGAGTCCTAGGTATCCACCGTGAAGGATGGCATAGGGCAGGCCCAGAACAAACATCCCCTAGAAGGAGACAAAATGGAAACCGTGTGGTTGGATCTCTGAGGGGCCCAGGGCCAAGCACACGCAGCTGCACCATGGTGATCACGTGTGTGTGCTCCGTCTGCCCACGCACAGCACACCCACGGGCGGTCCCACAGTCACGCCACGCAGTGCGGCCACGCGCGGTGACGCAGCCCTGTCCCTGTGATGTGCCACCCCCGCGGTCACACCCCCGCGGACGTGCCACCCCCGCGGTCACATCCCCGCGCCGTCACACCCGCGTCACCGCGCCCGCCAGCACCCACAACAGGCCAGCAGGGCTCTGGTGGCCCCGTGTCTTCCCTCTCTGTCCCCAGCCCCTTTCAGTGCACCAAGACCTCTCCATAGCTGGGGACGTGCGGAGGGGCCAGACAAGGCCCACCCCAGTGCAGCCCCACCACCAGCCCAGTCACCCCAGGGCCAGTGTCCCTCCTTGCCCGTGACCCTGCTGGGGCAGCCTGATGGGTCAGAAACTGCAGCGTGACAGGGTTGGGGTCTGGGCCCCTCCCTGGTGCTGTGCCCTGTTCGGGGGTGGGGGGGGGGCAAAGCAGAAAGCCGTGTTGGGGGGTTTTAGTTTCCATTTTTTCAAAATCTGTTTTTCCTTCTCTTTCCTTCCTTCCGCCCTATTATTCTCCTCTATCTTTCACCTATTTCTATTTATTGTTTTTCCTTCCCTTTTATTCCCTTTTCCCCCGAAGCCAGTTTGCAACCAGCCCAGGGCGGCTGGCCGAGATACAGAGCACGTAACAGGACCGGGATCGGGGAGCGCTGCCCGGTGCCCCGCGGCGGCGGCCGTACCTGGATGGCGTTGGTGACGTTCCATCCCGCCTCCCATGCCGTGATCTTGGGCTTGCCCTGCCCGGAGAGCTCGGAGCAGGCCTCCTTGGAGGCGGAGGGCGGCAGGGGCCCTGTGCCGTCCCGCTGGTAGTGGATGTCCCCCTCCAGGGGCGGCTCTCCGCCCTCCTCGCTGCCCTCGGACTTGAGGATATCCATCTGCAGCCCTTGCCGATGCTCCATGTCCAGGTCGTCGCAGTGGGCGAAGCCCCCCGCCTCCTCATCGGTGGCCGCCTGGAAGCCCATCCTGGCGAACATGCCGCTCATCTTCGCCTGCGATTTATGCGACACCGAGGTGGCCACGTTGGAGAGCTTGCTGCGGAGGAGGGTGGCCATGGCGGCGGCTCTGGTGACTCCGCTGCTCGCGGACCCTCGGAGATGCAGAGACCCGACGGGGCGGGCGGGCGGAGGGGCGGTGAACGGGGCTCGGTCGCCCGGCGAGGGTCGGCTGCGGGGAGCTGCTCCGAGCCGCTACCTCCGTGT
>JANPWX010000274.1:2959622-3044713 GCA_024734555.1 Trochalopteron elliotii | reverse complement strand
TCAGTTTGCTTCTAAGCGCTTATGTTCGTTTGTAAGTGAAAAGCCTTACGATTTTCAATTTATTTTAATTTTTTCCGAGATGAGCGGCCGACATAGCCGACCACGGCAACGGGAAATCCCGGTCCTGTGCTGTGGCACAGACAAGTGGAGAGTGGCAGGGGGGGCGATGGCATTCGGGGGCGGTGCACGTCCTCTCTGCGGCGGGAGAGCCTTTGAATCGTTGTTTAAAAAAATGTGTATATATATATATATATATATATATATATGTTCTTTGAAAGGAGGGAGAGGGAGGCATTTCTGTTTGCTTTGCTGCTTTGGAAGGCAAAAAAAGAACATTATTTTACTGTAGATGGGAGGAAAAGCCATCACTAAATTATTTCCTAGTATCGTTTTGTTGAGGGAGCAGGGAGGGAGAGCCCAGGCTGCGGTTGCAGGTGGGATGCGGTACCGAGTAGAAATGAGGAAAAAGCCCCCCCAATTCCTAAGAAAAAATCTCTTAAATAACCTCCTTAAATACCTTTGTAATTTTTTCCCAGCCACAATCCAAGAGCAAATTGGGTGCAAAGAGCCTGAAGGGGGCAAAAAACCCCAGAAAAAACCCCAAAATATCCGCGGTGAGGGCTGTACCCCTAAGGGGTCTCTCGGCCGCTGCTCCCGGCGTGGGGATGGGCGAGCTCTTTCTCCAGCCGGCCCCCCAAAAATGGGATTTTTTTTATGGCAGCGGTGGAGGAGGGCGACTGAGCGTGGCGCATCCTTGTCTTTGCGTGGGAATTATTTCATGTCAGTGCACAGATAGGTCGAGAAAGCCGAGCGGGGCACGGCTTCGCCCCGGGTTTAGCAGCGTCTTGACGGGCTGGGAATGAACGGGGAAATTTTAAATTGCAAAGCTCGGGCCGTCCTCGCTGCCCTTGGCTGCCGTTTCGCCTCTTCACAGCCCGGGAAAACCTGCGCTAAGACGGACACCGTCAGGGATTCAACCAACGATTTCTTTTCCTTTTCATTAACATTTTATTTTTTTATTCATCCTAAGACGAGTTCGTTATGAAAGAAGACGTGAAGGAGCTCTGCTTCTGAAGGCTGCAGGGGGCATCAGGGAAGAAGGAAGGAAAATGCATCCAAACCTCTGTCTGGTGCGTGATTATTTCCTCAAATAGCCCTGACGCATCCCTGCCCCGGCACCCCCGAACGGCTGCGAGACCCAAAATGGTCCCACCGGGCATCACATCCCATCCCGGGCCAGCAGCCCTCGATGCCAGAGAGTGGAGGGATTTCCATTGGGGGCCACCCAGCTGACCTTTAAGGTCCTTTCCAACCCGAGTCTTTGGGTGGAGGAAATGGGCTTTTTGCTCTTCCTTGAGCATCCAGAATGTCATGGATGTGTCGGGTTCTGGAGACATCTCTTAGGGAAAAACAAAACAAAACAAAACAAAACAAAACAAAAACCACCCCCCCTAACCCTAAAAAACAATCCCTAAAATAAATAATAATATTTTTTAAAAACCACAAACAACAACCAAAAACGGGAAAAAAAAAATCCACAACAAAAAAAATCCAGAAAACCAACCAAGCAAAAAAACCCAAACCAAACAAAAACAAATAAACCCAACAACAACAAAAAACCCCAAAAACCAAAACCAAGCAAAATACCCCCAAAACAACTAATTAGGCAAAAAACGCCAATCAAGGAAAGAAAAAAAAAAAAAAAAAGCCACAGGGAGCTTGAAAATAAGCTCAGGATCTCTGGGGCGGTGCGGAGAGAATGCCCCGAGGCAGGGGCTGCCTCTCGAGGGCCGCGGGACCCTCCGTTCCCGGCGGGCTGGGGCCGTTCCTCCGGCCGGGGATGCTCCGGGCTCGGGGCTCTCTTTTCCCACTGCTGCCCGGGGCTGTGTCCCCTCCTCGCCCGGGGGACCCGCACAGCGCCGGGGGCTGCCGAGCCTTGTCGGAGCCCCAGATCAGGGAGAAACTGTGGGGGATGCTGAGGATGCTGTGAGGGTCAGGAGCGCGGGTGCCGCTGTGACCCCCGGTTTTAGCGCCGGGAGCTGAGCCCGCACCCTCCTCCCCTCTCCCCGCTGTCACCTCGGAACCGCCCCCGCCACCCCCTGCCCGGCTGGGAACACCCACCCGGGGTCCCTCTGCCTCCGAGACACCGGCTCGTTCCTGCCCCGCTTCCAGGAGAGGGAGAAAAAGATTTTCTACAGCAGCGGCTGGAAAAATAAAAAAATACTTTCTCCCCTCTCCCCACCGAACTATAACCGGCGGCTGAAATCGGGTAGAAAACACAAAAACGGGAGCGGGGCGCGGGGGGAAGGGCTACGGGACACAGAGAGTGAGATGAAGAGGGGAAAACCGGGAGAGATGGAGAGAAGGGTCGGGGCATTTACCTTTGCTTCTCTCCCCATCGCTGCCCGCAGCGCGCCGGGGAAGGCTGGAAGGGCAGGTGGACGGACGGACGGACGGACGGACGGACGGACGGACGGACGGACGGACGGACGGACGGACGGAGGCAGCCGCGTCACTCCTGGGCTCTCCCTAACTCCCAATTAACCCAGGCAGGATAACGGTGCCAAACCTTATCCAAAGGTTAGCGGCTCTCAGGGGGGCGTTGGAGCTGCGAATCGTTTTCAGCCGAAGCTCAAAGGCGAGAGCGAGCCCGCGAACGAGCCGCAGCCTCCGCTCTGCCAGCGCCGATCCGGAGGGCTCTGGCACGATCTGCTTTCTCTGCAGCCGCTCCCCAGGCGGGCTGAGGGTCTCCTGTACCCCCTGAGCAGCCCTAGGGGTGTGCAGCCCTGCTCCTGCGGGGAGCAGCTTGGCCAGACCCCACCAACCTCCCCAGGCACATCCAAGCCCGGGGAGCAACTCTGCCTTATCTCTACAGACCAGGCTTGTGAGGGTTGTGGCTGGGTCTTCTGATTATTAAACGGAGGGCAAAGAGCTATTTATGCTCAAAAATCATTTAAAGCAAGGCAGGAAGGCCAATCCTGGGTGTGTTGTCTTTCTAAATCCCTCACCACCAGCCGCTCTCCGGGCTGCTGGGCAGCACAGAGTGGGGCCCGTTGCAGGAAGGTGCAGATATTTGGGAGCAGGATGGGCATCACTCCCAGTTCACTGCTCAGTCAGGCTCCCAACCAGCAAAAGATTTGATTCTCGTGGGCTTTGGGGGGTTGTGAGCTGCTACAAGCACACCAGACTGGAAATGGTGACCATATGAAAAAAGGGGGCGTGCAAATCCTGAACGTTTACCTTCATCCTGCCCTGTAATACTCAGGAAAAGTGTGGCTGCCCAAATGCGGGTGTGCAACCCCCTGATTTCTGCTCAAATGCCGCGATATTTTCCCACACCCCTCTAACCTGATGCAGGGCACCTCCAGCACAGCTGCCAGCTGCTGAGACAGGAAGGCTGAGGGGCACCTTGTGCCCAAAGAGCCAAGAAAATTCCACGGTGACATCTGCCCGATGGACAGAACTCACACAGGCCAGCCCAGGCATTCCTGGAGCAGCAGCCAGCCCTCGGGACAGGTACATGTACACACAGGGAGGTGATCCCAGGACATGGAGGCTGTCCCACCTTCCTGCAGCCGTTGCCAAAAGCAGCTCCTGGGTTTCTGGCCAGGCACAAGCAGGAGAGGCTGCACAGCAGTGCCCTTCATCCCAGCTCTGCCTCCTCATCCTCACCCCCCTCCGCCGCCTGCCGGGCAGCTCTGACAGGATAATGAAGAGTTGCACGATATACTGTAAAAAGGCAATTAGATAAACTGCTGGATTGGGACCAGCTCCCGTGACCTAGTTAATAGCTCTGGGAATTTCGGGAGGGCAGGGAAGGAAAAGGCATCGGTGTCAGGACGTGGTGCACGGTGAGGGGGCTTTGGAGGGGAGGGCAGGGGGGCCCGTGGGCTGCTGGAATGTCCCAAGCCTTGGGTTCTCCCTCCTGAGTGTGTTTGGAGCTGAGCAGCAGCAAAAAGCACAAAGTGAAAACTCTGGGTGTAGAATCACACACGCTGCTGGGTTCGTGCTCGGGCTGCTGTGGCTGAATCCACAGTCCCGTGTTCAAGACAAAGAGCAGCAGCCACACTGACAGATACTCTGCAGTAAAATAATAAATACCCTGCAGTAAAATAACCATAACAGAGGGAAATCCAAAAGCAGAGTCCCCAGGAGAAAGCCCTCAGTGGATGTCCCCTCTTCATTTCATTTTTTTTTTCCTGAACACAAAATGGCTGCCTAAATTACAGACTCATAAAAAAAAAAGAACACACATATTAAGGATTGGGAGTATCATCATTTTAGGTTAATGTGTATCGTGATAAGAAAATTTTACTGTATGTAAAAATAAAAAGGTTTCTTGATTTAATCTCATTATTTGCAAAATAAATAACTTCTGATGTGTAATTTGGGATAAAATTTTTACATGAATTGCTGTAATTTCCATTTCCCAGAGGGAAGAGCCTTGATAAACCATTATCACCTATAAACTAAAAATTAATTTGCAATTTGAGCGCAACACATTCCCAAAAACACTTTCAATAGGTTGGAATTAAATTTAACTCATTGTTTGTCTTTATGCTTCACATCAAAATTAAGCAGTAGCCACTGGGTACCAAATTCCCAACTCACTACTCTGTAGTATTGTTCCCACGAGCCTAACAGCATTTTCATTGACTTAATATATAAAGCTTCATCACTGTCAAATTAAATATTCATATATGTACATGCTGTTGTATTTCACAGGAAATGACAAAGGACTTGGAAAGGAAGGTGCACACTCCATAGGTGCCAAGATTTTTAATATCAACTTCCAAATAAAAAGCTCTTCTGCTGCAGTTGTAGAAGCTGTAACAAACAGCAACTGGTCTGTAAAAGAAATTTCTCCCTGTGGGCAGATGATGCCCTAGTCCTGGAAACTTTTTATATAATCTATATTTTTTTCTTATTCTTTTACTTCTGTTTTTTCTTAATTGTGTTTAATCTGTGCATGCTGTGGGAAGGGCCTCTCAGGGCAGAGGGCCAGCCAGCAGCCAACTTGCCTTGGGCTGTTTCTTGTCAGGATGGCTCCATCTCATCCTGCTCCAGCCCCATCTGCACATTTCCCTTCTCCTTTTTGTGTCCATTTCTGATAAAAGCAGGTCAGCAACACACAGTCACTCACATCTCCTGCAGATATCTCCCAGCTCTATCCAAAAGTCAAGAGGAGCAATTTGGGAAACCCCAGATCCTGCTTTGAGGTATTCCTGACAGCTCAGCCAAGGCCAACAGGGCAAGGCAGCAGGCACAGGTTTGTTTATCTTCCTTTAACAGGACCTTTCTCAGTGTTTTGGAGTGACAGAAATCAGGTTCACCTAAGCCAGGGACTGGAGGTATTGGCAAAATTGCAGTTGGGTCTCTGAACTTGACTCCCACACAATTTGTGGAGTCTCACACGTGGAGGGTGCTGCTTCCAGCAGCAGGATTTGGATGTGCAGCCTCTGCATGCAGATATCATCAATTAGTCTGGGTTGTTTTTTTTCTAGAGACCAAAAATAAACTCCATGCAAAAGATACAGCCAAAACCTGAGCCCAGAAAAGCACCATGTGAGCTGCTGCTGTGTCCAGAGGAAAGCCAAAGGGCAAAGTGAGACACATCACAGTTGATCCAAGGGGAAGGAGAGCTCAGCCCACATCAACACTTCCCGTGCTGCTGGAGAGGAGGAGACAGAAAACCTCACCTGCTGCTGCTGCCTGTGAGCCCCCTGCATGCCCACTGCCAGCTGAGGGGACACTGGTGCTTGTGAGCAAGGACTGGATGCTGCACTCACTCATGTCTTGGCTACCTCTGCTCTGCAGTGCAGGCAGAGTCCTGCTTCTAGCTACGAAAGCAAAAAAAAAAAAAATAAAAGAGAAAAAATCTCTTTTTGCAGGAAGGCTCCATGCACATAATTTCCTTTTGTCCCACTGTGCCAGTGTGAGCAGTGCAATGCACAGTGCTGGAAAAGTCTCTGTAGCACAGGGAGGGTGTGAGTGCCCAGCTCTCTGCAGCCAGAGGGGGATTTGCACCAGCCCTGCTGGTCCTGCAGTGACAGAGTGCCAGGAAATGCAGTTACCTGTGCCCAACACAAGCAATAGAGAACCTGCCTGTTTCTTGCATGGCTCAGGGAGATCACCTCACCACAGTGTGTTTATCAGCTGTTGCAGGGTGCCCATAATAACCCTGGACACATCACACTGCAGGCAGTGCTCACTCCAGAGCCAGTCACAGGGACAGCACTCAGGAATTGCAGCCTAAATGTGGCATTTCTATAGAGTTTCTCAAATACTCAGACTTGAAAAGCTTTCCTGTCAGCACTTCAGATTAGCGAAGCTGGGATAGGGTAATATTTATTGTCCTCAGGAGCAAACAAGCAGTGAGTTTCTTGTCCAGGGGCACCAGAGGAGTCCAGGCAGCCCTGGGGGACTCAGCATCAACCCCACAGGCAGAAGACCAGACCTGTGCAGAGGGGTCTTTCTTCTCTCATCCAGGATAATGGACAGAAAGAGAACAGCTACTAGGGCAGGACTGAAATTATCCCTCACCAGGAGACAATAAGGAGGGAACAGAGCATGAGCTGGAAATCACAGCTGCAGCAGAGGATGTATTTTTGGTGATGCAGCAGCACAGTGCACAGCTGTCACACTGACACACAGCAAAGATTACAACAAAATAGAAATTTCACCCGTTACCACTGCAGCAAACCTCCTGGGGGGGTTTTGGTCAATTCCTGGTGGGATGTTCTGCTCCAAAAGAGGCAGGAATGGGTGCAGGACTGGGCAAGGTGCAGGCAGAGTGATTCTCATCCAAGTTCTGTGCCTTTCCATGAATTTAGCTTAAGCCTCTGAATTAAGAGAGGAAGGAAAATGAGATTAAAAAAATACTTGCAAATAAATATTCTGGGCACTAAAGCAGCATTCCTGCCCACTGCCTCCATCTCTGCAGCAGCACAGGGTGGTTCCAGCAGCACCCTGCCCTGAGCCCTCCAGGAGCACAGCCCAGTGTGGTGCATTCCTCTGGGACACACTGCAGCTTATGGAGCAGCTTTGCCCTCTCCTGCTGCTGCTTTTCCAGCAGGAAGGAAACTCAAACAGCTTTGCTGTGCTGATTTGCTGTTCCCCCACACCACTTTCCTCCTGGGACAGCTCCTCATAAAGGGGACAAGCTGGTGATGAAGTGCATCACTGCATGCCATGAAACTCATGCACTGCACTCTTGCCCTGTACTTAGCACTGGTCAGGCCACACCTGAGTGCTGTGTCCAGCTCTGCCCCCTCAGTTCAGGAAGGACATTGAGTGCTGTGTCCAGCTCTGCCCCCTCAGTTTAGGAAGGACATTGAGTGCTGTGTCCAGCTCTGGGCCCTCAGTTCAGGAAGGACATTGAGACACGTCAGTGTGTCCAGAGGAGGCAACGAGGCTGGTGAAGGACTTGGAAAACAAGCCATATGAGGAATGACTGAGGGAGCTGGGGTTGTTTATCCTGGAGAAAAGGAGACTCAGAGGTGACCTTATCACTCTCTACAACCCCCTGAAAGGTGGCTGTGCTCAGGTGGGGGTTGGTCTCTTTCTCCAGGCAGCACTGACAGAATGAGAGGACACAGCCTCAGGCTGCACCAAGGGAAATGAAGGCTGGATATTAGGAAGAAGTTTTTCACAGAAAAAGTGATTAAATACTGGAATGATTTACCTGTGGAGGTGGTGGAGTCACCATCCCAGAATGTGTTTAAGGAAAGACTGGATGTGGCACTCAGTGCCATCATCTAGTTAAGGTGTTAGGGCTGGGTTGGACTCGATCTTGAAGGTCTCTTCCAACCTACACATTCTGTGATTCTGTGTTTCTGTGAAAGAGTCCATGAATGCACCAGCTGGGCTCACTTCTTGTGGCTCAGGAGCTTCCCAAACCCACTCAGGACCACCAAGACTTCAGGCAGCTCTACAGCTTTGTTTGGGGATCCAAGGATCTTCAGCAAGTAAAATAACCAATATTTTAACCACATTTATACCTTTTCATCCAATTTTACCATGTTGTAGGATACTCATACCAGAATATTTATTTCACAGGGGAGTGTTAAACAGTCTTTAAATTTTGAAACTCTGATCTTAGCAGCCTGCAATCCCAAGGTATTACTATTAAAAATATTACTATAAAAAACACAGTTCTCACACTAAACTTTTGGCATTACAAACTATTTGCTTTTAATAGAACAGTACTTCTTAAGCAATTTAGTTAATTTGGTTTATGACAAAAAGAAATTTGGAGAGTATAAAACCTCAGGAAGAGAACAGCAGGGAAGGCAGCTCTGTGATTACCTCCCCCTGCACACACGTAAATTGCAGATGAAGTAAATTAATAATGAGATTAAAGTTACAACTTCTCCAGTTTGGAAAGCTGAATGAGAGGAGCCTGCAAGGCTGGGAAAGGAGAGGGCTGTGCTGTCCCACAGCTCCTGTGACTCAGGAACTCCCTTCCAATGCTGAAACACCTCACCTTAGGACTAGATATTAAATAAACCTTTGGTGGTTATGTCACGTAGAAGACCCTCAAGATTTGTTTCCTAAGGCTTGGAAATGTCACTGAACTCACCAAACTGGGCACAGAGCCTCTCAGTTTTTCCAGGAGGAGCTGACGTCCTTCCTTGCCACATCAAAGGCTGTTAAAGCTGGACACTTGGGCACTTCTATACACAGCACAAACCCCTGATGGGGAAAGGGCAGCCTGGGATTCCAAATCTCCAACTTGTGCAGGAAAGCAGAGATTGAACTTCCTTGTTCCATTTCAGTCGCCGTAGCTCTGTCACTGCAGATAAATCACTGGAGCCTGGTTCAGCTCATATCCCAGCTGATAACAGGACAGAAGTGCCCAGAGGGAAAGTTAAACTGGAGGGTCTCACATTCCTTGGCCTGTCTAGGTTTGATCCTTTCTACAAGCCAGGAGTCCTTTCTGGCACCTGATGTCACATTTCTCCCTGACATTCCCTCTCTCACCTCACTGGCTGTGACTGCAGCAGAGCCCTGCACAGGGACCCCTCCTCACCCCATGGCTCAACCACTGGCCATGCTGGACTCTCCTGAACATCCCAATTCGTGCTCCTCCCTCCCACTGTCCCCTCTTCCCTGCCCAAGGAAGTGACAATCCTGATGTCCTCTCTCCCAGTCCCTTCGAGGTGACCTGGGTGACACAGCTGAACTAGAGGGGCCAGAGGTAACATTTGTTTACTCTCATTAACAGACAATTACCGAGAGCTCTGAAGCTGTCAGACCTGATAAAGGGACACTAAAATAGTCCTTATCTTCCTTCACTTTTGCAGTTTCCCTCAGAACAGAGCACTGGTCACGGAGTCCTGTCTGGGAGGGCTGAGGTGACCTTACATGCCCCTGTCTCCAGAGAAGCTGCTAAAAGCAGCACGTCCTCCTGCTGAGTCAAACCCTGTATCTGCTCAGATCACCACCCCTGGCTTCTCAGTTTGTTTGTACCCATCAGTCAAATCTTTCCAAGGAAATTCAATCTTTAAAGTGATTTTCCCATTAACCTTCACCACAGACAGGCACCAGAAAGAACAGTGAAACAGCAGAGAAACACATTCAAAAGCAGCTCTCACAGCAACCAAACTGCTGCTGGCTGGAAACTCTCTGGGCAATGTGAGACTGGCTACAACGGTCCAAAAGGGACCATTACCCTAAGAAACAGCAGCCAAAAAGGGACTATTACCCAAATAAACTTCTTGAAAGCCCAGTTCTGAAGCAGGGAGGGGGTCAGAGCAGATAATCCCACATTTCCAGGAGCTCAGGTGGTGCCCTGCAACAGGACAAGGTGTCTGCAGAACCATCATCAGGGCTGAAAGTAGGGAAATAAGACAATAATTGTGTGATCAGTAGCATCTTACTTTTTTTATAATGAACCTGTGGGATGAGGGTTTCCCCCCAGCACCCTCCCTCTCCTCTTTTTCCCAGAGCTCATCTTTCACTTTGTCATGCAATTCCCAGCTGGCCAGCTGCAGCCTGCCTCCATCCCTTTTCCATTACACACTCGGCTGAGCCGAGGATGAAAGGGCCCCCGGATTCCAGCGAGAAGGTAATTAATTGACTTTCTGCTCTCGTTGCTATGCGGCAAAGGTGGAAGCCGCAGCAGCTACAGTTCATTTTTAATCCTGGAAGATTAGTCACAAACGGCATCATTACCGAGGTGATCGGCTGCCCCTATGGAGACACTGGCTCAGGGAAGGGGTGTTCCCGGGACGAGGAGGGCTGTGAGGAAGAGACCTGAGGCAGGAGCAGCACACCCACCCCACTCCCTGTTAACCCATCAGCCGGGGTTAATTTTGTGGCTTATCTCCTGGGTAGTCTTCTCCTTTATCTCTGGAACCTGCCCTAACCTGCGGGCTGGGCAGAGAGAAGAGCCAGCACTGCTCTGCTGGCTGTTGTCAGCCCACCCAGGCACAGACTCCAGGCAAGAGCCAAAATAAATCACTTTTTGAGCTCAAAATGAGTGGCTGGTTGGATATTCCATCCCTGGCAGTGTCCAAGGCTGGGTTGGATGGGGCTTGGATCATCCTGGTCTAGTGGAATGAAGTGGTCTCCGAGGTCCTTCCCAACCCAAGTCACTCCATGACTCTGTGACTGTGCTGTGTGCCCAGCTCAGGTGAGCACCTTTCCCTGTTGTCACAGCAGTGCTGTGCCTTTGAAGGCACAGATATCACCAACATCAGATTCTTCGTGTGATGGAATGGAAAATTCTACCAAATTTTTTTTAGATAATTTTTCATTTCAAAACACTAAAAACTATTCTCTAGGTGAGGTGGCAGGACCAATTACATGCAGAAAACACACATTTTTCAACTATAAACGTTGAAATTATGTTTGAATTTCAACTCCAGACATACACTTAGGAAATAATTCCTCTCTCTTCAGCAGCAAAAAGTAATGGTAAAGATATATCTGTTATTTGGGCACCTTCATCCAGGTAAGGGCTTCTCACTGCTCTGGAATTTGACTCCCCTGAGTAATCAGCTGGTTCCCTACAGGCCACTCTGGCTTTTGGTGATTTCTCACTTCCCAGCAGCATGATGCCTCCAGCCCCACAAGACCTGATGTGCTATTTGCCTGAGAAGGTCAGCAGCAGAACAAATATTTGCCCTGCCTGTGTCTCATTTAGGGCTTTATAAGAATTAAAGTTTTATTTTATGATCAAACTCTGTATCTCTCTCTCTGTTTTTTCCCAGGTTTCTTGTCACTCTGGGATTGTTTCCTTTGATTTTCAGGTAGTACCAATTTGCCATTTTGCCAGCACACGCACACAGAACCTTGCCAGGATCCAAGTCTTAGTGACAGTACAGAAATCATGGTTTTCATAGAATCACAGAATGGTTTGAGTGTGAAGGAACCTGCACACCATCTCATTCTAAACTCCTGCCATGGGCAGGGACACCTTCCACTATCCCAGTTTGCTCCAAGCCCTGTCCAACCTGGCCTTGGACACTTCCAGGGATGGGGGGCTCTGCAGGAATGCCCTGACATAGGGCCAGAATAAATACACCTATAACAACAGAAGGGATTTTTCTGCTTGTGTGCCTTGTCCTCCATTCAGCAGTGGAAATTCAGCCTTTTCCACTCACTTGTGTCCCAGGACAGACTCACCTGGGGACTGGGGGCTTGGTTTTGGTCAGGCTCCAAGCACAGCATGAGGAGCACACAGGGACGTGCTGAGGGTGGCAGGAGGGTTTCTGCCCCCCGAGTGAAACCTGCCACTGAAAACAAGGCAGAGATCCTCTTCTCACTTCTGGCCAGGGCCATCATCAAATTTACAGCACCTGTAAAAGCACAAGGCTCCCTCCCCTGCCAGCAGTCCCAGCAGAGCTGTCTCACTTTGCCGAGGTGGCAGCTGCTCTCCCACATGGACCTGAGCACAGACATCACACGCAGGGAGCAGTGCAGGGGCCTCAGCTGCAGCAGCACCAGGAGTAAAAGCACATTGTTAAAGGTGTCAGTTTATAACACGGGGCTGGGGCCAGGCAGAGATTCATTTTCACCTTTCTGGAACTGTTGCAAAGCCTGAAAGTCATTTTCTTTCACGATTCTTTGAGTGTTGTGAACTGCCTCCTTCATCCCTGCGAGGTGTTTGCTCTGAAACTTGATGAAGGTGACCCATCCTGTGTTGCTTGCAAAGAGCTGTTCCTCTGTGATCCTCACAACCCTGTGGCTGTACGAGCTGGGGCACAGCAGCAGCAGCATCCCAAGAAGCCGATTCCAGAGGTTCCCATCCCCCTTTCCATCGCTGCATCCCCGGGATTTCCGCTGCCGTCACCGATGGCATTCAAGCCCTCACCTGCACAAGAGCGGTATTTCCCCCGCTCCTCCCCAGCTGTCTGCTCTCGGGAGCTGGGACACACCTCTGAGGTGCTTCCCGGAGTGCGTCTGAAGGAAATAAAGAGCTAAAATGTGTTTTACTGTTCGAACATTTAACACCTCACACAGATTTCGTCAGCTTGACATTCACAACCCACGGTGCCTCTCCCGTGCTGTGAGCTGTGCTTTGTACAACTGGAGCACTTCCCTGTGCCCACGGTGAGGCTGCAGAGCTGCTCTGACGTGGGAATTGCATCAGCAAAAAAACAATACCTGAGGCTGTAAAGAAGGATTTCTGAATGGGCACACCCCCCTCAGCAGAGTACTGCTGTATGAAAGAAGCAAGTTTATTTCCTAAGACGTAATAAAATTAATTGTCTTCACAGGTGGAGGTGGAGAAATGTACACATATGCCCTGTACGTAGAATCTCCTGAGCTGTAAGGGACCCACAAGGATTGAGTCCAAGCCCTGTCCCTGCACAAGGCACCCCCAAGAATCCCACCCCATGCCTGAGAGCAGTGTCCAAGCACTCCTTGAGCCCTGGCAGCCTTGGCCCTGACATGGATCCATCTATTATATACGGAATACACTGGATACAGGAGATAATTTTATTTTTCCCCATGGAGTTACAGTAGAGTGCAATTTGGGTCAGGTTTTATGTCCTCAGATTCTCTCTAGGGCAGTTTCTGTAGGTTCCTGGGGAGATAGTGGAAGTACAGCCACTCACCAACATCCATCTGTCCATCTGTCCATCCATCCCTCCATCCATAATCCATCCATCCCTCTCTCCATCCATCCATCCATCCCTCATCNTGACTCTCACTCCTCAGCAGAGTGGAGCTGGGCAGTTTCAGAGCTCAGAATCCTGAACATTTTGTTGTGCTGCTGATATGTGGGGTGGGTATTGTTGGGCTGAGTGCCATACACTCAGCCTACACAGAGTGAGGGGCTGTGATTGTGTAGATAGGAGCCTGAAACAGCGTGAGGCAACAGGGAATGATTCCTTCCTTATCTCCTCTGCTCAGTGCACGTCATCATCCCTGATCTCACAGCTCCCAGAGGACCTGGCTGCCAGTGCTGCTCACCTGATAAGGGAAGCTCCATCACGTGTGTTTGTACAGTTCCTTTCCTTACATATTTTGCATACCCACGACTGTTATTCTACATTTCTTATACAAGAAGACACATGGAAGACAGGACATACAATGAATTCTGATTAAAATGCACGTATAGGCTGCTGCTGTCACAGCATCCACAGAAGGCACCAGGCCTGGAGGCCTGATATTACAGCATAATATGCAAAATGATATTTGATGGGAAGCAGTATGATAATTGCCCCAGAAAAAAATTGTCTGCATAGGGAGATGTGGTGAACACTCACCTCTGTGTCTCTCCCTTCCCCACATTCAGCAGCAGAGGTGAGCCTCAGTGAGTATTTGAGATACTCCACAGAGAGCAGCCCATCCCCAAGGGCACCATTTCCCTGCACAGCCCGTGTGAGTGGAGCCTCTGCTTTCCTCCTCTGGCTGCATTAAAATATGCAAATAAGCAGCAGAGCATTTTAAGGTACTGTAACCTCTCCTCCTGCACATTCCCACACCAAGGTGATCTCCACTGACACTGACTCAGACAAGGAAACCACAAAAAGCAAGCTAAGAAAAGGGAGGTCATAGCTATGGCCATGAGAAAAGTTTACCCTCTACACATCCTGCATGGGAATATCTGTGTTCTTGCCCAGGGATATTGCTGCCTACAGCCATCCAAATCATCCCTGGTGCAGGGGCCCTGCTGTCCCCCATGCAGGGACACACTCAGCTGCTGCACATTGTTCCTGTTCCCAGCAGAGACATCAGCTGGGTTCTGCCATTCCCTGTGGCAGAGAACCTGTTTAGCATTTAGCTCTGGACTGTGCAGGGGAAGAAGGGTCAGCCTGTGATATCTCCTAGGCTGGAAAAGAGGGAGGCTGAGAAGTGTCCATCACTCACTTAGTGGCCAATGTCTGATTCCCAAGGGTGGCTCTTTTTAGGCTGAAGCCCCAGTCACCAAACATTTGTGTATCATGCCTGCAGCACCAGGTGATATCCCTCAGCTTTTGCACTTTGAGCCAAGGTGAAAACACCACAATGTTCAGGAAAGCTGGAGGTCCAGGTCTCATTCAAACAAGAGCTGATGTCTGGGGAAATGCACACCATGGAACAGAGGGGTATATTCTGCCTTTCAGAACCCTCTTCTTTGCTGGAAAGAGGCTAAAGGCAACTTTAGACAAGAAATTAGGGAAGGAGATGCTCTGGGTAAATCAGATGTGCGTGTTTATTCACAGAGAGAAAAAGGCTTTATTCATCCACTTTAAAAAACATGGCAAAACACCCCCTATCTTTTTCTATGTCTCAGCATGCCTGTTCAAAAACTGGCAGTGCTAAGCCTACTTTTGTTCACAGCTTTTGGGGAAGTTAAATATTTTGATCTCTACCTTTAGATCACTGGGCCCTTGGTACTCCTTTCCAGGCACCCTACTCTGATCCCATTGCCAGAGGTGGAGGGAATTCTATTGCTTTTTTGGGCAGATGGATCAGGCTTATTGGGAATTTCAGACTTCATCTCTTTGTTGTGTTTCATGCTCATGTGTTTAAGAATTGGCTTATTGTCCAGCCTGCTAATGTTTTCAATTATGTGGAGCCCAATTCAATATCCCTACCTGACTGGGAGGCAGCAGGAGTTGGCTTTTTGTGTTCTCTGACCTAGAGCTGACTCCATTTGCTGCCTATCTGACTAACTAGTGAAGCAGAAAATGCTCACAATACAGCACAATTAATGACAGACTCTGAAAAACACACCAGATCCCAGCGGAGAGGAAGAAATTAGGCTCTTGCCCAGTGAAGGAGTTTGTTGATGATGTTTTTCTATTTATAACATTTTAAAGGGCAGGCATGAGTTAGGCTTACTGGAAAATCCTGACTGCTTATTTTTTTCCCTAATATTGGCTTAATTTTATTTTTTAATTGGAGACAATAATATTAAAATTCACTCCAGCTGTGTGACCCTGTGGAGTGCCAAGAGAAGGAGAGGGTTTTTCTGGCCTTTAACAATCTGTCTCCCTTGGCAAATATGGCAAAGTATTTAAATCCATATAAAATGACAAATACCCTTTAAAAGTAATTTTCAGTGCTGATATAATACCATTAAACAGGATTTTACAGCAAATAGACATGTGAAAAAATACATCTGGAGTGCTGTGTCCAGTTCTGGGCTCCTCAGAACAAGAAAGAGCTACTGGAGAGGTCCAGTGGAAATCACAAAGTTCATTTGGGGTCTGGAGCATCTCCCTTATGATGGGAGGCTGCAGGAGCTGGGGCTGTTTAGTCTGGAGAAGAGAAGACTGAGAGGAGACCTCATCCATCCATATAAACATCTCCAAGGGATGTCAGAGGGTGGTGCCAGACTTTTTAATGGTGCCCAGTGAGGATGAGGGGCAATGGCCAAAATACAAGAAATTTCACCCCAGCATGAGGAAGAACTTTACACTGAGGGGGGAGAGCACTGGAACAGACTGTGGCTCAGGCTGTGAACCACTCAGATTGTAGGGAAACACCAACACCATGCCAGCAATCACTCATTTCATGAAGTCCTCCAAGGGGAGGGGTTGTTGTAAGCTCCTGGTCTTTAGCTCTGGTGTGTGAGGTGCCTTTGGACACTGTAAAAAACCTACAGGAGCAGCATAAGCTCATTAATGTGATGATAATGGAGGGAACAGGACCCAAGACATCCAATGAGGTGAAACAAGGGGAAAGTGCAGACATATGGGGCAATCTCAAGGCATGATCTCTGTAAATCAGGAATATTTTGACTTATTTACAGTGCCCTTCTCTTCAGGCTGCTTCAGGAGGAGAAAATACTACTTTGGCAGATGATCTTTACCAATATTTTTGAAACACTTCCTGCCACATTCAAATATCCAATCTAAATTTTGATTTCATATTATCTGGAAAGTTTCCCCATGCCCTATATTCTCCCATGGCAAGGTTTCCAGCCAACACACACACAGGTCCTGCTTCACATCACACATGGAAAGGGCACTGCTCCAGGAGGGAATGATGAGCAGCAGCATCATCTATTTCTGCTGTTCACCCTGTGGCCACAAGCTTCATTCACTGCACAGAGGCAGGCACTGCTTTCAGGGATGAGTTTGTGTTTCCCCACAGGCCTTTTTTCATGGCCAATAGAGCAACCAGGTTTTTCAAGCACTGATAGATACATCTGCCCAAGGATTCAGTAGGACATGGCAGCATCAGTCCCATCTCACCTCTGCAGCAGAGGGCTTGGCCCTGTGGTCAGCTTGAAACACACACAGGATCTCCTGGTTTTCCAAAGGTCTTTAACATTCTCCTGCCTCTGGTGTCTTCAAGATCCAAACCACTTGGCTTTAACTGCAGACTGGAGGAGTTGGACTACTCAAAAATCAGGTCTCAGGGTGTCAGGTTACAAAATGCTGATGTAGATCTACCTGTATTCTTTAGTGAAGAGTGTTTGAAAAGCGAATATTCTTTGGCTTGATAACATTAATTGTATTGCCAGTATCTTTCATTAACCCTCTCTGCAAGCACTGAGCACTGTGCCAGGCCAGGGCTATGATAAACAGGACTATGACATTTGGCCTCTTTGAACTTTACATCATTTGCATATTTTGGGAGTGAGTTTCTAATTCTCTCCTGTTTACAAGAGTTTGGGGAGTATTTTTTTGTTTGGTTTGGGAATTTTATTTTGGTTTTCTTGTTTTGTTTTTTGGTTTTTTTGGGGGGTGTAGGGTTTTTTTGTTTTGTTTTGTGGGTTTTTTAAATAGTAGTTTAGCATCTGAACATATATTTTCATTAAAAAAAAAAATTCAGACATTCCAGTTCCCCAACTACTTTTCCACATTTCCCAGTATTTTTTTAGGGAGACATAACCCTGGATCCGAGTGGTAACACAGGACCTTGAGAGAGCCTGTAAATGGATTCTAAATTAATGTTTAAAAGCCTTTTATTTTTTTTCTGAATGGGAGAGGCTAATGAGTTTTAATTCCTTGAAAAGCCAGCTACTGCAATAAAAAGATACTTTTCTATTACCAGCAAATCATCTGCTTTGGAGACTGGTTTACTTATTTATGTAAGACCTGACCAAAAAAGCATTTGATTAAGGCTGTGTTTGGCCTTTCAATAAATTCTAAGGGGTGCTGCTGAAGCAGGTTGTACTTTGTAAGCATTCATAAAGAAGGAGAGATGGAATGGAATAGACATAACAGCCAAAGGAAAAAATCTGAGCATTCCTACCAGCACCCTGGTCCATACATCATTTCCATGTGCTGAGAGCACTGAAACACCCACAGAGTGGTTTAGGCCCTATAAGAAGAACAGCAGCAGCCTGATCACTCTCAAGTGAAAAATAACATTTCAGATCTCAATTCACAATTTGGGCTCTTCACGTGAGGGTTGTCTGCCCATGGCAGGAGAAATCCTTCCAGCTTCAAGAACAAAAAAGACAACACTTCTGCCTCTTGCCCTCTTCTCTGGGAGAGAACCTGGAATGTCAGATAAATGGGGAGGAGATGAAAAACCTGCTGTGTCTGGAAAAGCACTGGGATATAGTTTGGGGGTTTGAAGAGCTCCCAGCTGCTGGTGGGGCAGAAGAGGGGTATGAAAAGCACTGTGAGAAGGGGACTGCAGCCCCTGACAACACAGCAGCAGAAGCAGGAAAAAGGGATGGACTTGAGGGAAGGACAACAGCCTGTGCTGGAGCCCATGAACCCCTGAAGTGCCCCCCAGCAGGATTCCCTCTGGACAAACAGAGCTGCCTGGGGAGGACCCTCCCTGCAGGGACAAAGGGGTCCTGGGTGCCATCCCCTTCCCTGCATCACTGAGGAGCTGCAGGGGAGGAAACCAAAACTGGCAGCCTCAGGAACGAGATTTATTGCTTGGTTAACGAATCCTTCCCTTCCCGATGACCCCAGCGAAGCAAGAAAAGGCTGAGTGGCTTTATCTTTATTCAGTGCCGGGGTCCTTGTGGGACACTTGAAGCTGATTGCATCACTTTCGGTGTCAGCCTTGATAAGATGCTGATTGTGTTTCCCGGTTTTTCCCGTGGCAGAGGACTCCCCCAGCAGCCTGGATGGTTAATGGGAGCTGACTGGCTCTCCAGTTTGCCGGAGCCCTTCCCTATGGCTTCCTGCTGTAGCACATTAACACAACAAATTAACATTGTAATTGCGTTTTCACTATTTATCACTGTGGAAAAGGGGGGGGAAAAAATCTAGAAAAAAGGAAGATCACAGGCAAGGGCCCAAGAGACAGGTTAGCAAGGCAAGTCTCTGTCTGCACCTCCCTTCAGTTCTATTTATAGCCAGCTATTAAATTATGCTAATAAACAGCCAGCCACAGGCTATGGCAAATCCCCTGCTCAGACACAGGAAAAGCTGAGTTAAATATATTCATCTTCCTCAACTCACAGACCAGTGTGACTGCTTCCAAACCCAAACCCACAGGGATCTAAGAGAGCTCCAGCACCTCTCACTGACACCCATCCATGCAGCACAGCCATGGCAAGGCACGTACATTTGACATTTATAGACATACATGTGTAAATCAAGCACAGGATAAATAAAACATGGAAATTCCAACAAAATAACCCATGTCAATGGCTCTGACTTTATCAATTATTTTGGCAAAGGCTGATTCACTACAGTTCATAAACTGATTCATCTGGGAGAAAACAGCCCTTTTAACCAAATAGCAGCGTGATGCATCTGCCACCAATTTCTCCAGAGCAATTGCATCAAAAATAGCATTTATTGTAGCTCTCCCTCACATGTAATTGGTTGTTATTTTATTTCTGTCTATATGCAGCAGTTCCTAAAAGGGATAGCATCAGGTCCTCACATAACCTATATATTTAATCAGATTATCCAATTAAATAATACAGCCTTAAATGAAAAGTCTGCTATTCCCTCGAGCAGTTCTGGGAATGCTTTCATTGCTCGTTCTTGTGCTTTAAATGTCCTAGGAGCACTGTCTTCTGCAGCTATTTTTGGGTATCCAGACATTTGTAAAGCACCCATCACTAATTTTCAGATGCCAATACCTTTCTTTCTTCATCAAATTACAGCAGTCAGAAATGTCACGTTCATCTACAAAGTCGCAGAGCACATCAAAATAATGAGTGCCTTTGTCTTTTCTGACTGAGCAAACACAGGATGAGGAAGTGATTGTGATGATGGGGTTTTTGTTGAGGACAGAGGGGAATCCCAGCAGGGTGATAGGGTTGTTTTGCCCCATGGGGCTGCTGCTTGTGCTGAGCTGCACCCTTGGGATCCTGCCAGCTTGTACCTGGCAGAGGAGCAGCCAGGGAGGCTGGAAAACCCCCGGGATTCCCTCTGACTTTCCCAGCAGCCAGCACAGTGAGGTGCTGTGTGACTGGTTCAGCTCCTGGGGTGCCTCACCCCTGACTGCCCCATCCCGGGACTGCAGCAGCTCTGGTGCTCCAGCTTTGAGGCTTTCTGTGCCCTTCCAGGCAAGGATGTACAGGTAGGGAAAGGGTTTTATCCACTCTGAGCAGAAAATTGGGGATTGCAAATCCCCAGAGGAGGATTTCACATGAGGAAGGTCATCATGGTGCTCTGCCACAGGGAATGCTTCTTCCTGCAGGAAATCCTGTGAGGATTGTAGCACCTGTGGTTGTTTTCCCTCCCATCCCCATCCTGGTAAGACATGCTGCCTTACTCTTGATTTACAGGTTAATCCAATGTCTCCAGATAATTTCTTAAACAGGTCACAAACTGCTGGCAGGAGAGAGGCAGGGAGGTGTTGGATCTCAGTGGTGTCAGGGAGGTGGAGGAAGCCACACAGTGGTTCAGCAGTGTGGAAAAATGAACACAAACACCAAGTGTTGTAACACCATCTGTTCCTGTGGGAGAAACTGGGGGAAAGTGACAGATTCAAGCCACATTGGGCAGACTCTGCTGGCTACTGCAGCACTGAGCTGTCTCTGAAAAACCAGTCACAAGGCCTAGGGATGCCAATGGGACTCCACCAGGAGGGTCTGACTTGGTGCTCAGGAATTTTGGCCAGTCTGGCTCTTCCAGAGTGCCCAAGCTTGGGCAGATTTGGAGGTGCTGCTCAGAGCCCTAAACACACATTCTGTATTCAGGTCTCAGTTACATTGCAGCTGTATGGACAGAACCATCAGCCTGTGTATATGCCACCTCCAGGTCAAACAAATGACTCCCAGCAAATTTTCTTCACCCACAACACCGAAAGGTCAAAAAAGAAATTTCAAAAATGGTTAATTAAAGAATCTGTTCTATTTCTTTACTCCTCCCTACCACCTCAGCAAAGCAGGTGAGAGGCATCAACCCCTGCATCAACCCTTGAGCATTCCCTGACTTCCCAGCCCTCCCCTTTCCTCCAGAGAGCAATTGGGTGGAAAGGGGGATATTTTGCAGCCATTAAAATTTCATTTTATTTTTAGGCAGACCACTGCCATTTGAAAAGCTCCCTGGTGAGCAGGGGATGGGCAGTGTGGGGAAGGGAGAGCAGAGGCAGCAGGGGCTGGGCAGGAAGCAGGAGGTGTCCAACACAGCAGAGATGCTGCCGGGCTCAGGGAGGGCTTGGCTTCTTGCCAGTCTGCTCTGTGCTCTGAAAAATAGCAAAGCTAATAACCTCAATTACAGCCCAGCCTCTCTGGGGGCCGCTGATGATGCCTTTGTTTATCTGAGTCCCAACGTGAAAGCCAAGATTGTTTTTTGTCTGCAGGGGCATGTGTCATAGACAGGCTGGAGAAATAAACAGCCCATGTCGGGGAAAGAAAGGTCAGAGATTCAGAGGCTGGGGTTGGAAAGGATCTTTAAAAACCACCCAACTCCAACCCCCCTGACATGGGCAGGGACAACTTCCACTAGAACAGTTTGCTCAAAGTGCCATCCAACCTATCATTGAAGCCAGTATAAATCATCTACACTTTCTTTCAAAATCCGGTTTAGACACTGGCAGCTTTAGTGCCTTAAATTCTGACTCTTTTGGGTTTGCAGATATTTTAATTTGGCACCCAGAATGCAGCAAATCACCCAGAAGATCCCTATCAATGTCTCAGTCTCAGCTGAAACAGGGGTGGGCTTTCTTCCTGACCTGCTGTGGCTGTAGCACTGTCCACATTTCCACTGCAACACTCATAACACATTTCCACGCACAGCACTCATAAAATTGGGTCTGCTGGCCTTTTAAAGAAGCTTGGAGCTATTCTGTAACAGCAGCTGGGAGCTGATTACCAAAATATTGATTTTATGAGTATATTAGTGAGAGAGGGATGCCTAGAAGAACTAGGCAGAAAGAGAACTACCCAGTGTCTGTTGAATACTCGAGATTGATGAAACATTGCTGGACTTCTTGCAATTTTTCCTGCTTGGTTCTACTCTACATTCAGGAAATCTGGAAGGATGGGGTAAGAAACCACTATCTTCATCATGAGATGAGGGACCTGAAAATGGAGCATGGCAACATCTTTGTTGGGTAAAGAAAAACCCAGCCTGTGGTAAAGGTGAGCTCTGCCTTCCTCACCGGGAAGAATTAACTACAACAGATTTCACAGAAATGTCTGTCACTGTAAAATCCTCCTTGTATTTCAGCACTGCTCCTGCGGATGAAATGAGCAGTGCTTTTGTTCATGCATGGCTTCCCCCTGTGTGTCACAGCACCCCGAGCCTGCAGGCTCAGCCATTCTGTTGGCTCTGCCAGATGGTCTGGACAGAGGGGCCCCCACTGCAGCTGCAATGCAGTTTGCTGGGCTGCAACTTCATTTTCTGTGTAAGAAAAGCCACATAAAGGCTTGTCAGGACCAGCAGAATCTGATGTCAAGTTACACATTCCCCTTCAGCAGCCCCAAGCACCTCAGGTGTTGCAGCAACACACCTCCAGGCTGTATTTGTATAAATTTCATTGGGGGTGAACTTATGTAATGGGAGTTAATTTTTCTCAATTCCCTGACGAGGCAGAGGCAATCAGCCAGCACTCACAGCCATGTCATGAGTAACTCTGTGCCCTGTGTACCAACAGAAGAAACACAAGCCTTGTTCATCTGCAGCAGCATAAATCTGAAAATACACCTAATATTCCCCAATCCCCACTCCCCAGGTACTGGATGCAGAGAAACAAAACACTTTTTCCTGGCATAAGCCAACAAAAGTGCAATGGCAGCCAGTTTAGCAGCCTGCAGTTGAATGAGCTCTGGATAACAGGTTACCAGGGTGTGTTAGACCAGGTTTACACAGACTGACTCAAACCCAGCACCCCCCACAGGGCTAGTGGGGCTCTGCTGTCCATGTGTTTTGGCTATGAAAAAGCAGGATCTAACAAGCAATGTAACAGCTCAGGTTAGATTGCCCTGCCTCAGGCTAGGAGTCAAATCTCTCCTTGGCTAAGAGAGTCTGACAATTTAACCTTTGTCTGATCTCACACATGGCTGGCTCCTAAAAAATTACTGTAGGAGAATTGTGAAAGGGGGAGGGGGAGTTATTTTATCTTTGACCTTGTTTGCTCACATTAAATAACCAGACAAGGCAGGGTCTGACACAGCCAGGCTGAACCTCTCTGTGGACACACTCTGGCTTTTCCATTAGCCACAAAGAGCTGTTGGGAAATGCACATGAAGCAGTCCTACAAGACCCAGAGAACAAGGCAGGAGTCAATGCCTTGTCCTCACCACAGAGCTGAACATCACCCGAGCCACGCTGGAGCAGTGACTGCAGTATTTACACCCTGGAACCACCAGCTGCACCTTCCTCTTCAGATCCCCTTTCCTCCTTTAAGGACAGCAAAGATTGCACAGAACTTAGAGCTGGAGGTTTACCTTGCACATATTATATGATTTTTCAGTAAAATTACAGAAACACCAAATACGTTTAAGTTTGCCAGCCAAACCCTCCCTGGGTGCCTCCAGTCCCCAGGACCCTGAGTCCTCTCCTGCCTCCTGCAGAAACACTTGCTGTTAACTTGCTATTCCTGCCATGTTTTGGCACACTGATGATAACTGGGATATTAATGTTCCAGGCAAAGGCAGCCAGAGCAGCAGGAGAAATAGGAGTGGTGACAGGAACACTGAAAGCAAAACTGGGTTATGTTTGTGTGGGATTTTTTACAAAATAATCCAAGAAACACCAAGGTCAGAGAACTGATCAGCTCCAGTTCAAGATACCTGTGTGGGTGATGGACCAAATCTCAATTTGGCCTGTCCTCCAGAGGATGTAGATCTCACTAGAGCATCTTTCCTCTTGTCCTTTGCTGAGGAACACATTTTGTCACATGAACCCCTTGGCAGCTTCAGTGGTGCTGACTGGGTTCTGTGGGTCACCCAAAAAACCACTTGGCACTGAAAGTGACCCAGAGGTGACACCAGCCAGCCACCAACCAGGCTGGAGCTTCAAGGCAAGAAGATTTGCAGCAGGTCCCCAAAAGCAAAGGGGCTGGAAGCAGGGCTACACCACCCAGGACCACAGTGCAAACACTGGTGTTACTGGTGCCACAGGGAGACCTGAACTTAGTGTTAAAAACCAGGTGGGTAACATAAAAACTCCAAATTCAAATTGCTCTGTTCTGCAAATTAAGGTTCAGCTGCATGTAGATGCAGCAGCTCAATAAGCATAATTAACTGTGCTCCAATTTTTAAACTTAGGAAGAGATTGCAGACAGCAAAGGATGCTCCCCCCTCCAATAAGAGAAGGGAATAAGGAAGGGGGAGCAGTGCAGATGCTGTTGATGTTTTAGGGAGATCTGTGTGCTCGAGGTTGATTAGCAGTTGTCAGTGTCCTTTCTGTGGCAGGAGCAGATAAGCCAGGAGCAGAACACTGCAGGCAGCTGATAGCAGCAATTCCCAGATCAGGGTTGTGGGGGTTGAGGATGCAAAGCAGGAAAGATTTCCTGGAGAAAACAACTTGTGATGCTGAATGGTTCTGAAGTTTGTGAAAAGTGCCTTGAGCTTACTAAATACAAACATGTCACTGAAATCTTCCTCTCATCCTAGAGAACAGTTTTGTTTTAAACAGAAAGCAGTATCTCCCAAGTTCAAGCCCAAATTTGTTTCAAATATAATTAAGTTTGCCCAATACAAATCTTCAGCCATTGCTTGGAACATCAGCTACTTACAAACATGCAAGTTTATTCTGGAAAACACCACAAATCTTGTGCTGTCACTCTATATATCACTCTCATCAATAAAGGACATTGACTTCATTAAAACAAACAAGAAAAATCCCCAGCTTTAAAACAAAGCAGTTCCTCATGGATTCTCTGGAGGTTTACATGGGAATGTAGGTGACTGGAAGGACCTATCCATCTTTAATTTCTTAAGCCTCTTTAAAAGTGTAAAACTGTTATGCAAAGAACTACAAGCCCTTAGCTGCCAAGAAAAATAGAAATGCAGAATTTCCAAGCCTCAAGCAGAACAAGTGCCCCCACCCAGCTGGGCTGTGGAGGGGCTCTGCCTTTCAGACAGAGCATCAAACTCATTTCTGGGTAATAGCCCTATAATTTAGATATCAAACCCAGGCCAATGAGGGCCCAGCAGCCACAATCACCACGTTCTTAGCCATCCAACCTAGCACAGAAACCCTCCCTAGCCCCCTTTCCCAGCACATTATCTTTAATCACAGCATAATAGAGATTCAATTTGAGCCTTCAGCTGCATTTTCTTCCTTGTTATTCACAGTGCTGTATTTTCCTCAGCAATAAGCAATTTTCCCCCATTTCATTTTGCATTGATCTGCCTCAAAGAGAGTCTTTTAAGGTTTTAATATGGAAGCCCCTGCCCAGTAATGAAGACAGAAACTCAGGGTTTTTACCCAGAAAATGGAATTGCACAAAGCAACTGCCAAGAGAGCACCCACTTCCATTGTTCTCCTGCAGAAAACATCCCTGGAGGTCTGACAGTTATTTGCAGCCATTTGCCAACATTCAAGAGCCCAAATCCCACCATCAAGAGTTGCTCCAGCACAGGCAGGGGCTGTTCAATCTGATGCTCTCTCAGGGTTCAGTGACCACCCAAATGCTTTGTTAGCAGAGGTCTAGGCTTCATCTCCTTGCTCTGGAACTTTCTCCAGCCCTTTCTCAACAAACAACCTCTTTGAGCAGCATCAGTAGTCTCAACTGTTTGAAAAGAAAGTTACCAAAACATGAAATGAATGCAGGCTGTGTAAATACACATCTTCCCCCTAATTGACTCTTTAAATGCACCTGAGTCAATGCAGGCACCCAGAGATGTATCAGCTTGCAGGGCTGAAAGGTCTGTTCTCCCCCAGAGGCAGCTGGGCTAACATTTCATAAATTACAATCATGTTTTCCTTTTCTGTTAATATTTTCATTCCAAAGGTCAGTTACCATACATGTACACACTCTCACAAAGCAGGGAGAGGTGAAGGGAGCTGCTTGATTCCCAGGCACAAAAGTCAGTTACTCCATTAATGAAGCAAATCTATAGTCTTACTACAAAGATATTTCTATCTGCACCTGGCTGGGAAAAGCTTCCTGCTATGGATCAGCTTGTGTCCAACACCTAGGCTCTGGGAGCAAGTGCAAGACACCTCTCTGCACTTACCTGGGGCTGCTGAAGGTGCCAGATCATCATCATCAGGGCTTGGAGCAACCTGCTCCAGGGGAGGGCATCCCTGGCTATGGCAGGGATGGGACAGAAATGAGCTTTTAGGGTCCCTTCCAACCCAAACCATCCTGGGATCTCCTCTGGAGCTCAGTGCTTTGGTTGGGCACCCTCATCCCACACTAAGGCAGCCAAGGTTCAGTCAGCAGGAGCTGCTGCAGCCAGCCTTGCCCAGCAGGTCTCACAGGGGACCTCTCTGTTCCTGGGAGGCAAAAAGGGTCAGGCTTCACAGCAGCCGTGGATCAACACCAAAAGAGGGACCCCAAAGGTGATGGGAGTGCTGAGCCTGCCCCAGCCTCAACTGGGGTCTCTCACAGGGGATGCTTGACCCCAGGAGACCTGGGCAGTGTTTGGGTGCAGAGAACATGGTATATTCACACAGATCTGAGAGCCTTCCATGGTTAATACCCTCTCCAAAATTTCTAAGGAACACAATATTTTCTCTGACTATTATCATATTAGCCTGAGAAGGCTTGTGTGCCCCATCCTAGAGGGTGTCAGGAGCTTAATATTAATTAAATAGCGGATTTGAAGTTATTTCTCATAACCACAGCTGTGATTTGAATTATTGCTTGATGATATTCCACTTTGGCCCGCTCGCCGATTTTGATTAATTATTTGCATTTGCTGGTTTATAACATCCATGCATTGCTTCAGACAGAGGCATCTTTTTTGATTCTAACTACATTATATTCTCTGGTCAGATGATGGATTGGAGTTCCCAGCACACCATAAACAGCAGCCCATCTTTGCCAGCATGATATGTATCTATATCCCACATTCACTCCTCAGCATATCCTGCGTTCAATCATCCTTATATTCATTTCTCCTGATATTGTTATTATTATTAGCCTTAGGGAACTTGTTTTATAGGCTATTTAGTTTGAATTAAGCTTGTATGCCAGTCATTTCTTGTTTCCAGAAGAAAACAGATGATAAATGGGAGGATTTATGCCTGGGCTCTGCTTTGGACTAATTCCCATCTTTACTTATATTTAAGTATTATTACTATTAGGAAAACAACATTGTCAGGGCCTTCCATGCAGACATTTCACAAGCTTGTTAGTGGGTTCCTGAGGCACAACTGGCAATTGCATTTTCTTTCTACCATCTTTCTGACTCAATCAAATATGCTCTCAAAACAATGAGGATTTGCCTTGTTCCCCCCATACAGCCCACTGCTACTTCCCAAAACTAAATTCCTTGATTGATCAAGATGTTGATTATATTTCAGCCGAGTTTCCTGGTTGATTGTCTTCATATTAAACTGTCTACACATTAAGGCTTACTGAAATTTTAATTATTTTTAATGAAACACTCTTGTTTATTTAGGAACAATTAAATGTCTAGACTCTTACTCGGGACAAGTGTCTGACCATCCTTTCTCTCAGCTTTAATGAGACCAGATCAGATAAGCACACGCAGTCAAATGGCCACGTGTGCAAGTGGTGATGGAATATTCAGCCACACAATCCAAAGTTCCCCCACACTCAATGCAGCCACGTTGGATTTTAGTTCTTTATCCCCTTCCCACAGCAAAGCACACTTCAGATGACACAATGCTCAAACTGTTCCCCATTAGCCCTCCACTTTCTCATCCCACAAGTGACGTATAGGAGGGTCCCTGGGGATTTCAGGAGTTACCCTTGTGACAGGGGGAACACTGAAGCCTGCTCTGCACCCCTCTGAAGCAGCAGTGAGTCACCATTCCCTGGGTTTGCCCTGCAGCCCAGGTTTCCCTCTGCCCCTGCTGCAATGGGCCAGGCAGGGCAGGGCAGCACTGGGGATGTCACTGCCCTGCTCCACCCCAGTGACTGCACACACACACAGGGATTTCTCCTCCTCAGAGTCACAATTCAGGGTTCTCTCCATGGATTTGTGTGGTGTTTTTGCTTGGAGTTTCCAACTGATACTAAAAACTCCCTGCATTTAGCCCCTTTCTGGAGGCATTTGCTGCACTGTGACAGCCCTTGGCACAGCAGTGTCACACACCATCAGCCAGGGCTGTGCATTAGTCAGCCCTGCTCTGCCCAAAATAGAAGTGAGCAGCCTGATGCACGCAAGAGGATTATGAAACTATTTTGTCACATCTGCACTGGGAGATTAAAAGCTGACAAATTATTATCATCATGGAAATGGGTTCTCCAGCAAGGTGAAGATTGGAAACAGCTGGGACGCCACCAGCAGAGCTGAAGACTGTCAAGACTGGCAGATTATCTCCTGTCTCCATCATTTTTACACACAATTCCAGCTACCTGACCAGAGATTAGAGCAGGGAAGCCTAAAATAAGGTATGACTCTATTTTTCAGACAGAAGTTTTCCTGCAGTATGCAGCTGACAGGATATTTGGGAAGGAAAATCAAACAAAGAAATGATATCCCTCCAAACCCAGATAGAGAGCAAATCCTCTGCGAGCCAAAACACGAACAGACAAGAAAAAAAAGCACCCCCAATCAAAGGCTTTGCTTGGAAATATTACTGTGAATTAAGATGATAATTCTTGCTCTCTACAAATCTTACAGATGTAAGTAGCACAACTAAGCAAAATGAATGCCCAGATGCTGCAGGGTGTTTTTAAATCCAGGGAATACCAAAGCAGCCAAGCAGCAGACAGCAGTGCAGGCTCTGGTCACCTGATGCAGCAGCAGGCATCCCTCCTCCTCACCCTGAGACTCACCCTGGCAGCCCCTGGTCAGCCCCTGCAGCCCAATCATCAAGAAATGACTCAGAAATGGCTTTGAGAGCAGAGGCATCCTTGAGAATTGCACTGCAGGAGGATGAGGCATAGCACATTCTCCCCACTTAATCCTTGCCAGTGTAAGCACATTTCTTATGAAAGGTTTTAAAAATAAAGCCCTTGAAGCAGTAGAGAAGGGAAGTGTGTCCCTGTGTAGCACTCTGCATCCTGCTGCAGGTGTTGACACGTGCTCAGGCCCACGGCCAAGGCAGTGTGTGGGCACTGAGCAGGAGCAGAGGAGGGAAGGGGAGCTCAGGATCCATCACATTTCTGTCTCCTCACCCTGCCAGCTGCAGCACTCCCATGGTAGAGATACTTGCCCAGAGTCCTGATTCATTGGGGCAAGGAAATCATGGGTTCAGGACAGGAGGGAGGAAGAAGGTGAGGGTGGAAATATTTTTATTCTTGACCTTGCTTAGATGGTCAGGAGCTGGGGTTTGTTCCTTTGAAGATCCAGGTCTTGGTCTCAGATGCAGCCACACTGAAGGGCACAAACCCTATGAGGGATGACTGAGGGAGCTGGGGTTGTTTATCCTGGAGAAAAGGAGACTCAGGGGTGACCTTATCACTCTCTACAACTCCCTGAAAGGTGGTTGTGCTCAGGTGGGGTTGGTCTCTTTCTCCAGGCAGCACTGACAGAACGAGAGGACACAGCCTCAGGCTGCACCAAGGGGAATACAGGTTGGATATCAGGAAAAAGTTTTTTACAGAAAGGGTGATAAAGTACTGGAATGGTCTCCCCGGGGAGGTGGTGGAGTCACCATCCCTGGATGTGTTTAAGAAAAGCTTGGATGTGGCACTGGGTGCCATGGTTTAGTTGAGGTGTGAGAGTTGGGTTGGACTTGATCTTGGATGTCTCTTCCAACCTAATGATTCTGATTCTGCTGAAGTACTGAGAGAGAGCTCCATGCTGGAGCAGGCTCCTGGCAGGACCTGTGGCCCCATGGAGAGAGGAGCCCATGCTGGGGGTAATGCTGAGGGGGCTCAGGCTGGAGCAGCCTTTTCCTGAAGGGCTGCACCCTTGAAGGAGACCTGTTCATGGAGAGCTGCAGCCTGTGGGAAAGCCCAGAGCTGGAGAAGTTCAGGGAGAACTGTCTGCCATGGGAGGGACCCTGTGATGGAGCAGGGGAGGACTGTGAGAAGTCTTCCCCTGAGAAGGGAGGAGCAGCAGAGTCAGTGTGTGATGAACTGCCCATAACCCCACTCCCTGTACCACCATGGGGAGGAGGGAGAGAATTCAGGAGTGAAGCTGAGCCCAGGAAAAAGAGGTGGTGGAGGGAAGGTTTTTTTAGGATTTGTGTTTTCTATTACTCCACTCTGATTTTGTTGGTAATAAATTAAACTAATTTCCCTGAGACAAGTGTGTTTTGCCTGCAGAGGTAAAGGTGAGAGATCTCTCCCTGCCCTGATCTCAACCCAGGAGCCTTTGGCTAGATCTTCTCTCCCCTGCCCAGGAGGAGGAGAGTGATGGGGCAGCTTGAGAGAACATCTGGCCCCAAGCCAGGCTCAACCCCTCCAACTCACACCATTCTTCACACAACCCCTGGGGACAGCATCACCTGCAGCTCCAGTGTCATCCTGACCACCACTGAAGCCTCTGTTTCAAATATGAAATTCCACAGGTAAGTCCATCCACAGGCAAAACCCCCAAGATTTTGGTGCAGTTCTTGCTGCCAAGCTGGAGAAGAGGAAGGTTACTGAGGAAAGCCTGTTCAGAAGCAGTTCATCTACCCAGGCCCTGCAGCCTGTATTTGTGAGATTTATTTAAACTACCCAGATACAGAAAACATCTCATGAATTCCTAGGGGCTCACAGTGTGAGCTTCTAATAAGTGAGCACTCAGGAACATTAAGGGAAAAGTTGGGATTTTTAAATAAATGCTCAGGCTGAGCACCTGATTTATAAATATTCTGTTTAACCAAAACAAAAGCAGAATCAGCTCAACTCCCTTCCCAGCCACAGCCCAAGTTCCAGCTGGGTGGGAATGGCAGAGATAATCTCCCTGCTCAATTACTCACAAAAAGTTATCCAGCAGATATGTCTGTTGAGTTAGTAACCCTTTAATCAAGCTCAGTATTTTGATAATCCAGGAAAAATCCACAGCACTTCATGCCTCACATAGAGAAGGGGGTATCTTTCTACCAGGACTAATCTGAAAGGCAACAGTAATCAATTTTCCAATCCTTGTATATTTTCAAAGTATTCCAGCTTTTTCAGACTTATTTACATTTTGAACCTGCTGCCCTGAACATGGGATATGCAGGAGAAAAGCCCTTCCTGAGCTGGAGAGCCCAAAATTCACATAAGGAGGGCAGGACACAACACAAAGCAGTTCAGCTCAGCTCTTCTGCACATTCTATGCTTCAAAGGGAGAGAATAAAACCTAAACCCACCAAAATCTCTGCCTGAATCTCCACAGAGGGAAGCAGGAGATGGGTGAATGTTGCTACACATTGCACTTGACCTGCTCAGTGTCTCATGAGGTTTGTAACAGGTGTTTTCAGCAAATACTATTAACTCACTTTGTTTCCTACAAGGTACTGATTTCCAATATTTTAACAAGTCCTTTGAAACACTCTGTGATGTTTGTATTTATTGCTTGAGTAGATTGGGGAGGTCTCAGGTGCAAAAGCCTGCCTGGGGCTATGTGTCTCCTTCCACCAGGGACTTGATTATGAGGAAATCCAGAGCAATATGTAGAAAAATAATTTTACTGTTCCAGGGAAACAGTTTACTGTAACAGTTTGGATGAGAGAGGATCAGAATTTTCTCCCTTTTGCCATATATAGCTTCAAAATTTCACTTGCTCTCCATAATTCGGTGGGGAAATATTGATTATAAGAAGAATTTATTTTTCAAACGAGCCTTTAATTTGTCAGACCCAAGAGCCACACTATTCTCTGTGCTCCTGTCTGAAAGTGCCTTTTTCCTTTTAGCTCCCTTCCACACAAAATCTGCCACCCTGCCTTATTTATTATTGACCCGTCACAGTTTGGAAACACAGTTTAAAATAAATGAGAGCCTGAATGCCATGGCCGTGGAGTTATTAAACTGCCTGGCATTGAGGAAATTGCTTTTCATAAACATCCTGAGCTCCTATGGCTTTTTTTTCCTAAAGTGCTTAATATGATGAGAGGCCAAGTTAATCTGAATCAGTCTTCAAACTGAATTGTTAATAAGAAGGAAAGATGTATTATTGTTCAATATTGAAAGGCTGAAGTTAGAGGACAGAGTAGAGAAAGGAGTTTTCAATGTACAAATAATATTCTTTGTACTTGCTGTCACTTGATGCACAAGCTGATCAGCGACAGAAAATGCTTCCACATTCTCAGCAGGTGAGGCCACACAGAGGATGTTCATTTAATCACTCCTCCATCATTCATCCCAATGCCAATACCAGCACCCTCCTGCTGTTACTCTCACCCTGGCAATACAGACAGGAACAGGTGAACAGAGAATAAAACTGTGATTTCCACTGTGTCCTGTATGTACACAGAAACACAATAAATATCCTATAATTGTTAATTCCCTATGAATCTTTCCAGTTGGGAGCATCCAGGCATGCCCTGTCTGTTCTAGGCACCAAAGAGTGCAAATCCACACAGGTTTTTGGAAAGCCAGATACATCATCCAGAGAGATGGCACATGGAGCATGTGAATCCCTCTACCAAAATCTCCCATTAGGGAGGCCCTCATGATGTCTGGGCATCCCAGTTTCTTTTTCAGGGCAGATTGACTCGACCCCACTGCTCTTACTGCACAGTACTCACCAAAGATGAGGTTTAAAAAAGCTCTTTGAGCCCCGTCTGTGTGAAACAGCCAGAGCTGCAGCAGGACAGGGAGACCACAGGATACCCTGCCCTACCTGCACTCTTATCCCACTCAGAGCTGGGATTTGTTTCTTAACTGCACCATACAATCATGGTGCCCTTCAAAACAGGCCTGAGCAGCCTCTGTTGGCCTCAATCTCAACATCTCAGGGTCCAGACAGAAGCAGATTGATGGATCTCTTTGCTATCCTTACATCCAGTGCTCCTCAATAGCCTCACAGGTATTGCAGGTTTGTAGTTTCTCTGAGGTCTGACCAACTCTCCAGCCTGGCAAGGAGATGCAGCGGCAGAACTCTGCCCTTCCTGCACTTTGCTCTCTGAACAAGGCTCAGAGGGAAGAGGGACCACGGCCACCCTGCTCACCTCTAGTAACCGATGCGGGACCAGGAAGGGCTCCCTGGAGATGCCTTTACATCAGGCCTGAAAGAAGCAATGAAATTTCCAGTCCTCATCCCATTTCAAGCCCCAGCAGGACAAAGGGATGGAAACCAGCACATGGAAAACCAAACAAAACCTGGATTGTCTTGGGCTCATTTACCTTGTGAGCGTTCACCCACACGATGCTAAAACAATCCCAACGCCAGCTGCCATCACTTTAAGAGATGCCAAACCTAAGCGAATCCTCCATCAGCAGTGAATTCATGTTTGAAACGCCTATAAATTGAAGAAAATGAGTATTTCTTGTTCCGGCGGAGCAGCGGCCCGGTGCCCCAATCGGGGTTGCTACGCAACGGGCTCCTGCACAGGGCTGATAACACTCGGCATTATCTCCCCGCCTGGCTGCGCCGGCAGAACAAAGCCCGCCTAATGAACCTTTCTGAGGCTCTTGGCTCTGCCTTCGACGGCTCAACACGGGTTTTACCTGCTCATATGTGACACGGCAGCCACGCGCTGTCCCGTCCTGCCTGGGGTGCTCCGGAGCGGGATGGAGGTGCCCGATGGAGGGAGGGCCCTGGGCAGCACTGGGGAAGAGCAGCCCCAAAACGGAGAACGGCCACGCCTGCCATGGAGCCAGGCAATGATGAACGGGCCCTCTGAGATGCTGAACCATCAGCATTACAGCTCCAGTCAGACACCCTCTGGTTCCCATTTCTCCATCTGCCCCAACACCCTTGTCACACCTCAGTGCTGCCTGCAGGTGTGGGGACAGCCAGGATGAACTGCCCCTGGCCTAGTTCAAAAAAAGGCTCAGAAGGAACACAACTCTCCAGGTTAAGCAGTTCAGTTCCTTGAAGCACCTACAGATTATTTTTTTAAACAATCTGTTGAAATAAATGTGATTTTGATGGTCTCGCACAGCATGTGTAGGCAAACCTAGGTGAGCTGGCATAGCAAAAACAACCACTGCTGGCAGCAGCACCAGCTTCATGCTCCTGAAAGACCCAAGGCTGGCACAGACACATTTTGTGGTGCTACCTCCACACATCTCATGAGCACTGCCAGGGATGGTGATTCCACCACTTTCCCGGGCAGCCTGTTCCACTTTCTGTGAAGAAATTTTTCCTATTCTCTAATTTAAACTTCCTCTGGCACAACTGAAGGCCATTTCCTCCTATTTTGTCACTTGATACCTGGGAGAATAGACAACCCGCCAGCTGGCTATATCCTATCCAGTAGCTGTAAAGAGGGATAAGGTCCCCCCTGAACCTCTTTTTCTCCAGGCTGAACACCCCCAGCTCCCTCAGCTGAACCCCATATTGTCCTCCAGACCCTTCTCCAGATGTAGCAGGTCTATCATTTACTAGCTCATCTCCCAGGAGGGCAGAACACGGTAAAACAGAGAATTCCCTTGTCCCTCCAGCATCTCAGCTCCTTAATGGGATCACCCTCAATGCATGTGTGAACGTGACACAATATTGGCGTGGCCTGGCAGGGAGGATGGGTGACAACACATGCAGTGTCAGCTCACCACAGTGCACAGACACACCACAAAAGCTTCAGAAGAAACAAATTCCTGTTGCCAAATGCTTCTTAGACAGCACATGGCTCTGGAAAAAGAGCTGGGGACAAATGCTTCCCACACCAGCGAGCTGGGACGATTTCTGGAGCTAAAAGCACAGATACCCTCAGACACCACATGAAGAGCAGCAACTGGGGAGTTGAAGAAGGTGACATCTGCTCAACTAAAGACACTCTAAGGAATCAATCTTACTCTCAAAGAAGAAATGCTGCAAACAACCTGCTAAGACTCACAAGTGAGCACAGCACGAAGGGAATCCAGCCCAGCCCTGCTCGAGGGGGAGGTTTAAACCAAACAACCCACCTGGCTGCTCACCCGCTGACTCTGCCTTGCTGGGCTGAGCTGAAGAAAGTGCAGCGTGGGTGCTTTTTTTTTGGAGACAAAATTGCCTAACAAGAGACAATTATGTGACATTAGCATTAAAAGCAGTGTGTGACAGAAAAGCTCTGAGGCTGTGTATCCTGAGGTCTGCAAACCCCTTTCTCTGCTTTTGTGCTAAATAGGTCTCATTTAGCCCATTTGTTCTGTCCCAGCCAGGCAAAGCGAAAGTAGGGTTGATCGATTTGTTAATTACAGTAATTTTATCTTAAATAGAGACAGCTGAGTGTTCATCAAGTCACCACTCCGCCTGTTACCGAGAGCCCTACCCCCTGCTCAATAATTAGGGATAATAAGTAGCTCATAATAAATGCAACCCACAACAACACACTCTGAGAGGGTGATGCAGAATCAGGAGGGCTATTAGGGAACCCCCAGGTCTATTTCTCCTTTTGAAGAAAACAGTGTAAAATCTTTAATTGTCTCTCTTGAAGCCCTCAGACAGCTCTGCCAGTTTGTTGTAAGTAAAAGGCAATTATTCCACTTTGTGGCTGTGCTTGTGTCCAGAGAAGATTTAACCAGAGTCATCAGGGCAGGTGAGGGTGGCTCTTTCCTCCTGCACAGACCGTGCCCACACAGAAAAATGAAGTGGGAGGTAACACCAGTGGGTTATGGACAACCACTCTCCTTGGGAGTTTTAACTCTGGGGAAGGCTTAAAAGATTGAGTTTCAGTACAGGGCACAAGCAGCCCTTGCTCAGCTTGGAGCTTCCATCCACACACACGGACAAACAAGAAGTCTAGCCAGTACTGAGGGCTCACCTCACCCTTCCAGCACTGAAAGGACGTGCTGGCAAAAGCTGAAAACAAGGGAATGCCAACATTTTATCCTCATCCTGCACAGGATAGGGAATTTCTGAAGCAGGTTTCTACTATAGCCTGCCAAGAGCAAGGTTTGGGATGAGTGAGGAGAGGGCAGCAGAACTCATGTGCATCTGTGTCTCTTCCAAACCCTGAAAAATAAACAAAATGACACACAATCCCAGAGGTACACCCATACCCTCCATTTCTGTTCCTTCATCTTTTCCTGCTTTATCTCCTGGGTAATTATCCCTGCAACTTCACCTACTAGAAAAGTGCAGATGGCCAAGATGGTCACAGGGATGAAAGCATCACCACTTCTAATTCCCTTCCCAGGACTAAGGAGAAAAGGAAAACCTTCGTCCACTGCCATCCTTTGGGTCAGCCCCTGGCCAGAGCTGGAGACACAGCTCAATGTGGAGGGAAAGGCTCCAACCCCTTGAGCTCAGGGGATCCTGCCAGTTCCAGGTCTGGGGGAAGGACTTTGGCAGGGGAGGTCACCACTCCTCCCTGTCCTGGGGAAGGACAAACAACACAAACAGCTCTGGCAAAGGGTGTCTGCCACCACAAACAACCAACAAACCCACACAAACCTGAGATTGGAGGGACTAGAGACTGCCCAGGCCTTTTCCCAGCTCCTAAGTCAGTACAGCTGCACATTTTATTTTCCAGTAACTTAAAACATTGAATTTCAGCCTCTATTTCCTCCACACAAGGTGAAGACATCTGCAGCCCTCATGTGCAAACAGGATTTGGAGAGAACTTTAGGGTTCCATCCTCTCAGCATGCAAAACCACAGATGTCATTTGTCTTGTTTTCAGCACTGGGGAGTGCATGGGGGTAAAGAAACAGATTTAATCAAATGCAGTTGTATTTTATTTACAACAATAGTTGCTGTCACTTGCTTTGCTCCAGGAACTGCATTTACTTGTGGCATTTCCCTCCAAGAGCTGAAGCTTCACTTGTTCCTGTGCATATTTTCACAAATATTTTCTCCTAAGGCAAACTACTTTTAAAAAAATATTATTATTTTGATATTTCAACTTCACCCACAACTATGTTCAACCAGAATTTGCAAGATTCTTTTATGCTCTGTCCCTTATCTCAGCACAACATACAGTTGCATTCAGAATAAATCCTGGGCTCCTGTTCTGAGCCAGGGAGAGCTGTGTAATGATCAATCACAAAAGCCCTTGGGGATGGGAGAGATCAGCACTTTGATACTACTGAAGATGAATGGGTGGAATGAGTTTGATAAACTGGTGTTTTCCTCAGATAATTGCTCTGGAAGCTTTTTGAAGCTGCTTGGATCCATCCTCCCCTTTCTTTTTATGTCTGGGTAGGAGAGCAAGCCCTGCTTTTCCACCAGCACTGCTGGACAGGCTGCTGCACTGTTTTTAAACTGCTCACAGTGGATTTATGCCACATTTCATCACTGTTGAACACTATTAGTTATAATTTAACCAATAATAATACAATCAGAGCCCAGGCTGGATTCCTGTCAGTCTTGGTCCAGCACCCAAGTCCCTGAGCAGAGCTCAGCTGAGCAGGACTGAGGGGGTGAGAAGGGGATTTCTCATGGGATAGGGACACATTTCCTCAAGATGAAATCTTCAACTACTGCTCCTCTTCCTTCTTCAAGGAATGGTTGGCGCTCACCTCCAGCTCCCATCCACCTTCCTCCGAGCTTTTTATACCCAACACCAACCTCCTCTTCCTCCTCCTGGACAATCCCTGTGCAGCAACCCCACAGGACCAGCCAAGGAGGAACTGCTCCTGAAGCTGTAACACAAAACTCCCCAGGTACACCCCTCTGCAGGCACGGGGCAAATCCTGCTGCATTCACAGATGTGGTGCCATTTAACTTGTTCTCAAGCACTAATGAAAATGGAGCCAGGAGATTTTCCTGTGTTTTTATTGTTTTGCCAAATAAATGAAATTTAAATACAGAATTAAAAATTCGTAAAAAAAGGTATTAAAAGCCATCCTGCAGGAGTGAGTTGCACATCACTGACTGAAAAATTTACATTTACTTTTTGATACAAAGATAGGAAAAAAATTTAAAAAGCATTTCCATCATTGGGAAAGCTGTTTCATTTTGTTTTGTTTTGTTTTTTTTACATTTCCTTTCATACTTAAACCTGATATTTGTCTCATGAGAATCTCCCATTAACCTTTTCACAGCACTGATTCACATTTGTTTGGTGTTCAAAAAAACCCACACATTTGTAGCTCACAGCAGCAGTGATGCAGTCTCGACCCCTCAGACTGGACAGAATACTTAATAATATAATAATACATAATAGTATTTAATAAACCAGCATATGAGGGGTGGAAAAATGCAGCACTGTGTGATTTGCAGAGTGCAATTCAGCTTGCAAAGGATCTTTGAGCTCACAGTGATAGCTTTATGAGTTGGGTACTTCTCAGGGTATCACATCTCTGGCATTTGATCTTTGCCATCTTTATTCCATCACTGCCACAAAGAATTCCAGAAGGGATGCTGAATAGGTACCTTTGGTTTTTAAAGCCCCAATTTAAAGCAGCTTGATCTTTCCAGAGATATAAATCACCCATTCTGGAAGAAAAGGATCAGGCTCTTCCAGGCACAATTTAAGCCCTATAAAAGAGGCACCTCAAGAATTGTTGACAGCTGGGTCAGGGTTGGGAGTTTCTATTACAGGTTCCTAAGAAAACATCTGTAAGGTGATCCAACCAGTCAATGCATCTGCATCATCTCAACCAAAAAGAATAAACAGACTCTCTAATATATGAATAATTTTAAGATATCTGCACCACTCACACAGAATACACAAAAAGCTGGAAAGAATATGGCCTGTGGCTCACCTGCTCCTCAAGGATCTTAACCACCAAGAGGATTTAACCATACAGACAGAATAATCAGAGTGAAGCACCTTTACAACACAATCTAGGAGCTTGAGATAATGAATAAGGAAAGCTACACTTCATCCTGGGGAAAAAAAGAAACAAGGAGAGGAGGGAAAATTCAGATTGCAATGGAAACAAACTTCTCTAACAAAAGAAATAATACTGGAGATTGTCACTAGTGCAGCTGGGATTTGGCCAATGAAATACTTTGAGTACACACTTGCAGGACAGCCCTGCTTCTGCCACATGAATAAATATCCAACCGTGTTTAAAAACAGTATTTAGAGAAAGATGCCCAGATTTCCAGACAGGCTGAGTGTGTCACCCCTCACACTGCACAGTGGGGACCCTCACATGAGGTATTTCAGCATCACCACAAAGGAAAGCAACACTTCTGCAACTCCTCTTCACAGGCACAGCCCTCTTGGAGCCGAGGTTGGGTGATGATGATGATGATGATGATGCAGCAGCAAGGTGTGGGTGCTCTGCTCTTCCCTCACCTGCCCAGGCCAAGTGACCACGCTGTGCTGAGTGTGATGGAAATGTGCAGCCAGGGCAGGGAGGGCTCAGCTCAGTTCAGCCATCCCACACCTCATGGGAGGTTTGTTGACTTTTGAACAAACACATTCACACAGAATCTTCCACAAAGAGGTCCAGTTCACATGGCCAGTTCAGATTACCAACCTCACGTTAGCTTCAGGATATTTCCTGCCTTGTCTGTTGATGTATAGGTTGTCCATCTAAATAAATGCATGTTTTACCCTCATCAGTGGCAATTTGGGTTTGCATTACCAGCAGAGCTGCCTGGGACAGGCATCTGTCCTGTCACACTGAACATCTGAAAGGCTGCTGTATTTTCCATGCCTTTTTCCAAGGAAAGTTATTTTCTTGTGTTGCATACATGTACTTAACTGCAGTCATGAAATACATGATGTGCTGGTGTCACATCCCATCTGGCCTTTTTGGAAACATCCTTTTTCATTCTTCAAAGAACATAACAGGAGCTTAATAGTGGATCATAAACTCTTCTGGTGATGTGCCACAGGATGGACCTTACCAAAGGGATGTCCTTAGTACCACAGCAGCATTTGACTGTCTCTCTTCCAAAAGAAAGAGCAAATCCAGAATACACAAATGCCTTCCACCATGTTCAAGACAATATTTTTCTTCTTCTGTTCCATCTTTGCTGTACAACCACTGCAGCTTTGCCTCCAGGGTTTGTTTGGGGAGATATTTTGTTTAGGAACAGTCATTCCCCCTGCAAACTCTGCTACACAATGAAAATTGCTGCTTGTTTCCAACACACTTGTTAGCACAGAGGCTGCTGTACTCTCACTGCCAGCTGCCATGGAAGCACTCAATAAAGGTGCTTTTCCTCCCAAGAAACAAGCAGTGTCTGCTCTGACACTACAACAGGAAAGTCTCTGTTTCCACACCTTCCAAAAACTGCAACCAAGTGCTTTGTTTTGCCCATGTTTTCCTTAGAACATCCGAGGGTAAGATGGGTTTTGCTTAATGATCCACTCAGCGTGGGGATTGATGTGGTACAAGTCCAAGAGGTAAGTGTCAGGGTCCAGGCAATGTTCACCTGTTAAAACAAGACATTCAGAAAAAATTATATATTTTTTAATATCCTTAGTCCTTTAGCTGCTAGATTTGTTTTTTGTTTGCTTTTGTCCCCACCTAAAAACTAGGTTTTGTTCACATTCATTTCAATATTACAACCTTTCAGCAGTATTTTCACAAATCTGAGGTAATGGCCTTGAGAGGAAAGAGGTTAGATGTACATTAGAATCAGGAAGAAATTCTTCAGTCTTGGAGTGGGTAAGGCAATGGCAGAATTGCCCAGAGAACTTTTTAAACTACCTCCTAAAAGAAGCTGAGCATAAAAACTGGGTAGGAGAGTTCTTATTTTCAGCCACCATTTGTACTTACCAATATTGCCTCCCACTTCATAGAGGAGCAAGTTTGTGCACTCTGTGGAGTTGTTACTGCAGAAAGAAAAACATGCTGAAAGTTAAATCTCCACTAAGACAGGTTGGGTATTTTAGTAATATTTCTTCCAAAAGAATTGTTTGTGGTTCAGAGGCCAGCAATGATCAAAGAGATCATTTTATAGAGACCTTGTTGATTCTCCTGCACAGTGCAGGACACACAAAATTGGGGAAAAAATGCTAACAAGGGAGTCTGCTGGTGAGACAGCAGCTGTTCATATTCAGCCAAATTCCTCTCCACCCTCCTTGTCTGGACACCTCCTGGGACACAGGAGAGGCACTGCCACCTTACCTACTACACACACATAGCCTGCAGGGGCTGTGACAGAGAGGGGCAAGAACTCTTCTGCTCCTTTTTTGGGTTAGTTCAGCAATTCGCCACAGGAGCACAGGAGGGAATTGCAGAGTTTATTTTAAGAAATCCCTACATTAACACAACCACACTGCAATTACTACTCCAGGCAGAGGATACAGGTGATGCTACAGGCTTTGCTCATCTGGGTCACTGTTGCTGCCTTTTCTCTTCCCTTTAGCAAGGATCCTGGAGTTCACTTGGTGTCCAGCAGCCCAGAGGGGACTGCTGACCTCCTGACAGCCACTTCCACTGGCTGGAAGCACTCAGTGAGCTAAAATCTGCCTTCCCCATCCAGCACCATTTCCTAAGCTTAGAACAGAGGAGCAGAGAACAACCTCTCCTCATGACTCACTGTGCTTCCACCTCACCTCTATCTCAAGACAGAAAACAGCAGCTAGACCACTTATAGACCACTGAGGTTTTTGCTTTTTTTTTTCTTTTTTAAGCAGAGAAAAAGCCATTTACCATTTGAGGAGGTTGACAGTGTTAACAATATTCCAGCCATTCTGGCACAGGTTCTTCTGAAACTGCCTTAAGACATCAGCAACCCTGGTTGCATTGTTCAAGTGCACCTCCAGAGAGTCCTTCAGGAGGAGTGATGCATGGACCTTCACAATCTTGGAAGGCTGAACAAGGCAGGCAAAAAGAAAAAAAGTCCTTAAAGAAAGACTCTTATCAGTCAAAACATTAATTTTCAAAGTAGATTGGAGAGTGTGAAGAATTAAACCTGTCCAGACAGCTGCTCAGAGAATTTAGGGTTGTTTCTTACACACAGAGTACAGGTTGAAAGCTTATGGAAGCACCAAGGTGAGCATTATGAATAAATCAATGTTCTGGTGTTGAGGCCACGAGAGGAGCTCTGTGCTCTCCATCAGCGTGTGCTGGTGCTCTCTGCTGTTCAAACACAGCACTGACACAAGCTCGGGTGAAAATAGGAAAGAAATTCTGACAAACTGCTTTGCACAAGTGTCAATGACTCCTCTGAAATTCATTTAAATTACTCGGGGAGGAATTTCGAGGTCTGGGTTTCAGGCTACTGAATTCCAGAAAGGTCCTTTCCAAAGAAAGGAAGCACCAAGTGATGTGCCATCTTAACTCACATTATGGAGCAAAATGAAAATTAGGCAATAGCCTGAACTCATGCTTTGAAAAATGAAAATAAGTCTGCCTTTATCACACAGACATATCTGTCCAAACACATGGGACACTCAAAGCCATAAGAATTCTGCTCTTCACATGGGGAAAAACAAGATTTCTGCTCCTGATCTCTTCCCTGCTTTTAACCAAGTGTTTTGTAGCCTGAAATGTATTAAGTGCTCTTGTTGTTGAGATCAATTTTTGCCACAACCTGGCCAAAAGCATCTGGGAAACTGTTCCTCATTATTCTGCTTTTTTTGTCCCTCTTGCTCTTTTCAAGGGTATCACTCCTTTCATCTTTCTGAGTCCTCAGGAGAACATTTGACACTGGCACAAAGGGTTTTGGTGGGATTTTTTCCAAGCCCTAACTCACCTCTCCCTGGTTCTTTTCCACCTTGTCTTTATCAGCATGAATCTTCCGCAACAAATTTTTAATTCTCTTGTCACAGAACTGGTACCTTTTGTTGTTGCTCTCGTTCAGCTTTCTCACTTGAGCTACAAGGAAAGAGGAGACCTGGGCAGGGGAGGAGGGCGAAAAAAAGAATTAAATCAAGAAAATATACGGTTTAGGAACCTGATCATCACTTTAGCTCCTTAAACAGACAAAAATATCTGTGTACCTTGAGGATAGGTAGCTTTGGAATTCACCAGAGGTTTTGCTCCCAGCTGTTTAATTCCTCTGAAATTTCCAAGGCTACCCCTTTCCTATCCCAGTTCTAACAAGACCAAGGCACTGCTACACCACACCACAGAACTGCTGTGGGACTCACTGTCCAGAGCAGGTCCTGGTAGTGGATCATCATCCGCACCACGTCCGCCGCCCCCTCCGCCAGCTGCTTCTCCTTCCCCTCGGGGATCTTGTTTGGCAGCCCCTTGTGCATGAAGAGGTTTGGGGCCATGACTGTGGAAACGTTCCAGAGGTTCATTTTGTTGTTGTTTTCCCTGGCAACCACCTTGCTGAGAAACTCAAGGAGGGCCTGAGAAGAGGGAAAGAGACGTAAGCCATCCATTAACAGTAATGCTCAAAAAGCTACCACGGCAGTTGCTGGAGAGATCATTAATTAGCACTTTTTCTTGATATAGATCAGCACATCTCATTTCTCCAGATAAGGAAGTAGAGTGACCAATTTCCAATACTAGGATAGCAACAAATAACCACACCAAGAGAGGTTTACCCAGTATTCATGAATCAGGAAAAACAGTCTGTGTGGGAAACAGAGAAGTTTTTACTCCTTGGCAGGTGGTAATTTACAAAGTTTAGCTGCAAAAATTTCTGAATTCAAAGATGAATCCTCCCTTTCCTTCAGTGTCCCCTCAAAGCCATTCCCAGATGTGGAAAAATAAATCCCTTTGGATTATTTCTTTCACCTCACGCCTCTACCAGAGCCATGACAGATCATCTTTGACTGAATTATATATTTCAGTGTTCTAAATGAAGTGTGCAGGGGGGTAAGTCAGCCTTACCTTTAATACCTGAGAGCTGAACTACTCAGGAGATAAAAAAAAGCAGCAACAACCACCACAGCTCTTGTAAATTACAGAAGGGAAGAGATGGTGTCTATTTAAAAGCCATGTGGCATTTGGGGATATGGCTTAGTGGTGGCCTTGGAAGTGCTGGGGGAACGGTTGGACTCAATGATTTTAAGGCTTTTTCTTCAATTTAAACAATTCTGTGGTTCTATGTTTTACCAGCTAAATCAAAAAAGTAAGCAGTTACCTTCAGAGTGTTCCTGTTGGACTCTGGCAGAATCAGGATCAGGAGGTTTAGAGCTTGCAACCTTTGCTTCAGGTCTGGAATATCTACAAGGAGAGTAACAAAAGAGGATTCAGGTTTCTGACCCTTCTTTTTGACCACAGGAATCCTCCAAGGAATGAGACAATTACTTACTGAATGGCTGGCCAGCTAGAATTTGAGACCTTGTTTCATAGAAGTAAATCAAACTCACACTGGCCTTGACAAGGGAGTTACCCATGTTTTAGAAGACTGACTAATTTCCTTTAGAGTACACAATCAACCAGCAACCCTGATGCCCTTGAAGGGCAGCAAAAGAACCCACAATTCCCCATTTTTTTAACAAAGAATTTGTGCACTCAGTCAGCTTAACACATATAAACTACCTACTGAGGCACCCACCTCAAAGAAATGTGCTTGCAGAACAGCACATTACCTGCAGACAGCGTGCCCTGGCCAGCTTCCACAGCTCAGTCTGTGTGTCTTTATTGATCAATTTGTCCTAATTGATGGCAGCAACCTTGCAGACTCAAGTGACACAGAACTGAAGACCCCAGTGTTGGAACCCTGGGCAATGAGAATTTTAGACTTTCTGTGCTGACAGGCACTGACCCTCAAGAAAACACTACATTTGACCTGAGGCCATGGAAAAGGCTTCCAAAATTGAGTGATAGTACTGGGATTATGGGTGTGTAGTTTGAATAGAAGTGTGTGATATCACAGGGTGGAAAACTTAGAGTTTAAGGCTTTAGAATATAGTAATATATATAAAGCAAGATGGAGGTTTTAGGCTGTAGGCTAAGTCCTTCCTTTTCACCTTCTTCTTCATGGGTTTGGGTGGTGTTTTGTAATAGGGTAGAAAAGTCCACATTGCAGACCATGGGTGTTTGGTTATTGGGTTAAATGTAAAAAAAATTCAGGTGTCCTTTCATAATTGGACAATTAGTGCTTAAAAGGCCTTGTAAAGAAAGAGATAGGAGCCATTTTCTACTTTGTTAGCTGGAACTCACAACTTGTGAGACTGTACTATAGAAAAAATTAATAAACATCTGAGTCTGAACACAAAAAGTCTCTTGAGCATTTAATCCTGACTCTAACAGAAAAGAAGAGAACAAACCCACCCCCCAGGACAGTGCCTCTACAGAAAGGCACATTCAGCCAGGCACCAGTGACTCCAACCCTTGGCCGTGCAGTGTTCCCATCGGATCCACAGGCTCCCAACACACCTGGCAGGAGAGCTGTGGGGCTTTGCACAATCCCAGCTGGTGCTGGGCAGGGCAGGGCAGGGCAGGGACTCACTCTGGACAGCAGCAAAGGCAGGCAGGTACTCTGCTGTCAGCAGTGGGGCCGGCAGCTCTCGTATGAATCTCTTGAGCAGCCCCGACACGTCATTCTGGTGAACCTCATCCCAGCGGAACAGACCACTGTAGAAGTCCCTTTCCAGCTTCTGTTCCAGGCTCTGTGAAAGAGATGGAATTTGTCACATGCTTTACAGAATCAGAGAATGTGTAGGTTGGAAGAGACCTTCAAGATTATTGAGTCCAACCCAGCCCTAACACATCAATTAAACCATGGCACCAAGTGCCACATCCAGTCTTGTTTTAAACACATCCACAGATGGTGACTCCACCACCCCCACAGGTAAACCATTCCAGTACTTTATCACTCTTTCCATGAAAAACTTCTTCCTAATATCCAACCTAAATTTCCCTTGGAGCAGCCTGAGACTGTGTCCTCTGGTTCTGTCAGTGCTGCCTGGAGAAAGAGACCAACCCCCACCTGGGCACAGCCACTTTTCAGGGAGTTGTAGAGAGTGATAAGGTCACCCCTGAGTCTCCTTTTCTCCAGAATAAACAACCCCAGCTCCCTCAGTCATTCCTCACATGGTTTGTGCTCCCAGCCCCTCACCAGCCCCGTTCCCTCCTCTGGCTGCACTCAAGTGTCTCAATGTCCTTCCTAAACTGAGGGCCCAGAGCTGGACACAGCACTCAAGGTGTGGCAAGCATTTAACAAGCAAATGTAAGAGAAAGTTTATAGCTGAGCACTGGGAGGGCAAGACATCAAGGTCAAAGTGATGCAGAGAGCCTCAGCACACACTCCAGGATTTCCCAGTGATGGGTGTTTCTGGTTGTACTGGGAAAGGGATGAGATGATTCAGGTCATTCAAACACTTGCTTCAGCAAATGCTTCCTGATCACTCCTGACACTTCCAAGGCTAAAGGGCTCATACCTTAATTCTGGTCTGGGACCCAGAAACTCTCAGGATGCCCTCTGTTTCAAGTCCTCTCTTCTCCAGGCAGGACAGCAGCTGTTAAAGGGGGAAACAGAAAGCTCTTAGGCACAGAGGATGAGGAGTCAGCCTGACCTTATCACAGGCTCCTGACTCTGAGGACCAGAGGTGTAAATGAAACCAGTACAGAACTTACTGCCTGGAGTAGCAGAGGGACCTTGGTGTTGGGCAGCAGCTTTTGGTCATTTTCCAACAGGGTGTTGAGTGGAACTCCAAAGAGTCTTTTCTCTACAACAGAAACAACATTTCCAAGTCTCTAACAGAGGTGTAAGGGATATATCCCCCACTGCAGACAAAGATGGTACTTTTGTAAACACAGATACTGGAGAAAGAGAGGAATAGTTAAACAGGACAATTGCAGCCAGACATAAATGTGGTAGTAGGTTTTGATGTCATGATCCACTAACTTCCAGGAGAAATCCAGGAGAACACACCTGTCACAAGGTTTCTTATCAAAGCCCCTCTGTTCCAACATTTGAAACACAACTGACGAGTGTATGATGAGAAGATGAGCGAAAAAAAAAAAAAGGCACAAAAAAAGAGTACAACTAACCTGTTGTTTTCAGTTTTGCTGCTTTGTTTCTTTTCAGCTCAAAGCCCAGGATATCACAGAGAGCTGTAAGTTCAATGAGGGCCAGTGTGGGGATCTTCTTCATGTCCTGAGCTGACAGATCTCCAATCCTGGTCACTCCTAGTCTGCCCTTTGGGATCTTAAATCTCTAAGGGAAACACACACAAAGTTCAGCTCAAGTTATCACATCTTAATCTCACTAGGGAACAACTTTTGCTGTAGTTTTTTTTATTTTTTATCATAACCAGGCATCTGTTCTTCCTGCTGTGTTCAAGACCAGACATATGCCCAAAACTACTCCTACTCAACCACCAGCTGAATAAATATTTCCCCTTTTCAATATTGCTCTTTAATCATACTGGAGATGCCAGTTTTTCCAAGTTAAAGGCAGTCTGATACCCACCCTAACCTACTTGAAATCTAATCTATTTCTGAAGGAGCTCAGTTCATTTGCAGAGAAGAGAAAACTTTAGAATTATGAGTAAGAAAGTGCAGTTAGTTCCTCTCCTCTTTTCAGAGGAAACAACATGGACGTGTGTCAAAATAGGGAATTTCAGATAAAAGTCTTACTTCTTTTGATCCTTGACTACACAATGTCTAACCTTGCCCAACACTGCAAAGATAACAGCACAACACACCCCAAAATACCACCAAACACAGACCCACTGCAACACTCCCCATAGGTATGAATGGATTTCAGCCTCTTGTACCACCTTAACAAGCCAAGACTAATAAATTCTAACAAGAAGAATTCCTCCAGTGCTTACAGTCAGGGCATTTCCATCCTTTAACTTTCTGGATTCAGACAGGAATGATCCCTTGAGCAGGACAGCTGCTTGCTCTGAGTAGGCAACATCCATGTTGAACACCTCCTCTTTCCCAGGGGTTCGAACTGTGCAGGAATAATCCTGGGTTTCTGCTGCAGAGGAGAAATTGTCTTGAGTTTCTGCAAGTCAGGAGGGTGAAGCTCAGAAAGCAAATGTGCTAAAAATGCAGTTTGAGATAGGATTGATATCACTGCTTTTAAAAATCCTGCAGTAACACATGAGAAGAGTGTCCCCACAGCACAGAGAGATCAGCAGGGCAAAAGACTTCCCTGAAAGGGTGGTCAAGCATTGGAACACTGGAATAGGCTGCCAAGGGAAGTACTGGAGTCACCATCCCTGAAGTGTTCAAAAATCGTGCAGATGTGGCACCAGGGGACATGGTTTAGTGGTGAACACACTGGTGCTGAGTTAGTGGTTGGACTTGGGATTTTAGAGATCTTTTCCAAGTTTAATGATTCCATGGTCAATGTGAAGTCACAACATTATGGCTAAAATTACCAGGTCACTGGTAAGACAAGACCACAGCTTTAAACCAAATGATACACCTATGGCTAAACATCTCTTTACACAACTGCTCATGGCATTTATAAGGTTTCACTGTATGATCTTTACTAGACTGATTTTATTTTCATCTTTCAGTTGCTTCATCAAGAACTTACAGTGATCAGCTTGAGTGACAATTCTAACAACACTGGAGCCTGGCAAAGTTTATTAATCCACAGGTGTGAATAACCACACAAAGAAACCCACACCCCAACACAAACAAAGTCAGCGTTTCAGAACCTGTATATACTTAAATGTGTGTGGCTTTCCTTCCAGTTCCAGCCCTACTTCAGATCCTACTCTGCATTTAAAAACAGAAGAAGAAGACGTTCCCCCTTACTTCTCTGGGTGTTTGAAGTCCGTATATTGTGCCATAGTGGATCTGGGCTGGACTCCTCTTTCTCTGCTGCCGTGTCCTGAAAAATAAGGAAAAAGTTGTTTTAGCCACAACCAAAAGAATAGAACCATGGGAAAACAGACGAAAAGATGGTGGTTATGAATTCTTTATCAAGAAAAAAAATAAATCTAAATAAACCAACAAACCCTCCTCCCCAAAAAATAGGCAGTGTTAGTTTTTCTCCAGGATTTCCACCTCTACAAGGTCTGCTTATCAGAACTGAGTTTGGGAAGTTTTGTTTAACGGTGATTTAACATGTCACTAGAACAAAGAAAACACAAGAGGGCTCCAAACGATGCCAGTGCTCCGCGAGGCTGCCACGCTGTCTACACCATATAGAAGCATTCCTGCAGGAATGTTATTCCAGCCTGGGAAGGCCATGGACCTGCAGGTTTTCTAGTAATTCCCCAACACTGTAACCAGGATTTCTCCAGTCTCAGCTTCCTTTCAGTTCAAGAGATGAAGCCATAACAGGCGCCCTAGGCCCAGAAAGCCAAGCCAGATCCCAACCAGCTCTTTCAGGAGCTCCCAGTTTTGAGTTTTTTATCTTCTTTTCTTCTGTTAGAGCTGGGATTAAATGCTCAGGTGATGTCATTTTGTGTTCAAACTCAGTTGTTAATTCTTATCTATATCAAAGTCTCACAAGTTGTGAGCTCTAGCTAACAAGGTAAAATTGCCTCAGTCTCTATCTCTTTCCCAGGTCTTTTAAGCACTAATTGTCCAATTACAAGATGACACCTATATTATTTTTACTTTTAACCCAAAAACCAAACACCCATGGTCAGCAATGCGGACCTTTTCACCCAATTACAGTACACCACCCAAACCCATGAAGGAGAAGGTGAAAGAAGGAGAAGGTGAAAGAAGGAGAAGGTGAAAGAAGGAGAAGGTGAAAGAAGGAGAACTTAGCCTATGCCCTAAATCCTCCATATTGCTTTATATATATTACTGTATATTAAAATCTTAAACTAAGTTTTTCCACCCTGTGATATTACACACTTCTATTCGAAGTCCACACTCATAATCCCAGTGCTATCACTCAGCTTTGGAAGCCTTTTCCACAGCCTCAGGTCAAATGTAGCTTGGCCAAATGCTCCTTTCTTGAGGGTCGGGGCCTGTTAGAACAGAAAGCCTCAAATTCTCAGCTCCCAGGGTTCCCACACCCAGCAGCCCAACACACCTCGGAGCCGGGCACTCCGAAGATGTCGCGGACGTCGCGCACGGGGTGTTTGTTCCTCCTGCGGCGGGAGCGCGAGTACGTGTCCAGCCGGCGCTGCACGGCCGCCGCCTGCGTCCTGGTCAGCGTGGACAGCAGCACCAGGTTGTCCTTGTCTGAGTCTGTATCCCCCAGGAGCTCGGACAGCCCCGCGTCCTGCAGCCACTCAGCTTCGGCTTCTCCCTCTGCCAAGGGGGCACAGAATCACAGAATGACCAGGTTGGAAGAGACATCCAGGATCATCGAGTCCAACGCAGCCCTCACACCTCCGCTAAACCATGGCACTGAGTGTCACATCCAGGCCTTTCTTAAACACATCCAGGAATGGTGGCTCCACCACCTCCCTGGGGAGACCATTCCAGTACTTTATCACCCTTTCCATGAAAAACTTCTTCCTAATATCCAACCCAAATTTCCCTTGGAGCAGCCTGAGACTGTGTCCTCTCCTTCTGTCAGTTGCTGCCTGGAGAAAGAGACCAACCCCCACCTGAGCACAGCCACCTTTCAGGGAGTTGTAGAGAGTGATAAGGTCACCTCTGAGTCTCCTTTTCTCCAGGCTAAACAAACCCAGCTCCCTCAGCTGTTCCTCACAGGGTTTGTGTTCCCAGCCCCTCACCAGCCTCGTTGCCTCCTCTGGCCGTGCTCAAGGGTCTCAATGTCCTTCCTAAACTGAGACACCCAGAACTGGACACAGCACTCAATGTCCTTCCTAAACTGAGACACCCAGAGCTGGACACAGCACTCAATGTCCTTCCTAAACTGAGACACACAGAGCTGGACACAGCACTCAATGTCCTTCCTAAACTGAGACACCCAGAGCTGGACACAGCACTCAATGTCCTTCCCAAACTGAGGGGCCAGAACTGGACACAGCACTCAATGTCATTCCTAAACTGAAGGCAGAGTGAGCAGAGAGCAGCAATCTGGGTGCTTGCAATGCTTCAGAGGCACAAAGCAGCAGCCTGGGTCGTTCCCTGTCTGGGCTGGCAATGGGACATCACTGGGAGGGAGCCACAGCTTTGTGCTGAAGCCATGGCTGTTTTCAGAATCTCAGCCCTAATCCTAAGTGCCCAGCTGGTATGGGGGGATGCCAGAGAACACACAGCTCTTTGGGCAGGTGTAGCCGCTCACACAGGTCTTATTGGTCATTCCAGGTGAGGAAAAAGGAGAAAGAACTGTGGAGGTAGAGATACTCCCAGGAGCACAGGCTCCCAGAGAAGCTGGGCAGAACAGGGCACAGGTGTGACTCTGGGGGGTATTCAGGCAAGGATTGTGACAGGATATGGGAGTGAAGTCAGGTGGACTTGACAAATCTGCCTTTCCACGGACTGCCTGTGCAAAGGGGAGCTCTGGCAGCAGCACACAGCCCCCCTAGAAGGAATGGCAGGGCTTCCCTGGATCCCACCTGATCTTTCAACAGCTTTGAGAATGGACAAAAGGTCTATGAGAAGCCACAGCACACAACACTGCATATTTGGCTTTTGTACTTTTCCAAATGACTTGATTGCTTGTTTAATTTTTATTTTTTAATCTATATGCATGCCTAGGTATCAACAATTCTTATTTTAAAATATCCTGATCTGGTAGGTTCAAATATATTTTACTTAATATCCTCACTGAATCATTTGTGTGCATCACCCCTACTCTTTAATTTTTTAAGTGCATTGGTATCCATACACTCAACTAAAGCAAAAACGTTATTTTTACTTTGTGCATTCATTTTATGCCTGGGCCTATTCAAAATATCACTAAAATTAAAGACCATTCCAGTTCCAGAAGGAAGTGTGAGAAGCCTGGAGACAGTACAGCAGCATAACTCAAACAAACTCAATTCCACTTCATTCTTCGATACATATAAAGTTTCACTTCAAACACACAAGATTTTTTTTTTCATATGGGATACACTCATAAGGAAGTGTAAGTGAGAAAGTGCCCTGAGCAAGGCAGCTACTTGAAATTCAAAGATGAAAGAAACAATTTAGCAGGTGATTTCAACTTTAACACAGCAAACACCACAAAGCCTTTATCTTTCCAGTTCCATCTACCACATTCATTCACTGCAGGCAGCTCCAGTACTGCCCTACCAAAGGTTAAACTGGGAAAAAGAAATTCACAACTGAACTGATTGGCACAGAGCACCTCATTCCCACTCTCCCTGTCCTATGCAAACTTCTACCTCCTCAGTTATCAGCTGCTACAGGCCAAGTTTTATTATTGCAGCATCAATAAAAAGCAGCCATGCAGCTCTTATTGAGAGATTAAATACTTTGATTTTTCTGGAGAAACCTCACCTTCATGCACAGCACATGTTGTGACATAATTAAAACTCAGTCTTCAGAGCATGGTCTTTGTGATTTTAGATGTCATAATGAAACAGAACTTTTTTCATCATCACACCACAATAAATAGAGCTGCTATTTATACTTGAAGTCAAGTATTTCCCTAAGTGAATCTTCAAGGAAATTGTCTGGTTTTCCTACACATTCCTAAGTTTTGGTCTGTTCCCATGTCTGGCTTACAGAAGTTAGCAGGTAACAGCATCCCCTGGGCACAGCCAGTTGTGGTCCCATTCACAGCTCCTCACCAAACACCTCCTTGTCCTACATTCACAGTTTCACAGCAGAACAACACACAAAAAGCCTCTGGTTTATTTTGCCTTTGGGAACTAGAGGAAGTGAAGTGTATTGCTTGCAAATTTTGAAAATAGCCAATTCCAGTCATAACAGGAAACTGATCTTATACACAAATACCACACAGCAGCCCCTCCATCGGACATCCGTGTGAGCCTGCTGCCACATCCCATGCCAAAGCACCAGATTGTAAGTCCTCTGTTTACTATTTTGGCCCAGTTGTGTTTGCCAGTAACACAAAAGGAAACCAGCAAAATGGGTTATTTCTGGGGAAAAGGGAAAAATTGGAGAGAAACAGGTCAGAAGAGAGAGATCCACAGAAGGTGAGCTGCAGGTTTAAGCCTGGAGAGCTGCTGAGATTTGCCTTGTGAGCTCCAGGCAAGCAGCATTTCAGGAGGACACAATTAGGAATGATTTTACATTCCACACTAGTTCCACGAATTTACTTGAAACATAACCTAGTCAAAAATAGTGCTCATAATAAAGTATTCACTTTCCAAATATTTGAAGGACAGCTATAGCATCCTACATTTTCAGACTAAACATTGAGCACAACTTCCTATCTGATTTTTGAAGGTGCAGAATCACCCTTTGCAGACAGTTCTCAGCCGTGGTTCTGTGCTGGAAGGTCACAAACAGGTGTTTTAGTGGCAGTGCCTGTGTCCCCAGCTGGCTGTGCTGTCAGACCTGCACAGAGCTGGACAAACAGTGACAGCAAGGACAGCTCAAAGCTGCATTTCAGGAAAAAGCTACTTCCTGCTCCCTCCAACTGTTAGTAAGGCCATGAGTACCCTGCCCCAGATGTGCAGTTACACCTCTCACTGCCACCAGGTCACCAGCAGCTCCCCAGGACACCACCCCTCACCCAGGGCTTGCACAGGAGCCCAGTGCTCCCAGCTGGGTCAGCATTTTTGCAATGCCTTATCTCCACACAGCCTCCCCACGTCCCTGAGCTGTGGTTATCACCAGCCATCTCCCAGGCTGTCTCCAGACAGAGCTGCCCAATTCTCATTTCCCCAGATTTATGCAAAAAGTGATGGTGCCTCTGGCTCTGAGGAGCCCCACAGCCTCCATACTCCAAGCAGGAGCTGCAGGGATGTAAAGGCAAACCCTGCACACCATCCAGGGCTTCCCCACTCCCTGCACAAGGTTTATTTGCCTAAGCTCCTTCAGAGAAGGCATCAGGAGCCCAAGACTGCCCCACCTCCTTCCCCAGGCTGCTGGGAAGGCTTTGCTACTTGGAGCATCATTTCAAGCCTGTCTGGTTTCAGTGGCCAATTAAGCACTCAGCTCCTGCCTGCTAGATTAAGCTACAGCATTAAAAGACACTTTTCCTCCTATCCCTGCTTATACACAGTAATCAAATTGCCTCCAGCATATCAGTCTTTAGGATATCCCAGACAGTCTTTCATCTCATGGGATGGTCTCTTTTCCAGTCTCCTTCCTGGTGCACTCACTTTCCGAATCACTTTGCATCTCTTCCAGTTCTAAAAATCAACCCTGTGTCCTTTGTGAAGGGGCATTAACAGCAGACCTTCATGTTTACCATGTCCTGCCAACGCTGGCAGACAGGGACAATGACATTCCCACCCTGCTCTCCAGAGCCTCTCTATGCCTCCATAGAACTATTGGCCCTTCCCAAGCACAGCAGCACTCTGGGACTGTCACACAAACATTTCCCCAGGACACAGATCCTTCTCAGTATCAGGCAGCACAGCAGCTGTGCAGGCTGCAAACCTGTGTTCAAGGGGATGTACAGCCAACCACCTCCATCTCTTCAAAATGAACCCAGGAAAGGTGTGACCCCCCCACCTGTGAGATCACTGGGTGTTTATCAGCCCTTATCACCCCTCCAGCCCTTATCACCCCCCAGGGTGTTGCATTTCCCATGTCTAAAGGGACTGCTCATGAGGAGCTGCAGTGACAGGACAAGGAGTAGTGGGCTCACACTGAAAGAGGGGAAAGCTGTGATAGATATTGGGAAGAAATCCTTCCCCTGTGAGGGTGGGGAGGCCCTGGAACAGGATGCCCAAAGAAGCTGTGGCTGCTCCTGGATCCCTGGAAGTGTCCAAGGCCAGGCTGGACAAGGCTTGGAGCAGCCTGGGACAGTGGAAGGTGTCCCTGCCCATGGCAGGGGTTGGCACTGGATGAGCTTTAAAGTCCCTTCCAACCCTAATTATTCTGGGATTCTATGATTCTATAGAAGAAAAACATATTCCAAAAGTTTTGGAATAACTGGCTCAGGTTCCAACTATTCCAAAGCACTGGATAACATCTGTGCTACAGAAAGTAGCATTAGAAACACATTTCTCCCAAAGAAAGAAAAAAGGATATGGAGGAATAACCTTGAGTGGATGGACTCAAGGCTTTCTGGGTGTTTACTGTGGTTTCTTGAACAGGGAATTAGAGAGTGAACAGTCTGCCTTCCACAGAAGCAGCTCCTATAAAAGCCACTCTGAACAATCTCAGAACCATGCACACAAACCAGGCTTCCCAAACAGCCCCAGCTCCCACAGAGTGTTTACCACACACCACCTGAACTGGCACTGAGAGCCCCCACCCTTGGCGGGGCTGCCTGAAAAGCCTGGAGCCTTGAACATGCTGCTGGGGCTGATCTTTGCAGTCAGCTTTGCTTCAGAAGCCGAAACCAGGCCAGGCCAACCCTCCCCTTCTGCAGGGCATTATCCACCACCCAATTAAAATAATATCTCTATCCCTGATTGACTGATAATATTCTAACCATACTCCAACATGCTTCTGAATCGTTCAGGTGCATAAGCAAATCTTCTGTCTCAGATGTTCACATTCCTCCCCTCACTCCCAACATTTTTGGCAACCTACCCTCCTGTGTTTTGACATCTGCAAGGCTGCATTCCTCCTGCTCGGCCTCAGTGCTCTGCTTAATGTTCTCCACTTCCAGCCAAAAACTGTCCATTGACAAGTTGTCCAAAGCCTCTCCCCTGGAATTCATGCCCTCTGACACCGGGGATGCCACAGGACTCTTTGGAGGAAGCTGGTTCATTTTCCAAGGGCAATGTCTGGTGCTGAGAGAGGAAGAGATAAGGAAGGAGAGATTAAGCTCCACGTATTACACACGGCGTTGGTGTCCAGCCTCCACTGATTAATGACTGCAGCAAATCCAAACAGAGGTAAATGCTGAACTTCCTTTGCTTAGTGTTTAGCAATACAGACAAGGCTGGGACTAAATCCCCTGGAGAATGGGGAAAACTGCTGTCCAAACATGTGAGAGGACACAGGATCAACACAGTCTTTTCAGTGCTGTCCCTCCAGTGACCTCCAGCACACCACCCACCACCCCACACTCATTCCAAGAGTTCCCTGCAAGTCTGCACAGGCACTCTCTGCATTCACAGCCACCCAGGATGTTCCAGGCTCAGTGCACGTGTGCTCCAGGACCTGGCACAGGGAGGAGCCTGGCAGCTCCCACCACAGCAGCCCCAACCCAGCAGGTTTGGGCTCCCTATGCAAAAAACCAGCACAGCTCCATCCCCTGCACTTCAGCTGATGCCACAAATAACTCACAAAACTATATCCTTATACATACAGCATTCACCTTAACATTTGCAAGAAGTCAACTTTTTAATATACATTTATAACACGCTATATTAACACAACATAACTTTCTAACATAACACATACAGTATTCATTTCAATATTTGTGAAAAGCCAATCATATAATATGTATTTATAACAGGGCTGAGGCCCCCTTTGCCTGCCCAGACCAGATTTTTCAGCTGTGAAACAACACGAGGTGTCCTGGGTAACCCAAGCATATGGAATTTTCTTACCACCCTGCTGATTCATTCATGCACAGCTGAAGTCTCAGACTGGCCTTGTTCAGCTTTCAGCCCCTGTGCCGTGAGCTTCTCATCACTTCATAAAGCATTGCCTCTCCTAAAATGGGCTATAATTGTCTTCAAAGAGTTCCAAGCCATTTAAGCCCTGCTATACATATTTTTCAAAGACTTACAAAGAAATGGGGTAAGTGGAACATACTTATGAGAGCACCTCAATGGTTCCACTGATGAATACAAAAATTAAAGAGATGGAACAACTACTCCAGCTGTGGGTGGTTTGAGAAACACCCACGAAAAGCCATGACCACCAAACACAGGCCAAAATTCCTTTCTAGTTTCATTAAAAAAAAAAAAAAAGAGATCAAGTCTAAGTCTTACACCTTGAAAACCATGACAACAAAACACTCATTAAATGCTATTTAGCCTCTTAGCTCTTGGAGCCAAAAGTTATAGATGGCAAAATATCTGGAAAGTTTTAGCCAGAAAGTCATTATTAGCAGTTCTGGCACTAACTTGCTTCAGTTATGAGAAGCTTTTCAAGCCATAATGGGCTAAATTTGAAACTGTAACGACTCAGAGACAATGCTGTAGGCCATTCTGCACTTGCATTTACACACGTGCACGCACATCACACTCACACCTTGCTCTAGCAAACACAGGCAGTCCCTCTCTCCTGGAGGTCAGAACCACAGCAATTACCACCCCTCCAGCAACATCTGGAGACAGCCACAGAAATTAGAATAAGAACTAAAGGGGTTTGTTTGTTTTACAGGAAGACAAAAGTGAAAGACTGACTTGAGCTATTCTGCCACCCGGCAGGCAGGAACAGAGGTGATCTGCTTTCCTATTTCTGGATATCCAAATGACACTCAAGATGCCTGGTGGAACACTTAAACAGTCAATATAAGATTTTTTTTTACCTGCAGAGTTCATGTCCAACTCTCTCAGTTCCATTGCAGTGACTAACTCAATTTATTTTTTCTCTTCTCAACTTTTTACTTCTATCTTTAAGAGTTAAGAGTTAAAAAGTTAGATTGCATCCCTCACCTTAACTCATATTCAGTACTCTCCATTTTCTCACATTTGCTAACAACCATAAGACTAGATTTAAACAAAAATGCCTTGCTAGCATCACAAAACACTGTTCAACACCTTGCTAGGATTCTGTTATCAACAAGAACTCAGGAGAACTCATCACTTGCAACATGAAATTAAGTGGAAGGAGGAATTCAGATTATTTTGAGGGAGCTGGTTTTGTCCCTGTCAAGAACACTGGCAGACAAACTTGCACTGAAGAAGTCTCCCAGTGCACAACACTCAGGAACTGTCTTAGAAGCTCTGCTAATTGCTCCACTGCAGGCTTTCAGCAGGCACAAAACAACTCTTCTTGCCTTAAGTTACTGCCCTATATTCCTGTGGGATCCAGGTTATACAGATTAAAGCAGCTCTGAAATGCACCTTTCCTCTGTGTTCAGCTTGGTTTGGAGCTGGCTCATGACACCCCAGAAATCTCCAGGGATCAACACCAAAACAGAATTTAGGTTTGCAGCTCCAGCAGAACCTGCCCCAGAGCTGAGCAGCAGCTTGTACCCAGCAGATGTGCTCTGTGACAAGCCTGTGTCACACATGGCTGTGCAATCCCTTCCCCATGCCTGCCTGGAAAAAACAACACCATTTTAAGCCAACATAAATAAAATCTTCATCTCTTTCCAAAGAGTGGCTCATGACTTAGATCTTTCACACTACTTACCCAGACACCAGGCTCTGAATGCCAGTTTCAGGCCAGGAGATGTTTACTCCAAGTGGAGCATTATTTATGCAAGGCATTATTAGGGCATATTCCTGGAGCACACCTGAGAAGGCTCACAGTGTCCTCACAGCCCAGGTTTCAGGCTATGCCCTTGCCTGCAGCTGGTTTTGATCTACCTTCAGTCCACATCACTGAGTCCTGGTGCAAGGACAGAGTTTTGCCAGACAACAGGGAGCTGCTGCACTCCATCCCACCCTGCCTGTGCTCCCACACTGCCCACAGTTACCTGGCTTCCTTCCACAGCTGGAAATACAGATGTTCTTGGACTGCTTGGACCAAAAGCCCACCAGTCACACTATAAACCTACCCTAGGAAAAGCCACAGCTGAACTACCTGTGTGTCAAACAAAAGCCATCCTCACTTTTTCCCCCCTCAGCTGGCCCAATTACTGATGCACTAAAATTGGTTTCACCGAGTTCAGGATGTTAATATCACACAGCAGCTCTACAGAGGGGCAGCAGGATCCAAAGCCCAGCTCTACCAGTGTTAAACTAGAGCTGTTGCTCCTGTCTCACAGCTCAACATAAAAATCAGGCCTTCACATTTAGAAAAGGTTTTATTTTCTGGTCTAAGTTGCCTTTTTTTTTTTTTTTTCCTTGAACTCAGTGCACAGTGCTTTGCAGATCCAGCTGCCCAGGTAGAAGGCTAATTTTAGATTCAGTGCACCTAAAAGATTGTTCTTCCTCATTGCATACCCAAGTCAACTGGAGGGCAACCTGTGACGTGCAAGCACAGCAACAGCTGAGATTGAAAGCAGAGATTGTTGGCTTAAAATGTTAATGGCTCAGTGCAACTGGGCAAAGAGTAGGTGGAATAATCGAGTTCACTCCACTGCACTGTCAATGTTAAAAAAAAAAGCATCAGATTATGAAGCTTTAAAAATTAACCCAACAAAAAGGAGACTGGCAGAAAGATCTTGTTAAGGACAGCCATAGAGGAAGGGCTCTGTGGAAAGACTGAGCATCTTAATCCAGCCTTCTCTTGTTTAAGAGCACAGCCAGTTTTAACAAGGCTCGAGATTCACCTGGCACCTTCAGTCTAAGCCTGACTTCACAGCATTAATAACACAGTTGTGAGGAATTTGGCTGGCACAGACCATACAGAGTTCATTTTTTATTGTTCCTTCTCTACATTCCCTCCTTGAAGACCCCTGGAAGCCCTGCATGCCTGGCTCTGCTGGGGGCTCACTGATCCTGGGCTGCAAAATGTCATTTTTGATCTGTTCCTAGATACTGTCAACACACTGCGAATATGTTGCAAACACTCATGTAATTCTTCACCCTCTTGAACACCAAAATACAATAAACAGTGTTGCTATGCTCACTCCAGGCTTGAATCACTCCCATGAGAGAGCTTCTCAAAGGACCTGGAGCTGCTTGGGCTTCTTTTCTGTTTGCTCAGTGTCCCTCCCTCATTGAAATACCTCTCTAGCAGATGAATAAATAAAAAGGTTCCTTCTCAAGCATTTCAAACAGACCAGGAGGCAACAAGTGCAAGCCAAGAATATGGAATTCCTTTAAGACTGCTTCCAGAAAACTAAGATGAGAAAAATGCACCAGGAACAGAAGAATTCAGGCAGACAAGGCGGTCTTGCCACACAAGCAGCACCCAGCCTTTAAAGACATTTCCAAAGATCTGGAGCAAGCACAAAGGCACACATGGAACAAAGAAACAGACAGAAAGTCTGAATGAGCCTCAAGAGCAAGTTTGGAGTAACACACCAAGTCACAGCATCATTCACAACAACCCAGACCATGAGCATGGAACACAAGCATCTTGCAAGAAAAAAAAGAGAGGTTAGTGTATCAACTGATTGCAGTATTTGACAGATAAAGGCCCTTAGTCAGAGAACAAAACTACATTAATGTCAAACCATGCACATCTTGCCTGCTTACAATTTACTTCAAGGTCAAAAACAACTCATGAGTATAAAAACAAAAATTGAAAGAAAGAAACAAAAAGTCCATGCAGGCTTTCCTCACATTGTTTCCAGGTTCTTACCCTAAGCAAGCAGTTTAAACCTAAATGATGAAATGTGTAGTTAATTCTGAAGAGAAAAAAAGTCACCTAAAGATCAGCACATCACATGAACACATCTTATCATACTAGGTTTTCTTGTTTATCATGTAGTGGGATAGAGGCACCCAGGAATAACAGACTGGAGTATTTGAAAAACTGAGAAAATCCTGATGTGGTAACCCACATATATACTTTTTTTTAAAACATAGATAGCTATTTTGCTTATTGGAGGTTTAAACCTCAGTCTATCAAAATTATCAATGCAAATATAAAAACAGGTTCCTGTATGGAAGAAGTCAACCTAATCATTATCAAAATCTTACATGAAAGACACATGATCACTATTTAATTCAGACACACAAAACTACACAAAACCCTGTTCCTACCACCGAGAGCAAAGTTGTGCAGGAGATGCTTCATGAATAAAAATTCCACAACTTTTCTACCAAAGGTCTAAACCCTACTGCAAATCTTTAATGCCTGGCTTAGTTACCCTCAAAATACGCCAAATTTTGTACATTAGCACCACTATCAATTGCTCCCTTCTCCCCACACCAATATGCAGAAAAGAACTACTAAGGCTTACTCCTAGGAGAAAATGGAAAGCACATGGCTGGTTCAGATTCCTCAGACCAGGCCATAAAAGCAAAGAGAGGCTAATTATCAAATTACTGCAGTGGCAATGAGCAGTAACTTACCCAACAGACTCTTACTATGCTTTCCTTTCCCTGGCTTAACTCGACCTGAGCAGCTAAAGAGCCAGAATTAAAGCAATTTTAGCAGTAGTCTGCCACTGCTGATGTGCATCTGCATATCTCTGACCAGAGGTTTGCTCACATATTTAATAGTTTCACTGAGAGCATCCCCTGTGAGAAGTCACAGTGCCTTCAGCCCAGGCTATTTTATCCAGCACTGCTGCCAATCCCCCCTTATGTCCCTATTAAGGCATTTTATCAAGGACTCTGCATGTGTGGGGTGGCACAGTCGAAGGTCTGTCTCTACAGCACCAGTGAGAATAGCTGAGATGTCACTGCCAGAATTTGCTAATAAGATTACAGCTTGTTTTCAGTAACACAACAATCAGCTCATCAAGATCTTCCATTATGCAAGCAGCAGCTCGGGGAGCAGCCGTCACTTCAGGTTGTTTTGAAGAAGCCTGTTCTGCAAGTGATAAAGAGGACATGCCAGATCGTGCCGGGTGTGTGGAGCAATTCCCACCAGCTGCAGCTTTCCCCCAGTGCAACAGGGAGAAAGCACAGCCTCACCTCCTGTCCTGGCATTCTCAGTGACACCAGGAAAAGCAAACAGCAATCCTTTGCCCAGGGCTGTGTGGAGTGAGAGATGGGAATGCTGAGGTTTGTGTACATCCCACTGCTTCAGCCTGGCACCTCCAGTATTTTCTGTGCTGGACAAACTCCAGAGGGTGGTGGAGCACCGGCACAGAGAAGCTCTGGATGTCCCATCCCTGCAAGTGTTCAAGGCCAGGTTGGATGGGGCTTGGAGCAACCTGACCTGATCATGGGCATCAGTTTGGAACTTTATGACTTTTAATGTCCCTTCCAACCCAAACCATTCCATGACTCTGTTACTTCCATCACAGCTTTGGATCTCAGCTAAAGCACAGTTTGTAACTTTCTTGACAATGTCCTGTCTCTATCAAAGCATTTAAGGGCAAAGAAACTCCATCTCTAGTTCCTTGTCTCAGGCCTTCATCTGGAATAGATTTGTCTCTACTGCATCTAGTAAGGGGCTAAACAAACAAGCCAAGGAACAGGGAAAGTTGCCTTTAATTACAGATTTGCCTAGAGGCATCTCTGACTGAAACTCAGAGCAGAGCAAAGACAGGATTGATAACCCCATGCAGATACAGCCAAATTAAAAATATTCACAGCCATGTTTAGCTTAGACTATTAGCTGGATGTCTGTCTCACCACACTAGGGTTTGTTTTGGCCTCAGAAGACACAAGCCACCCTCTCTATGCATGGTTTTGTGTTTGACTGTAAGGTCACTGTGGAGGAGCCTGTTGTTCACTTTCCCTGCTTTAGCAGGGTAAGCCAAACAGGAAAGGGCTTTCATCCAAAGGGAAATCCTGCTGGGAGAATGGGGTACCCGGCCAAAACAAATCTTCAGTAGTACTGGGATCTTTAATGTGATTGTGAATTGATAAAGCTGAGCTGCAGGATGATTAGATGACAATCATTAATTAAAAGGTGGCATTCCTAACCCTATTTCCATCTCCACTGAATCCATGTCCATTTAAACACATCATCAGCTCTGTCCATCCTGTTCCCACAAGGACCTGGCCTGCCATTCCAAATCCAGCTACCAGTATGGCACCAGGATCCCAAACCCCCTGGCCCAGCTGCCATGGGGCTACAAACCCCACAGCCCTGGCCCACATCTTGTCCTCACCACTCCCCTCTCCCCCACACAGAGGCTGCCCCAGGCTGAGTCTGTGCACAGGAGTGCCACGAGGAAAGCAGCAGGCAGGGAATCTCTGCCCTTTGGTGGCTTTGCTGTCACAGCCCCGAGCACACACTGCCAGGGATTTTGCAAATGAGTCAATACCTCCCAGTCACCAAACACATCCTCAGAACACACCACCGTTAGAGCAGCTGGGACACCTCTGCTTTACTGCCACCACTGCTGGGATGTCAGTGTGCTGATACTGCCATCACTTCAGGAGAGATGCTCAGCCTGTGCACACCTCAGACACTCAGCTCAGGGACCAGCCAGGGGCTGAGGGATCACTTGGCTTCCAGAGGAAAGGCTGCCAGCATATTTGAACCCACCAGAAAAAGGCTGTGACCTTATTTCTTGTGTGATCATTTGCTAATGCAAAGGCCTTTTGCTGAAGCAGTTTCACACATACTAAACACTTGTCCTACAGCTTCTCAAAGGTTGAACTTGGAGTAAATCAGGATGACAGAACTCTTCCTTATTTCTTCTTGTAGCCCATTCTACCAGCTGTACCTGCATTAAGAGCACAGGATGAGTAACTGCAAGTTGTTGCTCAGCTGCATGAGAACAGCCCAGAGATGCTGGAGAGGCCACAGGAGTGACGTGCTGACCAGCACAAGGGAAGGAGGGGTGGAGAGGTGTGCTGGAATCCAGCTATGCTTCACTCATGGGAGCTTTAGGGCTGCAGGAAGACAGGGAGGAGCCGTAAACTCCTCGCGTGGATTTCTCAGGGCTGAGTTATTACACACAGCACAAGGTGCTTGGCTGTTACCCTGCCATGAGAAGCCCTTGACTGGGATTTATAACCAGTTCTGTTCCTGGAGTGTCACCAGCCCTGCCCATGAGCCTCACAACGCTGAGAGGAAGAGGAGGAGGGAGGCAGATCTGGCTCAGCAGTGGCTTTTGCTCAGTGTTGTTTTGGAGCCATGACAGCATCACCAGCCCCATACAAGCCAGCAGGAATCTTACTGGGAACTCAATGAGCATGTCAGAGCTGCTGATCAAAAATAAACACTGATTACGGTCAATTAATTGAAAGAGAAGTCTGGCATATCCTTGCCCTATTGTACAGGCAGGTTTTAGGTCAATCCTAGGAAAGAGGCTTAGTTACACAGACACCTCACACCTGTGGTGAGTCCTGAGTGCACAGATGGAAGTGTCACTTGGCTGGAGTTCAACGTTTTTGGGCAAAGTTGGTGAGCAAGTTTGAGGTTCCTGCTGTAGCACCTCTTCAGAGCTGACCACAGAGGTGTTCTGGCACCAGCACAGACACTGGAACTCAACTAACTCGTTTGGCAAAAGCCTTGTTAGCAAATATTTTGATTTTTATCAGAAAGCCTGCAATAACGAAGGTTTTAATCTCGTTCTCTTACATGTGGGTAACTTTAAAGCAGTTTACCATATCATTCCTGTGTCAGCCCCCCTACGATTATTATTAATTTATTTTTTTTTTTTTTACAACTCAAATTTTGCCTGGGATCTTCTAAAGATTTCCTGCCCTGCTTTGAATGCACAGTCTCATCAAATTAGACTGGAAAAAATGAGAACTCAGACAGACATATGAAAATGTGAGCTGTGATTAGAAGCAAGATCACTGTCACCATGTTCATGCAAAACCAACAGATTCTGACCACTACAGCAAGGAAACATTCCAAAACTCATTGTATATTTCTCAACTAATGCAAATACACCTTAGATGAATTCTTAACTCACATAATCTCCAGTAAGCACAGAAGCAGAATGGTCTTTGTCAAGCAAAGCAGTTCAAACTTCAATTCTATCCTCCACTACTCGGATGATAAATCAGTTCTTACATTCACATAGATCCACAAACCCCTGAAGAGCCCTGAGACCCCAAGGCAGGTTAGGACTGCATCACAGGGAAGCATTTCAGCCCCTCAGGTCCCACTTCCCCAGCTCACTGCACTCAGCCCAGACGGAGGGCAGAGAAAACAACGGGGATTTTCATGGGCTTACTATGAGGAAAAAGGAAGGTAATTTCCACAGGTTTCATTTCAGGATCAAGGCACTCAAAGCACTGTTTTAAGAGCATACGATATAGCCTGTTCCCCTCTAGAAATTCATCTTGTTCCCACCTCCCCTGCCCCAGGGGACCGCTCCATACCTGCTGAGCAGCTGGGCACAGCTGGCTGCCCGGGCAGGGGCCAGCACCGCCCGGGGCCTGCCCACCCCTCCTCTGGCCATCCTGGAGCCGCGCTTGTCCATGTCCAGCCGGGAGGACGGGGACACTCAGTCCATCCGTGCTGTCCTGCGAACGAAGAGCTGCTCCTCGTCACCCACGAGGTGCCCGCTGCGGGAGCATCCTCTGGTCCCTGCCGGATCCCCCCCGTCCCGGGAGCAGGGACAGTAAATCCAGCCGAGCCCCGGAGGCAGCGCTGCCCGAGGCTGAGCCGCCCACGCCCGGGACACGGCCAGCACCCAGCAGCTGCCAGAGCAGAAAATAGCACCCAGCGCTTCCCGAGGCTGGGCTGCAGCTCGGGCGGGCTAAACATTAACCTAAGCCTCGGCCCACGTGAAAAAGGAACTCCCAAAGGCAGCCGGGGAAGGAGGAGTCAAACAGCCTGTTCGCTCCTTGACGTCGTGCTTCGAAGAGAACATCAAGAAAGGAACAAAATATCAGCCTGGGGACGTGGGGAGGGCAGGACAGAAACCCCGAGTGCCTATTAAAAGAGCAATTCAGCATTTCTTGCCATAGTTGAGCAGTGAGTAAACCCCAGCTGGATGTAAGACATTGATGTTGAAAGAGCAGTGTAAACTTGTAACACCCAGAGAGAATATTTTGCAAGATCCAGATTATTCTTTAAAAATCTCATCAACAAGCAATGCACAAGTGAGCAAAGGGTTAAAGCAATTGGATTCCCTGTAAGCAGTTCCTGGCAGGTTTTGTTCTTTCCTTGTTATTCTCTCTACGGCATTTCAGTAACTCTCCTTTCTTCTAACATTTTTTATTCATAATCCTGAAGTTAAAGGGATGAGTAATTTATTAAAGTTTTATAGTGAAGCCATGCAAAGTTCATCCGGCACAAGTAATAATCCCACTCTGTTTCCCATATTCCCCGTAAGGCTGGGTCTACAGCTCAGCCTGCTTTGCCTCCAACAGCTTAAAGGGCAGCAGCAGCTATTTTAGAGACAATCCCTCATCATAAAAGGGCCCATTTTGGTTTTGTTCCTACTAACAGAACTATTTTTCCAATCACTTGAGCCCACCCTGCTGCTGAAGGAACTTTGCCCCACTCCCCAGCTTCAGCCCCGGGGCTGGCATTGGGAAGGTGCTTGGTCTGGGACACAACTCCTCACATTAACTATGCAAAAGTATTCATGGTAATTTCCTCTCTTTTCCTCCTTTCCCACAATTCCTGTAAAACTTATTCCTCCACCCAGCATTCAAAACTCAGGTTTATCCACATGGCTCCTCCTACATCAGCCCCAAACCAAGATCAACCACAGAAAGTGCCAGGTTGTGAAGTTCAGTTATACCCAAACCCCACAGACCACAGGTTTTACAGCAGAGAATTACACTCAGGGAGCATATCACAGAATTAAGGACCACCCAATGCCACCCCTGCCATGGGCAGGGACACTTTCCCCTATCCCAGGGTGCTCCAAGCCCTGTCCAGCCTGGCCTTGGACACTTCCAGGGATCCAGGAGCAGCCACAGCTTCTCTGGGCACCCTGTGCCAGGGCCTGCCCACCCTCCAAGGGAAGGATTTCTTCCTACTCATAAAAATTCATCCACTAATGAAGACTGCAGGAACATGCAGAAAGCAAATTAGAGATTTTTCATCCTTTTGTGCAGCCACACAGACTACAGCTGCTGCAGAAGTGTCACCATCCTGTGTGACCACACACACTGCTCAGGATGTGAGACATGGGAGGGGAGAGCAAGGAGGAATGACAAAAACATCTGTGAGAGAAGATGTGGCTGCTCTTTGCTTTCTGTTTTTAAAAACTTTGAAAGGCATTTTCCTCTCCCCAGGGAGCACTCAGCCTTCCAAACCACTCCTCACCCAGCACACCTTGCCCTGAAACAAGGGGTTGGGTTTCAGGCCATTCCTTCTCCTGGACATAAAATCACCTCTAACCTGCCAGCACTGCAAGTAGATGGGCATCACAGCCCATAACTATATTTCTTTTGTCCCTCAGTGCTGTTCCTTGTCATTAAATTTCTTTTAATAACTTCAGCAGCCAGCTGCTCATCCTTTTTAATGGGTCAATTTACAGACAGAGGCTGCCAGACACTCATACCAGGCAGTTTCATCCTCAGGTTTCTCATGCAGTGGTAATAACTCAGCCAGGCTTGTTGCACAACTGAGGCAAATTTAAAGCATCCAGATGAAGACAGAATTCTCTGAGAGTACATTCAGCTTTGATTACTCACACAAAGAGTACACAAGCACTGCTGAAAGTTTCTGATCTCTGTGGATAATAACAGCTGCACTACAGCCTTTCACGTCTTCACTCCTGTCTGGCCTTCAGTTATTCATGGTATTTGAGAGGAGTAATCAGTAAGTTTATCTCCTAGATTGTGCTTGTGAGGAAAAAGGTGGAGGAATAAAGGCCAGCTGAGTCTGCTTTTTCAGAGTGAATCAGGAGAAATATTCCAACTCTGGTTTCGAGCTCTCCAGTGTGTTTCATGCTCCAGGACAGCCTTCCTGGCATCATTAGGGATGAGACAAGCTCACTAGGATGAGATGATCTGGATCACAGGAGCTGAATCTTACTCAAATTTGGAGACAAAGAGACATATGATGCTCTCAGCAGCCAATTAGTCCAAATGAATCACAGAACAGACCCAGCGCTGCTACCGTCACCACTTTAGTGCACAAGTTATTTCTGAAGCTATCCACACATCCTGCCAAGATGACATGACTTGGCCTGACTTTTTCAGGATCAAAAGGAGGTGGAAAAACATCCAAGAGGCTTTTGGACAATCAGGAATTTCAGCAGAACTAAAGACTGCAGGAACTCTCTGTAGTTGGGGAGAGCTGCCTGTGCACGGTGCCTGACGGGGCTGGGCATCAGAGCCTTCAGGTCAGCTGGAATAAAACATCCATGGGCTGCACTGCAAGATATTATGGCAGAATTACACTTTTCAAGCATCCCAAAATTAATTTGTTACCCTGAAAAATGAATGCAAGTGACACACTTGCAATGTGGAGTGGGAACCAAACCCACAAAACGCAATTCTTTTTTCTCAGGTTTATTTTGAGGGTACATAGCATTAGGAAAAGCTGAAAACCATTCATCCCCCATCAATCCCACTATATAAGAAAATCCTCAAGAGGTGCTACCATTCCATCACACAGACCCACTGAGATTAAGAGATTATTGCAGTTTCTGGAATCACTAAATTGGTGACATTATCCAAGGCCCAGTTGTTCCCAGTGTGGCAGGGAGCAGCAGAGTGAGTTGCAGTCAGGTCTGGGTAAGGCAGCAGCTGGGCCTGTCACACATCTGGTTCTGCCCTGAGCTAGGAGAGAAAACCAGCACCTCACAGGAAAAGAGCTGCCAAGAAACAGCCCCAGCAACACTCAGGTCCTACTAAGTGTTTCCACTCATGACTTTACTGCATGAGAGAGGAGTTAATCTGTCATCCTGCTGGGAGGATGACCAAGGAGCTGGAGTGTCAATAATCAATACCAATAAATAACCCTATCTCCAGCTGCCCACCCTGTTTGAAAATGTCCTGCCTTGGGAGAATGAAGGATGTGGGGTAGGGGGGAAAAAAGGTTGTATTCTCTTTAGACACAGATGTATATTCAGATAAGTCAACTGCAAAGTTGCTTAAACCTAATTACTACTGTAAATGTAATTGAAATCACCCAAAACATTTCCACTGCTCAAGGAAGAGCTGTAACAATAGGAGGAAGCACTAAGACTGTAGCTATTCTTAACACTCAAAAACACTTATTCTGATGAATAACCAAGACTTACTTATTAATGTAAATTGAATATGCCTCTGCCTCCTGGGCACTGTGTAAAATTAGAATCCTTAGCAGGTTTCAGAGGATGACCTCATTTACCTCCCTGCTCAAACATGTGCCTGGTATCTACAGGGGGCTGTGCCTTGCAAAAAAAATCTCTCTCTTGCTGGACACTGAGAGCAGAAAGGAGTCACAGGCACCAGAGTAATGACCAGCAAGCTGCTTGTTCACCTCCTCCAAGCACAGGCACCTATTACCCCTGCAGCCAGGTGTCAGAGTGCCACACATCACCCTGGAGGAAAGGTAGGTGGGACCAGTGACCAGCAGCCAGTCCCCTCTCCAGCTGCAGTGAGTGACCAGCCCAGCTGTGCCAGCTGAGCACAGACAGGATTTCTCCAGACTCCACTCTGCCCAGCACCACCTCCATGGAGCACTTTGAACACCCTTAATTTTCACAGAAGGAGAATATGCAAAAGCTCCAGTTCCCAAGCTCACGCCCCAGCCGATTTCACAAACCTCAGTTGGGCTTTTGCACGTTGGATTTTCTGTTCCCTTCTGGGAAAGGGATGGCACAATGGAGCAATGAACAGAAAGAATGCCAGAAATGGACTTTCTTACTGGGGTGCCCCAGTTCTCAGCCCAAAGATGTGATAGATTAGGTTGTCATCCTGTTTATTTCCTGCAGCACAATCACAGCAGCGGGATGGGCTGAACTCACCGTGAGTCAGTCTGTTTGTGGGCATCCCACAGGAGCTGCTGCCCAAAGAATGCCAAACATCCACCCCTGGGAGAAGTCATGCCCATGGCATGGCCCCACAATCAGTGCAGCTACCAAGGCTATGAGACAGCTCAACAATAGCTACTGATAGCTGCTGATAAGCTGGGGTTTTAGCAAGGATGGTAAGACAAGGGGGAGGAGAAAATAGGAGTGACCTGATCATAGCTACACAACTAAGCTCCTTGTTAAGATCAAAAGTGAAACACCTGAGCATGGACTGAGTACAAATACAGTTTTCAAAGCAATGTTTCATTTAGGAAATGAAACATTTCATTTAGGTGTTCATGTTTGTTTGTTTTGATAAATTTTAGCATATTATGGTTTTTAAAATCTCCTCATAAGTTTTTATATTGGGTCAGACTAGATGAAACTACTTCAGAAATTAGACTGGACACTCCTCGTCCTTCCCCCACTTTTTGAAGCTTGTCTTGTTGAATGATTACATTAAAAACTAAATCCACTCACCTAAATACTCCAAGATTCCGAGAAAAATAATTACCAAATAGGTCCCCACACACATTGTTGTGGGGAGTTCACTTGGGAATGAAATGCCACTGTGCCCATTTGTGGGTAGACCCACCAGACTCTGAGCAGGGGAACACAAGGACACCCCCCTCTCCAGGGGAGTTAGGCATTTTCACAGATCCTGATTGCTCAATAAGTTACTTCCAAAATAAAAAGAAGATTTAATACGGTCAAGTAGCAGAAGCTCTTATTTAGCAGCCAGGCAATTGTAACTGCCAATTATTCCACTCATAAGCAACAGTTTTGTTGCTCTCCAAAGTGCCATCACTTATCCTAACAGGCTTCTGTTCCACTTTGTCATCTCTTCAGCTGTAACAGGTCTGTCAGGAAGAATCCAAACCTCTCTGTGTGGAAAGAGATGACAAGTGGCCTGTAATTTATATTTATGGGCATTCTCCTCATTTGTCCTTGAGAAGAGAGCTGGACTGCTGTTTAAAGGCTCAGAAGTGAAAAAAAAAAAGTCAGCATCCACTATTTTTGCTCTGCTGGCGCCTGGCTCTGAAGTCACCACACAGAGCTTGTCTGTACTGGTTTCGTCTATAAACGATGCAACAGCTGGAACAAAACTGGTTGAGATGCTGGACCTGATTTCACAACACAGCTCACAGCTCTTACAGAGCTATTTGTAGTCAAGAGCCTGTTAACTCATTAGAAGAGGGCTTGTTTTTCCAAAATTTTAATGACGGAGTTTAATTACGTGAGTCTTCATGAAAACCAGGACTGGAAGATGTCAGACATGATCCAGCTTGGGGGCCAATGAGGGGATGGAGGAGCTTGCTACAGACATTCCCAAACAGTTTTGTAGTGCAGGATTTACAGGAAGAACTCAGGGCAGGTGAGGCTGGGTGCTGTAAGATCATCTCAAAGGTCAGTCAGGGATTAGAGCAGTGCCTGTAAATCCCCACGTGCTGTTTGCTGTATAAAACCCACTGCTCTAACTGGAGGGGCAGATAGGAGATGGGACACAAAGTCTCAGACATCAGTGTCAAGTGATGCAAGACAGATTTTTATTGTTCAGTTTACGCCTGGTGTGCAAGGTCAGGCTGATGCCAAGGCCAAAAGAAGATATTACATAGATCAGCCATTGAAAAAACACAGTCAAAACCAACAAGTGAAAGAAGCAGAAATTCAGCCTGGACTCAGAGGTGAATTGAAAATGATGAAGATTTCATATAAATAACCCTAAAAACACACAAGGAAGGAACTAAAGTGATTGTCTTTTACCTCACAGCTCTAGTAATCTTGATGAATAAACATTTTAACCCAACTAACATTCAGAAACACAGGTTTTAACCCTGTGTAAGCAACCAAACTTTTGTACAATGGCCATTTTCTGACACAGGCATCAGCTGACTGTGGTTGCTGACCTGACTCCTACTCATGTTTTGGCCCCAAAAATGCTGATACAGCTCAGCCTGATCTACACTGGGAGCAGCCACTGGGCTAAAACAAGAGCTACACGTATGGCAGAGACAAAGGAGAGGAGATGATGAGAACTGCTGTGCTTGCACCTCTGCAAAGGCAACCATTAGGCAGTTTCTGATATGACAAACTCTTCAGAAGAGCCCATAGGAATGGTAGAAATCAAGTTGCCATGGTGGAAGCTGTAAATACATCACCTTATTCAAAACACTTTCTAGCTGACCCCAGAGCATCCACTGGCTGAGGCTCCCAGGCTGCCCACTGTGGTACTGACACCATGCTGGAGGAGGATTCTTACCATCAGATGGGAAACCAGCTTCCTCATAAGCATGGGAGTTAGGGAATTTGTCAATTAACCAATTAATTAGAGAATTAACAAGCTACCATTCCACTGAGAGGGGACTGAGCCCTCGTTTGAATTTTTTACCTGATGAGCTCATATAATAAAGTTGGCTTCACAGTGCACATCCTCCTGGAACTGTGAGAGATCCAAATGAGCTGTGAGGTCTGACTCAGTGTCAGAAAAAGAATTTTATGGGGTTAAATGATACTTATAGACCCCGAGCTAGCAGCTTCTTGACCTTTACAAAGACTGTTTTTCCTTTGCCATCTGCTTTGTTAACAATGAGGTGATGCTAATCCTTTACAAAACTGCACAGAGCACACCAGCAGAATCCACAGGAAAGCAGCAATGCCTTGATCTCATTTATCAATTGCACTCCCCAGTCAGGTTTCCTTCCCTCTAACACATTATTACAGCTAGAATGAGCCTCGCAAAAAGCCACTCTCCAAAAAAAGCTTTCTCCAGGGTGAGTGCTGGTATTCCATCAAGCCTTGGGTTCTCCCAAGGGAGCTGGCAGCTCTGGGCTGGCTCCAAACCCTTCCTGGCCAGCAAACATCCTGCAGCCTCACGCCTGCTCCACGCCAGCAGCGTAGGAAGCACGGAGTGAATGAACTCTGAAACTCTGCTGACACTGTTTTACACTACAACAACACAGACCCTGAGCTTCAGAAGGTTGAAAATGACTCTTTTGTTTTTGAGATGTGTCTCTCTTATACACTATTTTACACAGACCAGTTTGATTGGTAACATAAAGGTAAACTTCTTTACTCACATTAGTCAGACCAGAGAGACATCAAGAAGTCCCTCCTAGAAAAAAAAAAGCCAAAAAAACATAGTACAGTTACAAAAACATCTCTCCTGTTTACAAAAAAATCCCTAAGAAAAGAATTTCAAAAAACCAAAACATCTCAAACACAGAACCAAAGCTACACTCTGGGATGAGGGATATGGCTCCAAGGGCTGCTCCCAGGAGGGATCCTTCCTCTCCCCGTTAGTCAAAGGAAACACTGCAGCTAAATGCAGCTGTTCCCTTTATCTAGTTTTTACCCTGCTTGTGCACAGGCTGGAGGGAGGCCAGGGCTGAGGAATGTTTGCCCCAAACAAGGGGCTGGGAGATCAGCTGCAGGGATGTATACACTGCCCCTCATGCCTCCCCTTCCGCTGGGAGACACACAGGGATTTCCTTCCACTGTGTCAGCCCCGCTGTTCTCAAACAGCAACATTGTCCCAGCTTTACCTTGACCGAGAAAAACAACTTTCATCAGCAAAGCTGTATTTATTTGTTGCCTAAAGAGGATATCCTTCCAGTCCCATTATATATTGGCCACCTGCTATGGGCTTTGCAAGAGTTCCAGGCTCTTCTTGCTCACTCAAGGGCTTACACACAAGAAATTCCACCTTTATTTCCAGTGTTCATCACTTGAAATCTAATTCAGAAATGAGAGAAAAGCGCAGAGGGGCAAGGGAGTGAAGAGTACTCCGGATCTGTGCCTTTGCAATTGTTTCTTCAGTTACAATGATGCATCTTCCATGCTTCCCTAGGTGACCCAAGCAGAGATAACTGAGGAATACAAAATAACTCTTGGCCAGCAGCCTCCTGTCAGTGCTTCTTCCATGCCCAGGCTGCCCAGTTTGCTCCTGTTGAACCACCAGTGTGTAAAGGCCAAGCAGGCTGGTGTCACTCCCTGTGCTCAGGCTCCACCATATGATGGGAGTGTGTATGTTCATGAGGACATCTCACAGACCACAAGCCACCACCTTCAATTCAAGTTATCACAGATGGCCAAAATTCCATATTATATAAGAACTAAACAACTGTCAGAGAACTGGTGAATTCATAATGGGCTTGCCAGATGTTATGCAGGAAGATTCAAGGGTCCTGAAATTTTCCCTCTAAAAATTTAAAAGTATGGGAAAGAAATATCAGAATGTTGTTTGTTCTGAAAGGTCCCCAGTGGGGGTTGCCCTGTTATTTTTTCTGTATGATCACAGCAAAGTTCCCTTTGCACACAGCTGGCACAGAATATTTAGTGAGAAAGATCCTCATTCTTACAAGAGACACAGATTTTAATAGCTCAGCAGTCCAGGCACTGGCAGCCCTGGGGGCTGATGGAATAAGCCATGCAGATGGAAACAATTATTTAGAAAGGGAAGGACTCCTGCATGCAGAGAGCAACATCTCACTTAAAACTGAAGCCTCCCACCAACACATTCCAGACTCCTGGAGTAATCTGCTTTGGGGAGTACGCTTTAAGCTACATCAGCTTTTGCATTTCTTTCTCCAATCTTAATTGCAATCACAAAACATACTCCCCTGCAAACTGACCCAACAGTCTGGCCAAACAGCAACAAATACCAGGAAACATTACAAACATCTGAATCTCAAACCAATTTAGAGACACAACTCTTCAAGCAACAAGTTCTGATTTCAGACAAGCTTTTCACTACACAACACACCTGGAAGGACTTACCCACCCAATCAACAACTCTGTAATGGATGACTTACACCTAAAGTCTGTGGAATAAATAAATCACACAGGCTGTTCTTGATATGTAGTTTATCAAACTGAAGTGCTTTACATAAATCAAAATCATGAGTCTTGGAAAGGAACAGAATTTCCAAAAAGCACTAATTGATTAGAAATATCAAATTAAGGGTAGTCCTTTCAAGCCAGCTGCATAAAGAATATTTCATATAATATGTTGCAGGAGAAAAGTAACTCCAGCAGGTTTCAATTAAGCCTCGTTGCCATATGGATTCTGCATCCACAGCAGGAAGGCTCAAACATCATGTCACAACTAAGATATTTTTATGTCTCCAACTGAAAGCATTTAAACTGCTTGGAATAGAAGCATATGGGCCATAACATCCCCAATTAAGAAAATATTTTGCTGAACTGGGAGCCTAAGAGGCACATGAAGCTAAAATACACAAGACTGTTGGTCAGGTATGGTAGTTTCTAACTTTTAAAGGATATAAAAAGCTAAGAGTGTGTTGCATGTATGCCCTAGTGACCTCCTTACCCGAAAGAGAAGATGCCAGTGCAGGTCACACAGTGATTTTTCAGGAGGCCCTGAAGGGGTGGGGGCTCCTTTGCTCTGCAGACAGGGAAGGGCACTGCTCCTGGAGCAGTTTACACCATCACAGGCTCATGTGAGGGGCTCCTCAGGTCACCACCTCAGCCAACCTCCTGCTTAAAGCAGGGTCAGACACAAGCCAGAGCAGGGTTCTGAGAGCTTTGGCCAGTTGGGTCTCGTAAAGAACTGAGGTGCCAGCACCTCTTTGGGCTCCCATTCAGCACTCCAGTGAGTGATATTTTCCTTAAGGCAAGCTGGACACTCACCCGTTTCAGTTTATAAAGCTTTGACAACTAACACAACTCTATCCAACTAATCAAAGGTGCTGTGAAGTGGGAAACAACAGTTATGATTTTTCCTTTCCATATTAAAAAAATGACTTAAAAAATGTGTCTTGATTAACCCAAGAGCTTGGCTGCTGCTGCTGCGCCCTCTTGGGATCTTGAGCCAAACCTTCAGTGTTGTTTTTCTTCCTACAGCTTGGACCCAAGAACCCCAATTCCTCCTTACTGGAAACAGATGTCAACCAAGTTAAATCATCCCATGACTTCTGCAGGAGGATGTAAACAGCCACAGCTCACTCAGCTGTTACTCAGAGAGGTCCTGCTGACAAGTTAGGGATCCCCACATGCTGCAAGGCCTTCAACATGCTTTGACAAAGTGATTTGAGATGTGTTTATCACTTAAATCCACCAAAACACATTAGGTCACTTCAGTTTACACTAGATAAGAGTTTGGGTGTTTTTTACCAACATCTTCCAGAATTCTGAGCTCAGAGGAGAAAGAAATGGTTATCTATGTTTTTATGCATACAATGCTTCCCAACAGAGTCTTAATGTTTAACAGACATGCAACATGCCTGCAAAGTAAAGGCTTTACAAACAAGAAGGGGGGGAAAAAAAGAGATGTGCAGAAGGTCACAAAAGGCATAGAGTACAGTTTGGCACACAGAAATGCATCTTCCACCTCCCAGGAGGCTTAACTTCAGCCAAAAGGAACTACCAAATTACAACTCTCACTAATGCTGTGCTCCAAAGTGTTCAATCCAGGTTTTGCTGTTTTTTCAGCTGAGAAAAATACCTGCTTGCTGCAGCATGGAAGAGCTCTGGGACAGAGGCTGCTGGATGCATGTGAGAAATGATGCACCAGGTGAACAAGAGACCCTCAGGTGACCTAAATCCAAAACTATTCATGGTCAGTGTAAACAACCACACTGGCAGGAGCTCCACTACAGCATCCAAGGCTGTAAACTCTTTTGCTGATGCCCAGGAAGCAGCTTTTGCACACAACAGCAAAAGGAAATTAAAGCACAAACTCATGGCCACTATTGAAGCACTTGCAGGCTACAAGGCAGCTGCAAGGTCATGCTACATCCATGCTGTGAGCTCCAAATGCCCAGCAAAGACAGGCAAACATTATAGTCAGACTCAGGGAAAGGAAATATTTTAACAAATGTGGGTCACAATACAAAGTCTACAGGGTTCAAACTGAGACCCCTCATCTGTAGGTCTGTGTCCATTCTCCAGGCCAGGTTCACACACCACCAACCTCTTATAAGAGGCACTGACCCACAGCAGAGCCAAAATGCCCTTTCTATACTACTTTTAGCTAAATTCACACACAAAAGTCCTATTCTTAGCAGCCAAATATTTATTTGTGCATTATTTCTCATAGCTCAAAGACAGGAAAACCAGGTTTAAACCACTAGTGCCATCAGCATAGCTGTGGTACTGGGGAATTCTGCAGGAACTAGGAGTCCTCAAAGTAGCTTTCTAAAGCAGGTTTTTGCAAGCTGGCACCAACCTCCCTGCTGTTACAGTGACACTGCCAGGGACAGCCAGCCCAGCCAAGCTAAAGCTATTCTGAGTGTATTTACACGGACTAAAAACTACACAAAGCACATACTCTGGTAGCACCAGGCTTTAGAACATCACCGTGCAGTACAAGGAGCAATATTCTCCTAGACCTTTAGATTGTTTATTTACTCACCTCAGTTCATCTACTATGATGGTCCCAGTACAACATTTTTAACTTAAACTGTGGCATTCTGGCAACTACCTCAAGATAATAGGGTTACTTTCTGAACTGAGGTTAACAGAGTCTAAAAGACTCAAGTAGCCTAAACAAGTGAAATCCCACGGGACAGGAGGTAACATCTCCAGGGCTTCAGCTGCAATATTAGAGTCATCCCCAACAATTCAGCTACGAGATAAAGCCTTTCCTGCCAACACGTTTTAAGTGCATATGGTGGAAAAGGTAAAGACACTACCAGCAAACCTCCTTCTCTTTGGCTCAGGGAAGATAGCTTTGAGATGTCAGCACAGCCAAGACAATACCCTCCTTCCCCAACGGGGCAGAAGCCAAATTCTGCGGGAAAGGCGACAATGCAGCACTGCACGACCACGGCGTCCAGAGCCCGGAGCTGCAGGGCACGGCCGGAGCCCCCAGCAGCGCCGAGCATCAGCCCACCTGGAGCGGTCAGTGCGTCCTTGGAGAGGTCAGCGCTCACCTGGAGCGGCCAGTAACGCCCACCTGGAGCGGCCAGCGCCCACCCGGAGCCGTCATGCTACATCCAGTGCCCACCTGCAGCGGTCAGAGACCACCTAGAGTGGCCCGCTGCTCTCTGGAGCGGTCAGTAGTGCCCATCCGGGGCGGTCAGTCCCCTCCCTGGGGCGGTCACAGCCCACCTGGAGGGGTCAGTAGTGCCCACCCGGAGCGGTCAGAGCCCACCTGGAGCGGTCGGCCCCTCCCTGGAGCGGTCAGTGCCCACTCGGAGCGGCCCAGTAACGCTCACCTGGAGCGGTCAGCGCTGCAGTTCACGGCCGGAAAGGAGGAAGAAGAGCAGAGAGTGGGGGATTCTCCCGACCCCGCAGCTCAGCACCCGCTGGCCGGAGCCGCCCAGGGCCGGGCTCGGAGCTCGGCGGAGGCGAGAGCAGGAGAGGGGACCCTTCTCCTTCCCTCCGCCCCCGTCCCGCCCTCCGGAGCTCGCCCCGCTCCCCGCCCGCTCCCTCCGCATCTGCCGGGAGCATCCGACCCTTCCCACCCGCCGCTGACAGGCGGGGGAAGAAACGGGGGATCCCCGCTGGAGGCTCCCCTGAGAGCACTCCCGAAGCTCCCTCCCGGGAGAGGGGGATGTCCTCGGCGAACAGAGCGTTTCTTTTTCTTTTGTGCTTTCCTTTCTGAAGAAAGGAGCCACGAAAATAAAGATGCGGGCAAACAAGTTTTATTTAAGAGCGTGGACAAATATTTGGCCACACGGGGCTCAGGGGATGGGGAGGGAAAGGCAAACACGACCAGGGCAGGTTTCATCCTTTCTGCGGGCTGGTGCTGCACGGTGTGCCCGTGTAAGGCTCTGGAGAGACAGGCACCGCACACGGGCAGCACAAACAATGAACTTCACCACGGCAGCGTGTTCATTGAATTACTTCGTAATTCAGGTCCTCTCGAAAACAAAGGAGCGTGTTGAACGTGTGCATCAGCACAAGAGCACACAGCTGCTCTGCTCAAAACCCAGCACCTCGATAAACCCGGAGGCAACAAAAGGATGGCTCATCTCAGGCTGCTCACCCTCCTCGTGGTTCCAATAAGTGGTTAAATCAGGCTGTTGGTGAGTGCCTCTCCAGGCTGTAATCTACCTTCCATCAGCCTGCCAGCTGTGCTGAAAGGCAAAGCCTGAACGGAAATCAGGGACATGCGTGCTCGGGATCTGCTGAGGGCTTAATTATTTCTTGTTAATTGGAGGTAGGGCTGCTTCATTTCTTAGACCTGAGTGTTGAAAAGTCATTTCCTACTTTGAGAACTGACAAGCTGCAGATGAGAAAAGTGCTAATTGGACTCTGAGTATAATAATCCTATGGCTGGATTACATTTAAAATCCAGTAGGAGCTACTACAGAGAGATTGCCTTGATCTTATTTATTTGAAATCAAAGATTAGTGTTGGTGAGCAGACACCATCACTGGTGCTGGTGGAGTGTTTGGTCCTTAGGAAAAAAGGAGCTTATCCCTCTGAGGTGGGAGGGGAGCAGAGTGGACAAGAAATTTGCTGCTGCCATCCATTTCACATTTAGGTAATCAACATTCTGAAAGCAGCTGTGGTGAGCTGAGTTGGTGCTGACTTAGTCTTGAGTGGGTTCCTTTTCCAGAGGATTCCCTTCCCTCTGCCATGCTGCAGTAGCTGTCACCAATGCTGACCTGGATTGCCATGGGACTCCCTGCTTTATTTTCACCCTGAGGTGGTTCTCTCAGCTTGGCTCAGCTGCAGTTTCCTCCTCAGGACTGAAAGCAGCAGCTCTCTGCTCTCCAGCCTCAGGGAGCCCAGGACTGTCCCAGCTTTTTCACCCAGCAAAGCAAACAGCTGAGCCATGTAGGTAACCAGATAGGATGGCAGCAGGAGAGTCCTCAGGATGTTAAAGGTCTGCAGCAACAGGCAGACAAAATTCCGGGTGAGACAAGAGAGCAAGGCAAACAACAGCTGGGGAAGAAAAGCAAGAACAGAATTGTCACTGCTGTGATGTCTTTGGAAGAGGTTCCATTTTCAGTGGGATATACAGGATTTTGAAACCACCAATGCTTGTTCCCTTCCCTCACCCACCCAGCACAACCAACAAATGTTATGTCCTACAAAAAGATAAGTTCAAGCAGTTGTGTTCAAGTCAATAGTTGTACATATGAGGAGTTTTAGGAGAAGCAAATGGCACCCTAGACAAGACCAAGCTCACTGTCAGTTAGCACTGTTAGCTTTTGAAAAACTACAAAATCAATGAATGTTAAATAATTGTTACTACGCTGATTTGGCACCACCATGGTGGTGTCAATGGTCTTAAAAATGCTTTCAACTGAGGTATTGCTGATGCCAGGCTAAAGCTCAGCTTCAGGGTGTGTTAGTTAAATAACTGCAGCAGTTTAAGATAATTCCAGTCCTTGGTTAGTCCAGCCTAACCAAGGCAACACTGCAGCAGAACTGGTGGAAGGAAATGTGAGTGAGTACCTCAGTTGCTGCAATTCAAAAATCCCAACAATGTAACTGAGCAGACAGGGCTGGGAATAGTGACAGTGGAGGCACAGAGCAGCTTTCCTTTGTGAGCCCCCTCTGCAAAGGAACAGACAGTCAAGGCACAGGGAAAGAGAAGACACACAAGACATGAAGCTCTTCCACTGCTTGAAATTTATCTCTTGGGATTTGTGTAAAGCCTAAAAGGATTAGGGTTGCTGTGTTTGCAAAGAGACTTCTGGCCTCAGTTCTTATTGAGCAAGTGAAATACATCTTATTTTCAGTCACATGCTCCACTGTAAGAAATCTGAAGCAACTTTTAAAAGTATGTAATATCAGCCATAAATACCAGGAGAGTTTCTACACACGGTTGAGTTAAACTTCTTATCTTAGAGGAATAAGTAGCAAATTTTGCCATTTTAAATACAGTTCTCAAGGACTTTTAAAATATGCATATGTACCTTTAAATATTTATACACACACATATTCGTGATAGTCATTCTGCACAATTTTGTGTTACCTTTACCTCACCTACAACAGGAGTCAGCACAAATAGGGAAGGCAGAAAATAAAACCTCCTGTTAGTTATTAACCCAGCAGAAACCAATCTTTGTCTTGCCCAAGAGGCCTCTGAGTCAGGCAGAGGTGAAAGAAGTCAGAGCAGAGGCACAAAAGCAGCAGATAACACAAGGAGGCAGCCTGGTCCCACTACTCACCATTAGGATGTTATAGAAAATGTTCTTTTCAGCATGGGAATATCTTATCTTCTGCCTCTGTGACCAGCTGTTTGAGGTCACAGCAAGAAGACTTTTCTTTTGGCTTTTTGGATTTGAGCTCAGATAAGCAGGCTTGGGCCTCAGTCTTGCCACAGCTCCACTGGATTGTGACTCCTGCTGCATCCCTGTACTGGATGCATCACTCTGGTTTTCTTCCTCTGTTGGTTCACCCTCAGAGTCAGAATCAGGCTCATCAGGAGATTCTTTCTCAATCCTTTCTGTGCTGGGAATCTGTGCTAGATGCAGGTTTAAAAAGAACATGTAAAACAGCTGTATGTGACTGTTTCTCCATGGCTGCAAGACTTGCACATTCCATCTAGGAGCTGGACAAGGTTCCTCTGAACTTTTCCCAGCTGATATAAAGGATTTTCAAACCAAACTAGACAATAAAAGGCCTTTGCAAGTGTTTAATTTTAACTAATTAGCTCTTAATCAGCAATTATATTAAAGGAGGAGCTGAAACATTTCCTTTTTACTTGTGCTTGCTGAAAACTAGCATGAAAGAAGTAGATATGACTGAATTGGTTAGGAAGTTAAAAAGAGCACTTTTATTTTTATCTCTTAGTAACTGAGAAAAGCTTTAATGTTCTTATTCTGTAAATATGCTGGTATGTAAAAATTTAGTTATGTGTCTAGTCTTACTGGTTAAAATGTAATTTAGAGCTTTTGTGGAAACAGTTGAAGGCCTGGTGCTAAGAGCAGTCACTACAGGGCCAGAAATTGTGCATGTAAATGCAGCAAGAATAACCTGAAAAATCTCCTTCAAAACATCAAGAGAATGACTCTGTCCAGACAAAAGCCTGAGCACTCAACTGCAGTGTAAGGATGTGGCACAAATATGTAAAATAGATATTTTGTCACTTATTTTGAACTTCCTCAGCTGGGATTAGATATTTTTCTCCAACATTAGAGCACAGCAGCAAGACTTTATCCTCACGAGTACAACAACAAGCTTATTATTAGTCTAAACCAAAGCCTGTTATTGGTTGCTGACATGTTTGAAGAAAGGATCAGGGATGAATTGGAAAAACAAACTGGTAAAATACAGAAATAAATGAAAATGCATGTCTTTCTCCCTTCAAAACTCTCTATCAGCCCTCAGCATAAAAGAATTCCTTACCAGCTCCCCCAATAAAACCCTCCATGCCCTCCCAGAAAGGAGAGCTGCAACGGAACTATGAGGCCAGAATTTAAGTGTGCAGAATTAGAGGATTAGGCTTGCTTTCTGGGGGATTTCTGAAATAGAAACCTATAAAAATTACTTCTCCTTTGTCTTTCTTAAATCAAATTACCACTGAGAAAAAGGGAAAGTGTAAGAAGGGTAAGTAGCAGCTGGGTTGTCTTACAAGCATTTTTAACAGAAAAGCATAATAATTTGTTTGGTTTTTCTATATGCTACCACCAGTACTACCAAACCTTCCGCTGCCTCCTGTGACAAGTGTCCTTAACCTAAAAATAGCAGAGTGCTTTAAAGAGGAAGTTAACTCTATGCAGCAGCCTTTTACCTGATCAGCTGCCAAACTTACCTTCGTTCAGCAGCAGCTGCAGCCAGATAATGGCGATGATCAGCAGCATTACAAAGGGCAAACAGAACCAGAAGAAAAGCAGAGGAAAGGTCAGCTCGTTGACCAGAGGGACCAGGGGGTACCTCATGGCTTGCCTCAGGTTACACTAAGTTTAGAATAGCCCGAGTGCTCCCCTTTCTAACCACCCTTTAATAACTCTCATTGCAGCGCTGGTGATGGCAAGAAGAGGAGTGATAAATCAGCCAAGGGGACAGCCCCGTGCTGGGGAGGGAGCAACAGGGATTAATGGGGGATAAGGACAACTGAGAAGGGCCAGTCAAGTCAGATGTTTTCCTCAGCAGCTATTTAAAGGATAAATACAGGTTAGGAAGCTTTCAAGGCTTATGTTAAAACTGTAGTTTTAGTTCTTGTCTTTGGGTACAGGAGAAGGAAGCAAGTGCTTTGGCCACTTTGAGACTGAGTAGCCAAGGTTGCTCTTGAGAATAAAACAGATTCAACCCTCCAGAGAGGTGTAGAGGATGAGCAGCTACAAGATACTTCTCCCGGGCCCTTATTCAATGTAGAGCACAAATATGTCCCATATAGACTCTATTTTTAGCCTACTCTATATATCCTCATCTATTAGTTAATCCTTTAGGGAAATAAACCTTTATATTTTAATTGCCCTTCTGTCTCCCTGCCCTCCAAGAAAGGCAACTAGCACATTTCATAGGATGTGTGTCAACAAAAAACATTGCTTAAGAGTAAAGGAGTTCAGTAGTGATCAAAGAAGGAGCCAGATATGTGACTTGATAATTTTATATTCATCATGCTGTGTGTTTCTCCTTCAATAAAATAAAGCCATAATCTATTGCTTACCTCAGGGGGGGTTGTTTGGCTAGATTAATTGTGTAGCTCTCAGGAGAAGAGAGCAGTGATGTAAATGCACATTACAAATGATTGCCTGCATTTAATGTTCTTGCTTGTGAGCGTGTGCTTTTTTTATGTAGTAACAGCCCCTTGAAATGAGCCTTTTAATCCCAAGATCTAAATGAACTCTGCAAATTCTTATTAATTCACATTAATAACACCTCTGCATGATAAAAAGAAAGCTATTAGCCCTGCTCTGTGCATTGGGTAAACAAGTGAGGAAAGCCATTAATGCCCTGAGCTTCAAGGATGCTCAATATTGGAGTCCCCATTTCACACAGTGGGGGTGGCAGGTTGGGGGCACCTCTGGAAATCAGGCTGTTGATAGTTTGTCTACAGAGGCAGTGCTGAGAGGGATGCAAAGGAGCTGAAGCTGTGATCTGTTTAATTCTAATGATGAATTGTGTCAGTCGTATCACTGGAAGCCTTTGGAGTCCACGCTGACTCTCACTGAGCTGAGCCAGCCTGGGATGTCTTTGTTGCCTTGGCAGGATGGGTCCCACCCTGGAACCCCTTCTCCCCAGGGAATGGGGGCTGAAATAAGGGGGAAAGGCCTTCCCCATTCCTTGCATCTCCAGAGGGGCTGGTGGCACAGGAGTGGCAGATGCCTGGACTGTGTCAGTGACCTCCTGGGCTAATGGCACAGCCCAGGGCTGTGGGGTTTCACCTCCACACAAGCCACAGCCATTGGGGAGGTTCCACAGCCCAAGTTTAAAGGGCAGGGGCCCCTATGTGAAGGGTAGCAGGGCTACAGGCCAGCCCCAGGCTGGTGGGGATACCCACAAAATTGGATTTGCTACCTGGTGTGCAACAAACCAGTAATGACACACTTGAGAGAGACATTGTTTATTTCAGACTTGCCCAGCCTGGGTGCTCAGTGGTATTCCACAAATGCAACACATCCCCGTGGACTTTCCCTGCCATTATTTATACACAGAAATTCAGAGTTAGTGACTTTCCAATCACAGCCCCTCTGTCAGGACTGGTTAGTGAGTTCCATGCAAGTTACACCAGCCCAGCCAGTTCCTGTGCATTCTCAGGGGAAGGGTCTTTTTAAGTATTATAAAGAACATGTTCAGCTTTAGGACACATGGACCTTGAGTATTTTACCAAGTTAGCAATATATACATAGACATACATCAACATCTTCATTTGCTCCATGCTTAAAGCTTGTAAGCTTCATAATGTCCTTGACTAAGGGATGATCCTGCTGCCTGTTCCACTGATAAGGTCTCCTTTCTTGCCCATGAGGCTTGAAAGCACACAAAGGTCTTACATCAAAGAACATACTGATTTAGGATAATCTTGACAGGTTCCACCCTGGGGTGCTGGTGGACATGGCTGAGCATGAGGCAGGTGTGCCCAGGGCCCAACAAGGTCAATGGCACCTGGCCTGTCTCAGGAGTGCTGTGGCCAGCAGGACCAGGAAAGTGATTCCTGCCCTGAGCTGGGCACTGGTGAGGGTCACCTCGAGTCCTGTGTCCTGTTCTGGGCCTCTCAGCTCAGGAAGGACAATACCCAGGGCTGGATGAGGCTCTGATCTAGTTGACATGGTTAGGTTGTAGGTCGGACTCGATGATCTCAGCAGCATTTTCCAACCCAAATGATCCTGTAAGGGGTGCCAGCAGGGTGGAGTAGACAATTGTCCCCCTCTACTCTGTTCTAGTGAGATCCCACCTGAAATACTGACACAATTCTGGTGTCTCCAGTGTCAGATGGACGTGGAACTGTTGGAGCAAGTGCTGAGGAGGTCACAAAGCTGCTGAGGGGACTGCAGCACCTCGAGACAGGCTGAGAGCTGGGGCTGCTCAGCCTGCAGAAGAGAAAGCTGTGTGGAGACCTCATGGCACATTTCCAGTGCGTGAAGGAGGCACAGTGAAGCTGGGCAGTGACTCCTCCTCAGGAACTGCAGGGACAGGACAAGGAGGAATGGGTACAAATTGAAAGAGGGGAAATTGAGGTTTGATAGTAGGAAGAAATTTTTTTACTGTGAGGGTGGGGAGGCCCTGGCACAGGGTGCCCAGAGAAGCTGTGGCTGCCCCTGGATCCCTGGCAGTGTCCAAGGCCAGGCTGGACAGGGCTTGGAGCAGTCTGGGACAGTGGAAGGTGTCCCTGCCCATGGCAGAGGGGTGGGGTGAGATCTTTTAAGGTCCATTCTATAATTCTGTGCTGTGTTGGCTGCTTCCTGTCCCAGCGATTAGGCCTTCTCTCCTGCTGGTTAGGCTTGGAAGCACACGAAGATCGCACATTACGGAACACATTCATTTAAGATAATCTCGATTATTTCACGAGCCCGCGTCTGGCAGCAGCGGCGGCCCGGAACCCCCGTGCGGGCCCGAGTTCCCGGCCGGACGCAGGCGGGAGGGGCGCCCGCCATGGCGGCGCCCACACGGGA
>JANPWX010000274.1:2927317-2959569 GCA_024734555.1 Trochalopteron elliotii | reverse complement strand
CTGCGAGGTGAACAATGCCGGAACCCCTCCGTCCCCGCCGAGCCGCTGCTGCGGTTCCGCTCGCTGGCGGCGCGGAGCCGCGGGGCCCGCGGCGGGGCGGGCGCGGAGACGCAGGTGGGGAACGACCTGGGCAGCCCCGAACCCCTGCGGTGGCTGCTGCGCTCGCCCTTCGACCGCAACGTGCCCGTGCAGCTGGAGCTGCAGGAGCTGCTATTCGACCACGTCTTCCAGCGCCTCGGCGTCTCCTCGCAGGTACCGCGGGGCCGGCCGTGCGCCCCGGAATGGTTTGGGTGGGAAGGGAGCGTGAAGAGAGCCGCGCTTCGCCCTCTGCCCTGGGCATGGACAGCTTCCACTGGGCCGGGTTGCTCAGATTTCCGTGCAGCCTGGCTTTGGACACTTCCAGGGATGAGGCAGCCGCAGCTTCCCTGGGCAAACCTGTGCCATTGCCTCACCACCCTCACAGGGGGGAGCCTTTTCGTAATATCTAATCTAGACGTACTGCCTTGAACTTACTTTTGGGTAATGCTCTTATTAGTGGTGTTTGCTGACCACCTGCACACCCAGCTGTGTTGAGAGTTTCTTCTCAGACCATAGAGCCCCTTGCCTGCATGACAAGACCGGTTTGAAAGCTTTACCTAGAGTGGAACTAAACTTCTGGTGGTTCTCAGTCACCTCCTCACGGCATAGATTTTGGTTACTTAAACTTTTAATAATTTATATATGCCTTTAAAAGTGCATTCTCCTCCACCATTGTGAGTTTATTCTTTGGTTGAAATAATGTTAACATCTTTTTTTACCCCTTAAACAGTAGATATAATTTAACTTTCATGATTAATACCCTGCACATAAAATGCCTTCTCAGGCCCATTTTGGAGGAGTTTTTGCTGATGCTTAAAAGAAGAAGCAGAGACAACTGACCCTGGGTTTTCCCTTCATACCTTTGTTACTCTTGACTCTCCAGGGTTGTGTGGATCATCCAGTTGTTCTGACAGAAGCAGTTTGCAATCCTCTGTACTCAAGGCAAATGATGTCTGAGCTCCTCTTCGAATGCTACCAAGTGCCAAAGGTGTCCTATGGCGTGGACAGCCTGTACAGCTTTTATCACAACAGGAGGCAGAACTGGCCCTGCAGTGGCTTGGTGATATCCTCAGGCTACCAGTGCACACACATTTTGCCAGTCTTAGAAGGCAGGTGAGTTCTGGGTGTTTTAAGACCTGTGCAGCCACTGGCTTTTCAAGTGATGCAAATACCTGTTCTCCAGCCCTGCACTATTAACTCTTGTGTTAATTATACTGATGAGTTAAAACCAGCTCTGCAGATGTGGCTCAGCTCTGTTGAGTTTTGAACTGAAGAAGCAGTGCAGCTCTTGTAAATGTTGTGTTTTAGTTGCTAATTGTGCCTTGGGGTGTGCTTCCAAAGGGAGAAGGGGTTATGTGCCCCAAGTGAAACTGGGCATTAAAGAAACATACTTTAGGTTTTAAAGCAGCTTTGGGATGAGGTGAAGTGCTCTGTGTGTGAGACTTCTGCAGTGCTTGAGGCTTTTATCATTCTGGTTATTCTGCTACATTGCTCTGTTTTCTCTTTTTACTTTTTCTCACTATTTTAATCCTTACTGCAGATGGCTTTATTATATCTGGTAACTGCTTCAATTTTTCAAGGTTGACACTCATCCAACCATGAAGTGTTAGAAAGGTTAAAAAACTACTTTTAGCACCACCACCCATCACTTCTCTTGTTGGAACAGAACGTCTCCTTGCTGTAGCCAAAATTATTTAATATTTGGGTGTTGCTTTGATTTTTTTCAGCCTTCTGATGTTTACATTTTGTACTGGAGTTTTTTTCACACATGTAACATAAACAAAAAGCGATGTTTAGTAAACTCTGCATTCCTTCCTGGGGGAAGGACAAATTGATGAATTTCTGGTTTGACCAGTAGGGTCAGAGAGGTGTCAACCTTGTCCCACAATCCCTGATAAAACTCCAAAAACTATATAAGTCAAAATCCCAAATAAACTTTCTCCTTTCTCGCTCTCACAACTGGACGTTGTGAGTGTAGTTCTTTTTGTGTCTGTCTAGCAACATTTGGGTTTGTTTTTTTTTTAAAGTAGAACAGAGCCTTTCAGAATAAAATAGTAAACACAGCAGTGATTGTGCTGTTGCCTGAGAAAAGCAGGTAACTGGTAACTGAAGGTTCTGGTAACTGAACCTTGAAATATTTCTCTGTGAATATTCACCTGTGGAAATGAAATAATCTTGGGGGGAAGTTCTGTTTGATTTCTGTGGAGTCCCTCATGCCATTAAAGGAATTTCCAACTGCCCTTCCCTGGAAAAGTGAAGATTAAAGATACCCCAGGTGTAAAGAAGGCTTCTCCCCCATGGACCCTTGCAGACATTGTGCAATCCTCTCTCTGGGTTTGGCAGGCCCATCACCCACCCCATGGCATCCCCTTTCCCTGTTTCCCCACTGGACATGGGGCCTGGTGTCCTGTTCCTCTCTTCCCTGTGGTCACTTGTCCCCTGCCCTGCCCTGCCCCCTATGCCACCCACAAACCTGAGACCCTGTATAACTGAGAAAAACCACATGCTCCCTCTCTCTGGCTCCAGATTCACCTTCAACCCACTGGAATAAACACTTGCTGGGAATTGATTTGGGCTGGGAGCCTTCTGCCCCTCTGCTGAGCCAGCCTCGTAACGTGTGTGGCTGTGTGAGCTTGAACTGCTGCCTGAGCAGTTCTCAAGCAGTTTCTCTACAGGAGAGGCTGACAGAGATCTTTTCTCCAAAAAGACACGCTGTTACAGCTTCCCTGTGAGTTTCCCCAGCCTGAGCTGTGTCTGTTTGCTTTTTTGAGGCTGGATGCCAAGAACTGCAAGCGCATTAACCTGGGGGGCTGCCAGGCCGCCGTGTACCTGCAGCGGCTGCTGCAGCTCAAGTACCCCGGGCACTTTGCTGCCATCACGCTGAGCCGCATGGAGGAGATCCTGCACGAGCACAGCTACATTGCACAGGACTACATCCAAGGTAAGAACAGCTCTGACTCACTGCTGTCGCCCTCATTTCTCAGCCTTCTGGTTGTTTTTCGTTTCTACTGGAGCTTTCTCACGCTTGTGACAAAAACAAAGACTGATGTTTTGTAAACGACGTTCTTTCTAGGGGAAGGACAAATTGATGGATTTCTGAGTTTACTGGTGGGGTCAGAGGGGTGTTCCTCTTGTCCCCCAATCCTTGACCGAATCCCAAAAACTATATAAGTTGAGATCCCCCAAATAAACACCCCTTCTTCTTTTTCTCGCTGCAACTTGACAAGTAAGTGCAGTTCTTTTCGTGTCCTCTTGTGGCACACCACCAGGGAGTGCTCACACACACTCTGCTTGTCCTCTGCACCCCTTGTTTCAGAGCTGGCTCAAATTCTTCCAGAGATACTCAGCTTCTCTTTTGCTTTCTTTGTGGTAACCTGCCTCGTGCTTAACTGTAGCCCTGGTTGGTGCCTGACATGTTTTGGTTTCTGGAATTCCTTTCCCAGGGAATTTTCTGTAAACAAGAGACGTGTTTTGGTAAGGGCAAAATTGTTTAGGTATTTTTCCCTAGGAGGGACTTGTTCTTGATGTCCCTCTGGTCTGACCAATGTGATTGTAGAGGTTTGTCTTCTTGTCACCAATTGAATTGGTCTGTGTAGAATAGTATAAAAGGGGAGACACTTCCTGAGAATAGAGGAGTCATTTTCAGCCTTCTGAAGTCGAAGTCTTTGTGTCGTTGTGGTGTACAACAGTGTCACTTAACAGTGGTTTAATATTTAAAATTAAGACAGAAATAAAATTTAACCACTATTACTACTACAAAAAATCTTACCAAATTTCTCTGTGAGTAAAAATTGTGATGGTTTCAGCGGAAAAGGATTTAAAGTGAGCTTAATTGTTTCCTTCCTACGTCAGCAAAACTTCTAAATTGGTTAGGATGTCTGTGTTTGCTATCTGCTTTAAGGTTTCCAAAGTTACACAGGACATTTCTCGTGGCTTAGTGTGAATTAAATAAGTTTTAAAACTTCCGTGGCAAATGTCATCTGAAGTAGTGCCTGAGAAAAGTGCTTTTTTTAAATTTGCCACTTGTGAATGAGGCTTCCTTAGAAATGTGTGAGAGCTCTCCCTCCCCTTGGGCACAGACACTTCAGTGTGCACTTGCACTTTGCAGTACTTGGTGTTTCCTGGAGGTCAGAGCACTCAGAGCTGCCTGCACTGGGTGTGTGACCCGGATGCAGTGCTCAGAGGGGACAGCCAAGCTTGGGACCAGCTGCCAAGAGGTGACAGAATTCTCTGCTTGCCCTATTTTTGCCTTTCTTCACCTTTCATCCTTCACGCGGGGTGCGCACAACGTGCAAATCCTCATTTTGGGCTGCCAGAATGAAAAGTTACTTTGTTTTCCAAACACCCAGAGCTGCAGAAGTGGCGGTGCCCAGAGTACTATGAGAACAACGTGCACAAGATGCAGCTGCCTTTCTCCAACAAGCTGCTGGGCAGCACTGTGGCCTCCGAGGAGAAGCAGGAGAAGAGGCAGCAGCAGCTGCGGCGGCTGCAGGAGCTCAACGCACGGCGCCGGGAGGAGAAGCTGCAGCTGGACCAGGAGAGGCTGGACAGGCTGCTCTATGTGCAGGTAATGAGGGCAGAGGTTCAGTGTGGTGTCCTGGGAGGAGAGCAGGCTGCCCTCAGAGCTCTATCAGAAGGTCACACGTCATGGTAAAGAAGCTGTGAGTGTTCTCTGATAGAGCTTGCCAAGGTTACTTGCGAGATAACAGAGAGAGATTATTGGTGCAGGGGATATTTTCAGTTTCTGAACAGCACTTCTTTTGGGAACTGCTTTAAATGCTGTCCAAGTGTGAACATCATAGTCTCTAGTCATGCAAGAAGAGTGTGTATTCATCACTGCTGACTGCTGTGATTGCCCTGTCTTGTTCATCACAGCTAACTCTGATCTGTCCACAGGAACTTTTAGAAGATGGTCAGATGGATCAGTTCCACAAGGCTTTGGTGGAGCTGAACATGGACTCTGCAGAAGAACTTCAGTCTTACATCAACAAATTGAGTCTGTCTGTTGAACAAACGAAGCAGAAAATCCTGCAGTCAGAAGTCAATATTGAAGTAGATGTTGTGGACAGCAAGCCAGAGGTAAAATGTTTTCACCAAGTTAATCCTCATTTTATCAGTGAGAGGAATGAAACTTCTGTGCTTGAAAATGTATCCCTTCAGACTTCCACTGATGAACTAAACTTTTTCTTTAACACACTGCAAGTCATTATTAAGTTGGGAACTGCTTCTCTCTTTTCAGAGAGAATGTCCTGAGACAACCATCCTTAATCTTCAGTAACCTTCTATTAAAGATACAGAGGAACCCATCAATCTTTTTGTTGAAAACAGTATTTGTTTTCCTTTCTGTTCTTCCCCTTCAGGTGCAGAGAACTTTATGGTAAACAACCAACCCTGCCTCCATTGTAGCTGTCTATTTTTGGTGCATTTAAGCAGCATGTTCTCTTTTGGTTCCTTAATGAAAGATTGATTACTACACTTGATTGTTGGAGTTGTCTTGAAGATGAGAAGCTCCTTGTCTGCTTTGCCAGACTAACACAGGCCCAGCACACAGCAGCTGCTGCCAAGAGGTGCTCGAAGGCTGGTTGTGCATGTGCTTTTAATTGCTTCTCAGGTCATATAAGACTGAGCTTTTTTAGCTTTATCAGCCTCTGTTCAGGGAAAAGGTAGAGAGAAGAACAGAAAACTGAAGCATAGAGGAGAGATCCTTATTTAGGTTGCCCAGAGAAGCTGTGGCTAGCCCACCTCTGGAAGTGTTCAAGGCCAGATTGCAGTAACCCATGACAGTGGGTGGAACTGGCTGAGCTTTTGAGGTCCCTTCCAACCCAAACCATTCCATGATTTTATGATTATGCAAGAATCAGAATGATTGTGCTTCAGCAAAATTCAGGGAGATGATGAGCTTATCATCGTGGTGAAGAATCTTTCTGCCTTCTGTCAAAAGAAGATATTCTAGAAAAAAGAGAATTAAAAGATTAGCAGTTACCTGTGATTTTTCTCAGTGACTATGCCTAAATTCCAACATCTCCCTCACCCCTGCTCTTTGCTAGGTGCAATCTTAGACCTCAGAATGAGTCAACAAGCTTTGTTGTTTGGTCTGTGCCTTAAGAGAGCACTTAGCATTATCACAGAATCCCTTTGTAAGACCAGGTGTTCAGCTGAGTTCTTTGTATCTTTCTGGTTTTGTCTGTTTTTTATAAGATATATAAAGAAATGCATTTAACAGGACCTCATGAGACTACATTTTTTGCTGCAACAATGAACACTTCTAAACTTCAGTATAAGTAATTGAAATTGGGCAAGTAGATATAAAATAGATGCTTAAGAATGTTTGAAGGATGTAATTTTAGCTCATCCTGGCATTGCAACAAATGTTTCAAGTTTAAAATAACCAAAACAAATATTTAGCAACAAAATCCCATGTAACACATGTAAAATAAAGAAGATAATTTAAAAGCTGCTCCTACCTCACAACAGGAGTCTTGTAGGATTTTGAGTGATGCTTTTCATTAGGAAAGAGCTTCGTGTCTGTGTAAAAGAAAAGGGGTTTGGTGCATCCTGTGAGCAAATAGTAGACAGTTGAAACTCTAAAAAAATTGTGTGGTGGCTTTGTAGCTAGCAAATATTTGTTTTCCAGTCCCACACAAGCAAAATAGGGAATTTAATGGTAATTATAGAGCAGGTAGAGGTGCTGGGAGAGTACCAGGTTTTATAAATATAAAAAGCTGTTTTACTGAGTTTTAATATGCTGTTATGCTTAGGACATGGCTGTCTGGGATCCTGGCAGCCAACCTGGTGACTGAGGCCTGGATTTCTGAGCTGGCATTTGGATAAATTTATTGGAAGTGTTTGATTATTTTTTTTTTTTTTTTTGTGTTTTGTGCTTTGTGTGAACGTGTGTATTTCTATTTCCTGGGCATATTTGCTTTCAGGCACGTTAAAGAGTTGAGATTTGAGGAAACTGAGTTTTCCATCCATGAAATCACACCTGAGCTGACCTGCCATGACATACTTGCTGTGTTTGCAGACTCCTGACTTGGATCCACTGGGCAGTGAACAGTCCCTGGAGGATGTGGAAAGTATTAATGAGTTTGAACCTTTGTTTGCTGAGGAGCAGCCTGAAGCTGAGAAGCCTGTTGCTGCAGTGCAGGTTTGGTTTCTGTATTTACACCTTGTGCCAGGGGTTTGCATCCCAGCTGTCCAGCCAGTCTGCTGACATTTCTCCTCATGCAAACATTGTTGGGCTGCTCTTGGAAGAGATGCTTGAACTACCTGGACAGGACTTTAAGAGAGAAATCCTGGCAATCTTAGCTGGTGGTTTAGGAAGAGAATTCCCTCTTGGCTCACTCTGCAGGCAGTACTTGGTGTTGCAGTGCTGTGTTACTAAGGGAAAAGTGTTCTGCTCAAGTGTTTTTGTCTGTGATCCATAGCCTGATACCCCAGTGGACACAGCTTTCAACTTGTGAGGTTGAGCCTTAGAATGAAGTGGCTCCAAGCAGAATAAATGATAGGAAAAGTCCAGCTTCCCTTCCCTTTTGGAACCTTTGGCATGATGCTGTTTCTCTGTGGGAGCACTACCTTTTGGGGTTTTGTACAGCATTGTTTGGAAACGTTGCTTATTCTAAAATATTACAGTTCTTTAACATCATTCCCCACTACTTCTCTTCTTTAAAGCCCGTGTTTAACCTGGCAGAGTACCACCAGCTTTTCCTTGGCACTGAAAGAATCAGGGCTCCAGAGATTGTCTTCCAGCCCTCCCTGATAGGAGAGGACCAGGCTGGGATAGCAGAAACCATGCAATACGTCCTTGAGAGGTGAGTTTACAGAACTACTGACTTCAGACAAGCTGTTCCTCATTTGATACCAGCTTTTGAAATGCAGGGGGTTTAGCAATAATTTGAGAAAATATGTTGAATAGTTCTTTTTGGTGGGGTCAAGCACTGCAGGTTAGACATGTCTTCCTGAAAGCCACTGTAACTCTGCTTGTTTTAAGCCAGTGAGTCTACAAGGTTTTTTCATCAATAAGCCCATCAATGAAAAATTACCTCTAATATATGTATATTTGTAAATTACAGCTGGTACTAAACTAATGTATTATGAACATTTTGAAACATACACAAAAATAGAAGTTATAAGAGAATGAGATAAAGGTGAAATAAACACTGTTGAAATGTATTTATCCATTTATCTTCCTGCACCCCACTGAATCTTTTTGCACAGACCCCACTTCAGAGATCCCTGGTCCAAGTTTTTATTGAGTGAAACAACAAAACTTGAAACAGGGAGCTGACAGTCTCTGGTTTTGGGAGACCAAAATCAGGGGTAACATTTTAAAGTTAAGATACAGGCACACCTGCTGGACATTTCCAGACAAATTAGCATTGATGAAATGTCATCCCTGAACTGCATGAACATAGGAGATCACATTTTCTGAAAGGTAAGAATTCCAGCCTGAGAAAGAAATCCAGTTGTTGATTTATGGGGTACTGAGTGCTTTCAGGAGTTTTGGTTTTTTGGCCACTCCCTTAATTTCCAAAAAACAAACATTTTTTTGTGCTAGGAAAATGAAATTTCTCAAGGTGAATCCTGGGACAAGGAAAATGAAATTTTTCAAAGTGAATCCTGGGACAAGGTATCAATATTCCCCACAGCTGTTCCAGTTCATAGGGCAGATGTCCTTGAGAAAGTCTGAAGCTGTTCCTGCTCTTCACAGGTATTCAAAGGAACAACAGGCTATCCTTGTCCAGAATGTTTTCCTCACTGGTGGAAATACAATGTACCCTGGACTGAAAGCCAGAATCCAGAAAGAGCTGCTGGAAATGAGGCCCTTCCAGTCATCCTTTCAGGTGTGTGCATTGCCATGATGTTGGTGTGAGCAGCCTGTTCTGGGTTCAGATGGAATTGAGTGAGGTGCAGAGCATGGGCATAGAGAGGGTTTACAGGCAAGACCCTGCAAACAGCTTTTTGTCCTGAGAAGGTGCAGGTTAAGCAAAGATTCAGTTGCTCTTTATGAAGACAGCATAGTGAGTAGGGAAAAGGAAATTGTGAAAACTGCTTCTGCTAAAGGACCATGCACACAGAAGCACGTTTGGTTGGAAATTTGCAAATTGATTGCTTAGGAATTGATAACAAGGTGAAAACACATTTGAACCCCTTCTTAACATAACTCTTTCTGAGAGACACTGAGTAATCAGCTCAAATTTCTGAAATGTTTGTGTCATATACCATTGTAACCAGGGTAAAAAGGGCTTCCCTTTCCTGTGCTGAACTGGCATTGTTCTGTTTTCCTTCCACCCAGGTTCACCTTGCTTCCAGCCCTGTCCTGGATGCCTGGTACGGGGCTAGGGACTGGGCAGTGGAACACACGAGCCGTGAGGAAGGCTGGATCAGCAGGAAGGACTATGAGGAGAAAGGAGGGGAATACCTCAAGGAACACTGTGCTTCCAACGTCTATGTCCCCATCCGCCTTCCCAAGCAGGCCCCGCGGGCAGCAGAGGCTCCGGGCAGGGCCTCGGGCACAGGGAACCCCGGTGAGCAGGCATAGACAGCCCTGTCCTGGCACTCCCGGCGCTGCAGGGAGGAGTTCTGGTGTGCGGCAGGGCGGAGCCTCTCAGCACACTCAGATCCCTTCCAGCCCCTCGGCCAGGGAGGATGGGACACGCTGGCACGGCCACAGCGCTCTGTGCTGCTCGTGGAGGGGAAAACTCCCTCTTAGAGACTGTCATAGTAAGGCTCAGGGCTTTTTGGAGAGTGTATGTTTTACAGCTTTTTAAAATGGCATAAAACGTCCTGGTTTTATCCGTTTTTTTTGTTGCAGCTGGGCTGTACCGAGGCAGGCAGCCCAGCAGGTGTCCCCCTTGCCCGTCTGACTATCGTCTGTCGGGACATGTCGGGCGAGTCGTGCTGCGGGACACCGGAGGGCCCGAGCTCTGCCCCGCCTCCCGAGGCCTCGTGTTCCTTGTCCTCCTGCGAAACCACCGCCAAACAACCGGCGGTGTCAGAGATAGCGATGTCGTGGTTGAAACTGGAGACGCGGGCACAGAAAGGCACAAAGCACAGTGCCGAGACACTGCCCAGCCTTGTGCTGCCCTTGGGTGGTTCTGCAGCCTGGGCAGGGCAGCTCTTTGATGGGACTTTTTGATCAGAAGTCGTTGTAGCAATAAAGCAAAGCTTTTTGCTTTACCACTAACACGTGTTTCAGTGATTTCGCCTCTTTAGAGCTGTGAGGATGGATTTGATTGGTCATAGATTGCTTAAAAACAGGTTTGCAGCCTGTCCTGCTGTACAATATGTTCCAGCTTAAATTTGCCTGGGGATTCAGCTGTCACACTGAGCAACTTGTTGCTTTCCCAAGAGGATAATCCACACTGCATGCTGAACCCAAACCTAAGGAGACTCTATCACTTTGGCAAAAGCTGGAAAAGGCAAGGTAAAGGGGAAAATATCCAGGCTGATGTAACTGATACAAAGAAGGTGTAGAGGTGGGGATTTGGTGTCCCCAAGGGCTGCAGATGATCAAGGTAAGTTGTCATCTGGCAAATTCAAAGTAAAGAACATGAGGAACTTGCTTGTGCTGAAGTTGGTTGCCACAGGATGAGATTTTTACATTCAAAAGTATTACCAAGATTTACAATTTTTAAAAAAAGATAAATTTGTGGGCAAATGTTGAGGTCTAACCTGTGCATTGAGTGTTCTTCAGAGAGCCTGTGAGGGAAAGGTTGTTCCACTGCTCTCACACAGTTCCTGTGGCTCCCAGCACTGGCCAGTCCCAGGTGGAATACTGCCTGCTCCTCACAGGCTGTTGGGCAGGCCAGGAGAAGGGAGCTGGCTGCCTCCAGGTGACCTCAGTTTGGATTATTGATCCTATCCCTGCCTGCCTGGAGGCAGTTTTTAGGACAATTAAGGGAATTAATTCTATGGGTGGTAAAGAATGTGGAAAAACATGCTGTGCTGAAACCAGCAAAGTTACACCCCAACATGTCTTTTCTGATCTCAGTGACCTGGAGTAAATGATGTCCCATTGCTATTTGACCCCTTTCTGACCCATCTTTAGCTACTTTAGGCAGAGGGACTACCCGAGGTATGGAAATAGTTCTGATACTTGGTGTTGCCTGCTAAATAATAAGTGTGTTGTGCATAAAACTGTTCCAGAATGAGGGCCTGGAAGGGCATCTGTAATGCATAATTATGTGACTTCTAAATCTTTGGCCAAACCATGCCAGCCACTTCTTTTGCATTAATTCAAAGCAGAGCTGTCTAATTCTGCAAAGAGGTGCCAGAGCAGCTGCTTAAACAGCTTTAAGGAACCATAATTTTATAATCTCCTGAATATTAGCTGTTAATTTGTTACTTTGTGCCACAGTAGCCAGAGTAACTGATGAACTTGGACAAGGTGATCACTGTCACAGGCTGCTCTGATTGTGCTGGTGGCCATTCAGCACCATGAAAAGCATGGATGGTGCAGAATGGGATGAATTTTACTCATTTCAGTTCAGTTCCCATGGAATGATTTGCTGTGGTGGTGCCTGAGCATTGGTGCTGGCAGGAAGAGAAGTGGAAGGAGTGTGTGGTGCTGAGGGCAGGGGGACACAACTGTGTCATTTCAGACAGTAGTATTGGAGTCCTTGTGGAGCTTCACCATTGGGACACTGGTGGCAAGGTTTTCTCACCCCCACGTGCAGAAGAACTTGGTTGTTTTCCATGTAAGTGGTACAGGAAAACCCAAACCCCAGAAGGCCCCAGAAGGGCCTTGGGCTGTCTCCTGTTATTGGTTTATGCCCCCTGAGAGGGGAACAGGCCAAAAGACACCTGCTAGGCCTCATTTTAGTGGGACTTCTGGTTGTGTGAGGAGCAGAAGGAGGAAAAATAATCCTGCTGTGGACAGGAATCTCAAAGTGCTGCTGTGAGGGCCTTTGGCAAGTGATGGCAGGGCTGCTGTTGAGTGAGCTGCTGTGCCAGCAGGCTCAGAGTCATGGCTGTGTTTGTCCTGGCAGGTGTTCTCCAAGGTGACCCAGGGCAATTGCCAGGTCTGAGATGGTCAAGTGGTTCCCATTTGGTCCTTAAATTAAGTTCAACCTGTAACCTGGTTATACAATTCAGTTCTGCCCTAATTCAGGTCAAAGAATACAGAAAGCACAATTTCACAGCAGTGCTGAGTTTGGTCTATTTAAGAGAGAGCTCAAACTGGGTCCCACCTTTCACAGGGTCCCTAAGATCTGCTCTGGGTGGAAACACCACGTCAGCCAGCAGCCCTGGAGACTGAGCATCCATCACGTGTCCCACGTCCCAGATTTCCTTTGGAGCTGCCCACGAGCCTCGCTTTGGGCCTTCAAGGCTTCTTATGCTTCCTGTGCCACTGCAACTTCAAACATGTTCTTTGCTAAATCTCTGCTAGGACACCAAGATTAGAACTCTCTGCTCCAGTTATTAATCTCTGGAATACTTAATGTGCTGTGTAAGACAGCATCTCGGAAGAAAGGGAAGATGCCCGTGAACTGTCACTTAAAATTTAGGATTATCCCTCCAGAGACAGCCCACAGTGATCCTCTGGCAGTCAGTCATAAACCACAAGTTTTGAAGCTTGTGTGGGATGAGCAGGGGAGAGGAGAATGCTGTAATGGATTTAACATTATCCCCAAAGTCATATGGTGGGATTTCCACCCCATGGTTGGGAACGCCAGGCACAGAAACAGCTGTGCTGATCCCACTGCTCACTCCCACTGCTCTGTGCAGGGAGTGAGCTGCTCCCTGAGCATCAGCTGCAGCAGAACTCGGTTTTAAATGGCTCATGCCCCGAGCATGGTTTGCCAAGAGTTTTTCAGGCTCCTTTCATTCATTTTCAGGCACTCAGCTTCCTGTATGTAGTTGACAAACACCTTTTCCCCCTCCTTGTTCACACGATCTCAGCCCTCATGTTAGCAAGGTGTCATAGTTTCAAGGGATTTTTTTTGTTGTTTACTTTGAGTTATATTCCTTTCTTTACACCCTTAGGGGTCTTTTCTTTGTCTTTTTGAGCAGTGGGATTTGTCCCCATTTTCTAATGCAGCAGAGGCCATGATGAAAGAACCATTTTCATGGATCCAGCTCATAGCAATGTTTGCTTGTGACAATTCACAGCTGTTGCTCTGCCCTCAGTTCTGTGTCTCAGCAGAGCCAGCCTGAGAGTGGTGCTGGCTGAGGCTTTCACAGAGTGAAACTCCTCTGGGGAAGGAGGGAGGTCAAGTAAAATCATGGAGACTTGGTCCATCTGTGCTCAATGCACAGTGTGCCAAGTGGAAAAATCTTCATTCATTTCCTGAAGCCAGCAGAAGTCTCAAGCATGGGGAGAGTCACTCTGTGCAGGTATGCTTTTATTTTTAAGCTATTGCTGTTCCCCACTATCAGAGTATGAACCAAGCTGGGTTTATGGTCTGACTGAGAAACTTTTGTGCTCTTAAAATGTCTGGGTTTAGTCAGGACAGTATTTTTTTAGCTTTTAAATTATTTCAGAACTGAGGGGAAGTATGAAACAGCTTCTCCCATCATCTGACAGGAGGTAAATATGCAGTGCTGATGGGGAAAGCATTTTTATGTTGTCAGTGATGTTCTGTGAAGGCATCCAAGTTCCTGCACTTCCAGTAGTCAGGCTGTTACATCAGCTCATCCCCAGGGAAGCTTGTGGCAGGTCTGGCTGGACAAATGAGCATCATAACATGCCAGGAAAAAGCTGTGGCTTTGTTCAAACCTATGTCAAGTGAATTCCAGAGGAGAGAGACCTTTGGAAAGCTCCTCTTGTTTGAGCTTTTTTGGGAATATTGTGGGTGATAGAGTCTTGGATAGCAGGGAGACCATGGTGCCTTGGGTGCCTTCCTTATTTAGGTGAAGGGCAGGGATGTATGGTGGACCTCTGGGTGGGAGAAGGTTTGAGGGGTGATGGCAACCTGCAGCCCCCAAAGCCTCAAAGCTGCTGTGGTGACACTTTCCTGAGTGCCTTGATGCCCAGGAGGGTTGGGAGGCACTTGGCTGCAGCAGAGGCTGATTTTCCTCCTCTCTAAATGATCACCCTGTTTCTGCAGCTCTCCCTGGAGAGTGCTCAATGCTCCTAAAGGCTCCTTATGCCAAGTGCAAAAAATGTCCTGTACAAGCTTGGGAGGCTGGGAACTCACTGCCTTGTCTGACCCTGCTTGGTAGTGAGTTCCAGTCTGGGCACACAGTTTTTGTGTGGCCTTATCTTTCTACTAAACATTTTGTTGTGGAGGTTTTGTTCTTTGGGGTGTTTTCATACCCTTCAAAGGAGAATAGTAATGAGTAAAACTATCCTTCCTCACTGACACTTGTTTCTGCCCCTGAGCAGCAGCCCCACTGCACCCAGGTGAGGAACAGTCCTGTGGGTCTGATCTTCCTGCTCTGCTCTGAGGGCTTCACAGGACTTCCCCACAAAAGTTTAGAAATAACTCAGCCCTTGCTAGAATGACCCTGTGGTACCCCCTTGAGCACCAGCTGCCTCTCAGCATTTTGTCTGCTACACTTAGATAAATCCATCTGATCTAGAAGCCATCAACTGATAAACTCTCAGTGCTCCATAGGCAAAATGTCTTAAGAGAGTCCCAAAGTGCTTTCTTGAGCACATCCACTATGATATGTCACCCTTAAACTCAGTTTTGTCTTCTTTGTGCATTAGCACATTTCTCCTGGCTGACATTGCTTCTCAGCTCTGAGAAACTAATTTCATATCCTCATCCTTAGATCAGTTTGTTTTTCCCACTCTACAACTTGGTTAAAATATACCCCACTCCTCCTCTCACCCCAGATTCCTGCCACATACCTGGCATTCTTTCATCCTTAATGAGATGAAGCAGTGGGGGATTTCACCCTCCTGGAATTTTAGAGGAATACTAAGTGGATTTCTCATGAAAAGCCCCATTTAGGATATGAGTCTCCCTGAAAGATAGTCCATAACAGCAAGCCTTGCTTTTGCTGGTAATGATGAGCAGAGTTTTTACTTCCCTATTCTATAAATACTCTCTGTTCAGTTGTTCCAAGTATTGTCATTGATGGAGCAAGTTCCCAGTGCATGAAGCAGAGATTCACATCCTTGCAAAGGTGGATGGGGAGCCCAGCAGAACTCAGGCTGCAAGGTGGCCAAACTCTCCACATAGACAAGACACCATAAAGGTGGTTAAATCAAAACAGTTTCCTCCAGACTCCGTCATTAACTTCCCTTAATAAACACAGAGGTTTGTTGGATCAAAGGTTCCTCCAGCCTGGTCCTGGAAGTGACCCCCAGGAGATGTTGGGGGGGAAGTACAGGAATAGGAGCAGTGTTCTGTGTGTGTGTAAAACAGGGAGAGGATGGTAAATCATCCCAGCTGGTCAATGCTCCACATCCAGGGACACAGGAACACAGTGCTCCTGGGGTCCTTACTTGAGATCCCCCCCAGAACCCGTCCTCTCACACAGCTCAGGTGAAAGCATCCCAATTACAGAGCTCAGCAAGGATGATGAGTTTGGAGCAGCAACACCATGCTGGACTGAGCATCATGTGGGAGTGCTGGGCTGGGGATGCTCCTGAGCCTGCAGTGAAGCAGCTGTGCCATCCCCCAACTGTCCTAGCCCCAAGCTGTGCCAGCCCCAAGCTGTGCCAGCCCCAAACTGTGCCAGCCCCAAGCTGTTCCCCAGCGGTGAAGGGCTGGAAGGGGACAGAGGCAGCCCGGCTCTGCCCCTGCTCTGCGAGAGGGACTTTGCTGCAGCTCCGCGGGGCAGAGACTCAGCAGGAGGAGCCGCAGGTCCCCTTGCCTGGGGGCTCCGGGTTCCTTTCATCCAGCGCTGCTGTGGCAGAGGGCCACGGGCTGTCCTGGCCGCCGAGGAAACAATGGAGAGGAAGGCTTTGATTCCAGCAGTGATGGACACCCTCCTGCTCCAGGGTGGTGCCGATGGAAGGAACTGGGGGCTCGGTTATTTGCTTTTATTCTTTGTTAACCGCTGGTAACTTTTTGTTGTAGGAACTGCTGTGACTCCTCTGCAGGATTTATTTATGCTTTTTTGGCTGACGTGGTTCGCAGGAGGCCTTTGATATTGAGCCCCGGGAGTGTCCCCTGGCCTGGGAACGGGAAGAGCTGAGGCTGGCCGGCCTCGGGCACATCCAGCCCGGGGAGAGGGGCGGCTGTCCCGCTGTCCTGGCACCGCGCACCGCCCGGGGACACAGATCACTCACAGCTGTCCCCAGCCTGGTGATCTGTGCCAGCACTGCCCTCCTGTGCCGCACCAATGCCCCTTGTCAGCAGCAAAGGTGGCTGAGAGCAGCTGGTGGTGCTGCAGTGCCGGCAGGGGGAGAAGAAGCAATTTGGGATTTGCAGAGTTTTTCTAGCGAAGAACCAGGAGGATACAGAGCTTTTTGCACTGGGTTAATGCTTCAGGTTCATGCCTGGGAGAGGTGGGGGATACCCAGCGTGTGTGATCCAGGAGAGCTTTGCTCAGCCCTCCTTCCACAGGGGCTGCACTGAATCCGGGCTGCAAGGGATGATTCCCCAGCTCCTGGGGGCTTGTCTTGACCTTGTGCTGTAAACCTGACACATCCATGCCTTTTATCACAGTTCCTGTTCACAGGAGGCTGCTTCTGCCCCTTGCTGCCCAGACCCATTTGTCTGGGTACTGAGTGAAAACAGCTTTTATAATGATGCAAAATTGGAGGAAATTACTCATATTTATACTCCCCCCGAGCCCAGTCATTTGAATGTATGCTAGAAATCTCAGTGAATGCTGTTTTTCACCACGCAACAGATTCCCCAGGCAGCAGAGATGGCAATTCCCAGGAACCATAAACCCCTTGAGTGTGTTTACCCAACTCAAAGTGCACTTTATAACATTATATCACCTTCAACCCACTCTGCAATTTTCCATGCTGGGATTTGAAATAGGTACAAGCACTGGTTGTGCTCTGTGTCTTACAGAGAGCTTGGAAATGTGTTTTTAATTGTGAATTCAGGAGCTGTGGATGGGAGTTTTACAAGCAGTGTCACTTCAGTCACAGGAGCCAGCAGCCACCAACAATTGATTTTTATCAGGTATCAAAGTGCACCCTTACACTGTGGGAAGCAGGGCTCAGAGAGGGATTTTTATCTCAAGCTCTGGGCTTTATGGGCAGGGGTTAAGTAGATGGTCCCTGTTTCAAGGAGAACTTTAACTTCCAAGTGCTCTCCAACACCTTCTGCATGGCCTGGCAGCAGAGACTGAGCTACAGAGCCACGTGGGGAGTGGAGCGGGTTCACGTGGGAATGTCCCTGCTCTGGAAGAAGTAGGTATTAAGAAAACATTAAAAAAATCACCCCTTCAAACATCACTGTCGTGATTTTGAACCCAAAATAGCCATTTCGTGTTTCCCATAGAAGGAACCCTCTGTGACTCGTTCTGAGCAGCCCCACTGACCATTTCCTATTTTTCTTCCTTGTAGGCGGCTGTTGGAGCAGCTCCGGCTCCTGAATTGAAGGAAGTGTTTTCCTAAAATGCAGCTAGAAATGCTCCTGGGTTTTCTGCCTCAGGAAATCAGTCCTCAAATCTGATGCTGACTTTGGAGCCACAGGCACCAGCAGTCCCCACCAGGCTGGTAGGAACCCAGTGAGTCCAGTCCTGCCAAAAGAGACACATTCCAGTTCTCCTGCTTTGCAGACTTCATGTCCTTGATATATTTTTGTTTAATGGGCTTTGTCACAAAATGCCCAACCAGGTTGCCCCTTTCTTTCAAATGAAGGCACCGTGGCTTAAATCTAAGCAAAAATCCCCAAGTAGTTTATATTATTATAACTATATATATTATTTCAGATCTTCCTGGCAATTAAAGCAAAAGTATGTTTCTTTTTAAAGTGTTTTGCACCTTCATGTTTCTGATTGAAAATAAAAAGTTTGTACGTTTCTCAATGTGGCATCAGTTTCTTCTGAGATGTATAATTCAAACATTTTGAAGTTAAGAGCAGCCCTTTAATGCCACAATTTTTTAGTACCACTGCCATGACTGTTTAAACATAAAAGCCATTTGATTACAGCTTTATGTTAAATGAGGAACCATAATTAATATGATCATGTTTAATTTCTTCCTTACTGAGCAGAACGATGGAATAATTTCTCCAGAGAAAAGAGAGTTTCCTCAAATGAGTAAATGACAAGATTTTAAAAATAATTTAGCTATTTGGAAGAGAAGTTTAAAACATTAGAGAGGATTGATGCAGGATATAAAATGCAGAATGCATTTTATATTGAGATGTGGAGAGAGAATCCCAGGGAGCATCATTTCATGCCCACAGCATCCTCCCTCCCTGGTGTTGTGGATTAATTCCAGCCAACTTCTCTCAGCCCCGTGGAGCCACTTGCTCACTGCCCCAGTGTGGGGGGTGAGAGAAAAGGGAGAAAACTCATGGATTGAGATAAAGGCAGTTTAATATGGGAAGCAAAAGTCGGGCATGCCAGCAAAACAAAACAAGGAATTTGTTCCCCACTCCCCATGGGCAGCATGGAGAGCAGAGCTCCATCACAAGTGCCTGGGGAGGACAAACACTCCAAATGTTCCCTTTTCCCTCTTCTCCCAGCTCTGTGTGCTGAGCATGAGGCCACACAGGCTGGGATCAGCTGCCCCACCTGTGTCCCTCACCCACCTCTCCAGCACACCCAGGCTCCTCGCTGGTGGAATAGGAAAGCCCTGCTCAGCAGGAACTGAAACATCCCTGTGTTATCAACACTGTGTTCAGCACAAACCCAAAACAGGACCATTCCAGCTACTGGGAAGAAAATTAACTCTATCCCAGCCCAAACAAGTACACGCAGGTGTGGGTGGAGCAGTGGGATTTTCCAGACTTGTTTCTTTTCCTCTCAGCACCATTCCATTGAAAACAGGATGAAAAGCCTTTGGTTGTCAGAGCTCCACAAGACATGCTGTTTTCCACTCCTCTCTCCAATTTTTGTCAAAACTACATTCCCTGGCCATTTTGGGAAGCAGAACATGTGTAGAGAAGCAGAATGACCTTGCTGTGATGCCCAGATCTCCAGTGACTCTTTCGAGAGAGGCTCACAAAGGTTTGTAACCCTGTGAGCCTGTCCACACAGAGACATTTTATACTGAAAGAGGGTAGATTTGGATTAAATATAAGGAATATACTCCTCCCTGTGAGGGTGATGAGGTCCTGGCACAGGGTGCCCAGAGAAGCTGTGGCTGCCCCATCCCTGGCCAGGTTGGACAGGGCTTGGAGCAACCTGAGGTAGTGGAAGTGTCCCTGCCCCTGGCTGGGGGTGGCACTGGACAGTCTCTAAGGTCCCTTCCAACCCAAACCATTTCATGACTGGATGATTTTCATTCAGCTCTAAGTTCCTGCACATCAGTGTCGAGCACACTGGTGTGGGGGATGCTCTGGAAAAGTGCCCTGGTGTTATCTTTATAATTTGTTCTTGTACTCCAGGGTTTGCTGGCTCCATGCCTGCCCTGCTGTGAGTGAAGCAGCACCTGCAGCTGGCACTGCTGGCTGTCCCTGCAACGCCCTGGTGCATCCCACAGGGATCACAATGCCAGCACTGACACCTCATCCCTTTATCTCTGTACAGCACGTTCTGCCATCAAGTCCTCAAGCCTGGGAGAATTTATCTTCTCCTGGTGGAAATCCAGCACTGATGACATCAGCAGGAACAGAGTGATGCAGCTGGAATATGCTTTATCCACACCCTGGTGCAATGTGCCACAGCCTTGTTCTCACATCACTGTTCACCTCTGAGCCACCAGCCCAGGTTTTTGGTGTGATGTAAATACATTTGTGCTTTTTTCCTTCCACATGGTTGCATGCTGACACCCACATGTCCAAGGCCACGATTACCCTTGTGTTTCAGGAATACAGCTGGGTGTCACTGAGAGGCTGTTGGAACACCCTGGTGCTCCAGAATATGACCTTCATATTATTTGCTTAAACCTCTGAATGCAGAGGGAGGAGAGTGTGCATCAAGCTCTCTGTCACTGCAGGGCTGGAAGAAGGAATTAGTGCTTATTTCTGCCTGCAGTTCCTCCCTGAGCCGTTTCCCTGGAGTACTTTGATATTAAGTATCCCTCCCAGCTTCCTGGTGACAATTAGTAGCCATAATGGTCAATTAGGTGCACAGGGAAGGGAGAAATGGTGATCGACTGAGATGCCAATTTTAACACTAGCTGGACAGAAGAGAATTAATGTTTGCTGAGCAGAAAGATTAAGATCCTAACAGGGAAGGGAGGAGAAGGAAAAACTGGAAGGCTTCAAAGAAAGAACTACAGAAAATATTTAACACTGCTTTTCTTATGGCTTGCAGAACAAGACAAATACATTTTCACCTCCTGGCTCAGATTTGACTCTTGATTCACAATTATATAATGTGTTTTGAAGGACACATTTTAAGCAGGGCCTGAAGGTAAAAGGATTCAGGGGCCATTGTATTGTCAGGGAGAGGAATGTGGTTTTGTGATAGAGGTGGGAATTTGCAGCAGGTCAGGTCCAGGCTGCTCAGGGATTAGGTCAGTATCAGCTCTCAACACTGCCTTAAGGCAAATTGAATTTTTCACAGAAGAGTGGAAGATTAAGCAAGGAAGAAAAAAAAACTCAAAAAACCCCTGTAACTTAACTAATCACCTGCCACTAAATAAGGCACCATGAACTATTCACCACCTCCACTCTGCTTTCTACATTACTGCAATAATTACATGGCACATTTGGTTGGAGCATTTCTAATCCTTGCAGAATAAAAGGGATCCTGCCCAGCTGTGCCTGTGCTGTGTTGGTGGGTGCATTTGAGTGCCTGGTGGTGGGCTCAGTCAGTGGGTGAGGTGTGGGCAGGCAGGAGATGAGCTCAGAGGGATTGGGGATAATGAGTGTGGAGGTTGTCCAGCTGGGAATCAGCTTTATCTCACAGGGTTTGATTCTCAGCTGTGTCATTTCAGAAATTCTGGCTCTGCTGGTTTCCACTGATGGCTGCTGTTAGAGGGGAGGCAAACAGATCTCTGTGACTTGTTGCTTTTCCTTCTGTAGTGGAGAAACCCCAGTGATATCCCACCTTAGGTGTTCCCAAGGAGTCCTGTAACCCCTGGCTCAACTCCCTGCTTGGTTTGAGCTTTGTGTGATGGGTGGGTGCTGAGGGAGGGATTGGAGTGATGTTTCTGCAGGAAAGGTGTCTCTGGCCTCTCTCTCCTGGTGAACTCCTTGCAGAAGCCCTGCAGTGGTCATAAGCTCCCTTTTGCTTTTCTTAAAGGAGGCTTACTCTGTGTAGAAGAGGCCAGTTTCCCCACAGCAGACAGGGAAGAAAGCTGTAGATATATCTAAGATAATGTTCTTCTCTTGAATTAAGAGAGGGCTTAATGATAGCTCTGATAGATTTTCCTACTGCAGCTGCTCAGAGAAGCATCTCACCAAGGATCACCAGGATCAGGACTGTTTCCCCATCTCTCTGCTGGCTGAAAATAATCTGTAGCATGGATTATGCTTTGTTCCTCCTGCTCCTGGGGCTGGGACTCTTTCCCAGACCATTTCTGCCATACTTATGTATGGCCAGGCTGGGCACTGGGGGTCATTAGGGCAGGAGGATGGAAGGGAAGAAGCCAAATGTCACTGTGGACAACAGCCTGGTGGACCTGCAGGGAAGCAAAATCTATTGCAACACCTTTGGCAGCAGTGCTGAAAGCAGAGCCTGTTTCCCACAGGCTCAGAGCCAGGAGTCAGGGGCCTGTCTCCAGTGGTGCTGTGGGTATGCTCAGGGCTGAAGGGAAGGATTCAGGCTGAACAAGTTCAGCCAGGTGTGCCAGCAGCACTTTGTGGTTCTGCCAGGTCTGCTGGGGACTGGCTGAGCTGCAGCCTGGCAGGGCTGTGCCACTGCTGAGGGGCTGGGACTGTCACCTGTATGATGAAAGGGGGATGCTGCAGAGGACACAAATTAACTATTTGGGTTATTCTTCTGCTTGTGGTCTCTGTTGGTGTGTTTGATCCCAGGTGGTTTTGGTGACACTCCTGTTTGGTGCTGCCTTGGCACACTGTGGAAGGCATCAGCTGGTTGGTTTGAGGGGAAATGGGTGATTCCCCCAGTGCTGAACAGGTACAGGGATGTTTGCTGACTTCTTGAGAGGGTTGTGCAGCTGGGGGTTCATCCTGTTGTGTGCAGTGCCAGAGCCCTGGGAGCCTGAACAGGAGTGGTTTGGGTTATTTTTAAATTCACAGCAAATGGAGGTGTCCAGGAGCACTGGGTGAGGTGGCCAGAGGACAAGCAAGGCTGGACCCAGGGCAAGGTCCACATCTCCAGTGTGCCTCCTCCTGGGATTTCTGGCTGTTCCTGCAGCTCCTCTGGGCAGGGGAAGGGCTCCCACATGTCCAGAGGTAATTTAAGAGTTCTTGTGATCTCTAAATTGGGTCCCCCAGGCCATGTGAGAGCCCTAGGACACCACATGGACTTTTCCCTTGGAATGCTGCTGTGTGCCTGTGCTGGGCAGAGGCAGTGAGAGCATCAGCTTCCCAGTGATAAGGAATTTATAGCAACCCCTTAACTCTGTTAATTCTCATCTTAAGAAATGAAAGGAGCTGCCTGAATGCTGCATGGATAAAATGAGGCAGGAGAGGATTTTTCTCTATCCCTCCCACAGGTGTGAATTGGGAGTGGTGCACCTGAACCCTGCTGTCCCTGTGCTCCAGGGGAGCACTGCAACATCTCCCAGCTCCACCTGGGCTCTGCCAGGCAGCTCCCAGGGCTTTTCCATGGACTTTTCCATGGATGCTGTCAAGGCCTGGCCTCCAAAGTGTGCCTCAGGATCTCTGTGTTCATGAGAGCTGCAATCTGACTTTTCTTTTTTTTAATAAGTCAAGACCTGAAATTTTATACATATATATACTCCATGGGTGTATATATATGTATTTTATTTAGGTATACACAGCTGAGTGAGGACTTACAGCCTCACCACCCAGAGTAAAAGGCAAGATTTTGCCCCTTGCTCAGCAGAATTTGTATTTCAGGCATTATGAAGTGATTTGTAAGTGTAAGCCTGATAACAAGACAAAGCTTCTGTTGATATCTTGGGAGCAGACTTAAACCAATATTCATTGCTTTTGGTTATCTTTCTTTTTTCTACTGCATTTCAGATTTGGATAATTTTTTTACCCCCACTATTTCATGGTAAGGGATAGGAATATCTCCTTGATACAAAGTAGTGATATTTTAACACCAGGCTGCTGTAGTCCAGGTATTAAAATTTTTTGTTAGAGTATGATTTAAGGCACAGCCAAGAAAAAAATTTTACTGTGAATACTCACTGCAGCTGTGAGATTTAATAGATATAAATCTGTGTTTCTGGTGACTTCACTGATGCCTCATCCCCCATATACCTCTAAAACATTATTATCAAGAAAATTTAAGACCTTACCAAAGAAGCTTGGCCTCAGCATTCTGTGTTACATGTTATTTAATGTCCTGAGCAGGGGTTTCTGAGGAGGGGATGGGTAGTTTAATCCCACAGCTGAAGGCTTTAGTGGCTGTTTTGAGAGGGCTTCATCCCAGCTGACAGACCTGGATGCAGACCCTGTTGGCATCAGGCAGACCAGAAATCTCCCACTTTGACCACTGCCCCTCAGGAATAACTTAGCGTGGGTCAAACCAAGGAGCAGCTCATCCATCTCCAGCCTGTTGTAAGCCAGCCATGCAAACAGCCATCCCTAGTTCTCCCTACACTCTAATCTGCAGAACTGGATTTCTCTATGAGTATAAAAATACTGTAACTCCTTAAGAAATTAAGACTACTCAGATGAACCATCACAAATCCTCCCCTCTTTTCTCCTCCTCCAGAATAATCCTTCTCAAAAACCTTTAGGAAATGAGTGGGGTTAGGCTTGAAGAGCAGTGGGACAGCCAGGTACTGCTGTGAGCTGGCCCTGTCCCTTTGGGGTCTGTTTAGTGCCACCAGTCCCCAGCTCAAGTTCTGCTGCTAACCAGCCCTGAGTCATTACAGCATTAATTCTGCTGAGCCTTCAAAAATGCTCATTTCAAACATCAGGGCTTTATTCCTTCACCTGTGGGTGGAATTAAAAAATATTAATTAATGCTAAGCAGTTATCAACATTTAGCAGTGTCTTGTGTGCTTTGGAATAACTTTATGCAGGGTCCTCTAACATTTCTAGAATGCCATTTTCCTTTCTGCACTTGTGTTTTCCTGGGAGCTTGAGCAGTGTGGTAGCTCTGTGTTTGTCCTCACTACTGAGACAACACCTGTAATGCTTTCAGACTGAAATAAGTGTCTTTATGTAATTAAAGTGGCCAAGGCTCCTTTTTGATAACTTCATCCCCAGTGCTGTGAGTTTTTATCCATCCAGTCACCTTTAGAGCAGCTGAATAACTGCATGGTTAAACGTGGTTATTGTTAAACAAGCAGCAGCAGTTGAAGAGGGGATGTTGGGCACAGACAAGAACCTGAAATTAAGCCTTCTACACTCTGCCTGGTCAAACACCAAATCTTCTAATGGGAACTAGAAATTAGCAGTTTTATGTCTGATAAAATGGAGAAGTATGTGAACAGAACTCATCTGTGAAGCAACCATCATCTTGCTCTTTGTTCCTTTTTCTCTTAGTATTTATTTTTCCTGGAAGTTCATCTTTGTGTCAAAAACTATCAGACAAACTCTGTGGGACAGTGATGTCCATGATCAGACTAGGTGGTACAACTGTGAACCAGACTTTTAACAAGCACTCAGAATATCAGAGAAGGAAACTTCCAATTAATATTGATTAGAATTAATTTTTTCCCCTCATTTTAAATACTGTAGGACAGTGTATGTTGTCATCATCACTCTTCCTGTTACAATTGTTGTATTGATTTTTTCCTACTCATTAGGATCCCAGTGAAAAAAAAAGTTCTTTAATTTGCTCTGTAACACGACCAGGGCTAGTTAACTGGAATACATGTGAAAGCAATTAGGAACACCTTGACCTGCAATAGATGCAGAGCCTTTCCCAAATGAATTGTTGAATGCACTGGGAAAGGAAAAAAAACATTCATCTGCTTTGCTAAAAGGTCGATAAATTGGGAAAATCTGGGGCTGCAAAATAAAACCCAAGTTTGGGGCAGGAGCGACTTGTGTGTTCCCATGACCAGGGAATGGGATCTGTTCTGTGTGTTCTGCTCTGTTGGGTTGTCTTGATACATCATTAAACCAGGTCTCAATAGCCTCAGAGGGAAAAAAAAGAATCCTGATGTTGCTTTTAGTGCTGTGTGTGTTGTGTAATACTGAATATTCAATTAAGGCTGGATACCTTAACCTTGAGTCTGTATTTCTAATGTCAAGGAACTTTGATAAAGGGCTGAGTTTCTGCTGTCTCCTGATGTGCCTTTTGGTGTTGCTTTGTTCTCGTTCTCATTGTTCTTAAATGCTGATTATTTAAATGTGAATCTCTGGATTTAAAGAGAAAAGGCATTATGTTCCCTTTTGGAAACAGTGGGCATGAGTGACAGGGGAACTCTGAAATCATAACCCAGGTTATCTGAATGCTGCTGCTGCAGAATCTTGTGTTTGCACAGCATCATCACTGTCAGGGCAGCTGACCAGTAAAGCCATCCTTCTTACAGAGGAGAAAGTCCTAAGCATGGAATATCTGTGCTTAAATCCCTATAAACCAGCCCCTGGCTCTCACAGCTCTAAGCCCAAGCTGCAGCTTTCCTTCCTCAGGCCCTGCTAAAACTAACAGGGAGACTTTCATCATCTGTAGAAACTGGATCTGGCTCTGAAAGATGGACAAAGGCTTCTGACACTCCTGCTGAGGCTTTTATGCCTTCAGCTATCAAATGTGTCCTGTGCAGAGAGCATCATTAAAGATGCATGGCCTGTCAGGATCAGTTCCCAGCAGGGCAGCAGTGCCTGGGCTGGGAGCAGCAGCTCCAGCATTCACAGTCTCCTCGTGCTCCTCTGCCTCACAGATGGACAAATCCTGCAGAACTCGGGGTGAGGGCTGGCTCTGAGCCAGGGAGGGCAGTGCCAGCCTTTCACAGGCTCCTCTGGGGTGCTGCTCCAGGGGACAAAGAGTGTGGTCACTCCTGGGAGAGGAGCAGGACACGAGTGAAGGCATCAGAGCCACAGGAATGGTTGGAGAGAAATTCCTGTGGATAAACCCACCTGGAAACTGGAAGATGGAGCTCCTCAGACAGCAGAAGCTGAGGGGACTGAGCAGGCTCCAAGGCACAGCATGTCTGGGTCATCTCAAGGGTTAAGTGCCAGAACAAGGGCTTGAGATTATGATTCCAGAAATGTGTTTGCAGTCTTTCTGTTCCAGAGGGTTCTGAGGCCAAGTTTCTCTCTGAGCTTGGATTAAAAAATACATTGCACAGTTGTATATCTAAACAGAAATGCCAGGCACACCCTTAAACCCTCCAGCTTGTCAAATACCTGAATGCCACAGGGTATTTGTGGCTAAATGTTCTGTGCACTTACTGCAAACCAGATTATTGGACAATATTTGCTTTAACTGGGGAGAAAACTCACAGATAATGACAAAGCACTGATGAGTTTCAAGTCCAGTGCACAGGAGATATTTTAATTAATTCCAATCAATGGCTGGCTAATAGAAGGTGGAAGGCCCTTTAATGGGACCAGTGTGTGAGAGTTGTGTAGAAAATGTCATGGTTTTCCTCTGGTTGTGCCCTGACCTTCCCTCTAAACCACAGCCCTCTGCAAAAGTGACATTTCCCTTCAAAACCAGAGCTGTTCTTTGTATTTGCCATTACACTTAATCCTGTTGTGTTCCTGTCATCAAGGGCTATATTCTCAGGCCAGGACTTCTTTTAACAGATTAAAGAAACCAGAAGTTAGAGAAGTGAGTGGTGCTGCAGGTGTTTGAGGGTGGTCCAGAGCCCATTCTGCAGGTGTACCAAACCTGGCAGCACAGCTCTGCTCTGGGTTTCTGGATAAGTTTCTGCTTTCTCTGGGCACAGTTCCCAGGCTGGAGAACAGGAGCATGGCAATTATTTTTTCCAAATTTCCATCAGCTTTGTGAACTACAGGTGAAGGCCTACCCTGTTCCGCAAGTGAATTATGGGCTGGGTGATTTCCTCAAGGCCAGAAACTGAGAAATTCAAGGATGTTCTCAGGAGTGACAGTTGCAACTAAAATACCATTGTGCCATCTAAAGCAAATAAAATAGCATTGTCTCATCTAAATGCTAAAGCATCTTTCAGCAGCCCAGTGCTGAGATGTTTTAGGAGCATCCTGTTTTGCCTGATGTGATATTTTCTTCCTGAAAGCCTTATCACTGACACCAGAGCTGTGCAGAAAGGCCTGATTTCAGGTAGCCAGAGGGTCTTGCTTCTGATTCACTCTTTTTGGAGACTGTATTTGGAGGTTCCCCTCCTCATGAGTAGCTGTGACCTTCAAACTCCCTGATATGCATCTATTGCCACTGTGTCAGTGCAGTGAGCCTGTGCAGCACCAGCAGTGTTGTGCTTTCATGTTTTAGCCTGTAATAAACATAAACCAACTTGCTGCTGACCTTCAAAGTTTCCAGCCAAAGTTTCCAGTGCAAAGTTTGCACCTTGAGACAATCTTTGTGGTTAATCTCCCCAAAGTGCTGGGAAGAAGGCAAGTAACAGGAATTAAAGCGCCATGTGAGGGTGCGAGGAAGGAAACAAATTACAGTAGTGTGAAAGGTTTTCATCTCTTAAACTATGGGCAGAGAGAAATGCTTGGAGCTGTCTGTGTGGCCTTCCCCAGAAACTTCTGGAGATGGCACTCACCCCATGTGTTGCAGGGATCCCAGCAGGGATTTGAGGCTCTAGAGAAGAGGTGGGAGGCAGCTGAGAGATGAAAGCAGTGCTGCTGCAGGTCTGCTGCTGCTCTGGAGGGCTGTGCTCCCCTGCAGCTCAACTCCTGCTGGTCACTGTGCAGGGAGAGGGGAGGAAACCACCTCCAGAGCAAAGCCCCTCAAAGCAAACCCCACAGGATTTCATGCCAGGCACTCAATGACCCCACAGATGTGCTCAGCTGGCACCAGGGGACTGGCTCTGGGTACAGGCCTCCCTGACAAGGTGGGGCAGCCTGAGGATGAGGAGGAGCAGGCTGCTAAAAACTGGGATACAATTTCAAGCAGACAGCTCCTAACCACAGGGATTTTGACTTGTGGCTCTTTGCCCACCAGCCTGTAATATTTCTTTCCTGTCAAGGCTTGAAATCCCTCTCAGGTCAGCCTGGTCCTGGCTCTTGGTGGGTTCAGAGAGGTTTTCCTCTCCAGACCTGCTCCTGGCTTTTGTGTCTGGGAAAGTCCTGGATGTTGCACTGCAGCTCTCCCTGCCTTGGGGGAGTGCTGGGGCTGGGACTGAATGTTCTGCCTGGAGGGAGTTGGCCTTTGTGCCTGCAGAGGAGGAGGAATGAGTGGCAGCCTGTGATAAGGGTGTGTTGTACAAATATTGGGGATTGATCAATTAATCTTTTTTCTTCTTTTGGTCTATTTACAAGGTACAAACTGCCACTGGCACCATCCCATGTCCTGATTTTTCTGCACTGGTGAGGATACACTTGGAGAGTTTGTTGGTCTGTTGGGAATTCCCTGTGCCAGTTTGGTGTGGACTTTCCTGGTGCAGATGGAGTGGTGTCCTCAAGGTCACAGCCCCACCCACCAGTCTTTGCAAAGATTTTTACTGAAGCTGGAGCACGAAATATCACTTACTTTTTACTTTTCTTCCCAGAGCACTTTTTAATTCAGCTGTACCAGATGTACATACCTTGTTTTTGCATCCTGGTTTACTCTTCAGCTAATCTCTAGTATCCTCTCCTGACCTTCTACTGAAATCAGCATGAATATCCCAGATCTGCTCCTCTGTCCCTTTTAGTCCCTCAGTTCTGCTGCTACTTTCACCTTTCCCTTGGTGTCCTCCTGCGTCCTCTCTTTTCTTACTGATTTCCTTCATCTAATTTTCCTTTTTAAGTCAGACTCTGGTTATTTCACGTGTAAGACATTTGAGAACCTTCCCATGGCATCAGCACTTTTCAAGCCCTTGAATCTGTTGTTTGTTTGTTTGTTTTACAGAGAATAACCAATGTCAATGTTCTTACTCATGAATCTTCCTCTAAGATATCATTTCACCACTGGCAACCACCGGGTCTGAACATCATTTCCTTTTCTTGTCCCTTGTCATTGTCTTCTGGAGAGCCCACACCCCACAGCTGGATCCCTCCTCCCCTCCCACCACCCTGCAGTTCCCCTTGTGCTGCACCACTGATTTCCTCCCACTATCTCCGTTCAAAACCTGCCCTCACCTGCAGTTTTGCCCATTTCCTTCTGTTTCCCCATCTCTGTTTAACCCACCTTCCTTTCCAGCACCCTCCCAGTGCTTTCTGTGCCTCCCTTGCCCAGCTGGCTTCACCTCCTGCCCTGGGTGAGCCCCAGTGCCAGAGCAGCCCATGGCCACCAACTGTCACCAACTTCTGCCTTCATTTGTTGTCTCATGACTTCCTTCTCCTCCCCAGCCCTCACTGTGCTGCCCATGGGCATTCCCAGAGGTGTTTGGATGTGCAGGCAGGGAGAGGATGTGTTCCTGTGCTCTGCAGAGCCACTTGCTGAATTGCAGCAGGTTGAAGTGAGGACATGGTCTGTTCCCTCACCATCAGACAGCAGCTCTGAGCTGGAGTCACATAAATACACCAGGAGACCTTGAAACACCACGGAGAGAGAACTTTGCCAGGGCACTAAAACTGCAGAGATTGGAAGCATAAATTGATGAGGGGAGAGGAGAACACAGCAGCACCCTCAGCCCTGTGTGGGGCTGCAGCCCAGCTGTTCCCAGCTGTGTGTTTGACAGGCTGACAGCAGCACTGCCCGGTGGAGCACAGACCACACATGTCCTGCATGCCTGCAGGGCAGGGCAGCAGTTCTGCTGTCACTTCCCTCCTTCACTTTAAACTCCCAGCACGGCCCAGGCAGCTCCTTCTGTGCATCCAAGGCACAGGGACTGCTCAGTGTCCTTCAGCCACTGCAGCTTTCCACCTGTTTGTTTAATCCAGGAGGCTTATCTGACTGCTGAGCAACTTAGGGATTATAAGAGTACAAGAGAAAAATCCCCGTCTTAGGCCTGGGTGGTATCATTCCAGCAAATAGTGGGCTTCCTGAAGAAAGGAATTTGAGAGACCAAAACTACCTGTGAAATTCAATTGAATGCTGGATGAGGAAGAGAAATCTAGGAACTTGGTCTTTGAAATTGCTGGATGCTTTAGTGGTGCTTTTTCATGCAAGTTCACCTTTGAAATGTCTTTTTTTTTTTCCCTTAACTTAGGCCTCTGCAAAATTTTATTTGTACTGGAAAAGAAAAAAAGAAAACTTGATGCAGTGAATTTTGACTGTATTAGTAAACAAACATTTTATTTCTCTTCTAGCTCCAAATCTTTGCATTGGCAACTAAAGCAAAGGCTTTGATTTGCCAGCAAAAATGAGGATGATGCAGATGCCTGCGGGCTCTCAGATGAGCTCAGCCCTGGAGGTCTCCACCTTCTCCAGTCCCAGGCCCTGGGCACTGCAAGATCCTGCTGAGGCTGTAGCTGTCCTTATCTTCCCAATCACAATACTGATACCCAAATTTGAACAGAAAATATGGGGGTGGGGGGGTGGGGGAGCATTTTTGGGGATATTTTAAGGTTTTTTTTTTAAATTTTGTAGCTGTTAAGCTGCATTTCAGCTCTTTATGCTGACTCACTGGTCTGGCGCAGAGCCAGGGTATTTATGAGACTCCCCCTTCATTTCCATACATGCCTCAGAAAGCAGCTGTGCTTACAACACAATTTCAATAAACAGACAACTGAATTATGGACTTCAGAGACTGATGTAAAGTTGCTGAGCTCTCCAGTGCCCTGGGCTAAGGCTCCTGCTGCCAGACTCAGCTTTAGAAAGCCGCCCCCACCCTGCGCAGCCCAGGGCTGCCAAGGTCCTGGCTGCTGATCTAAGCCTAGTCCCAGAGCTGTAATTAACCTCTAACGTGGCTAAAGCTTTCCCCATTCCATCCATCCTGCACCGTGGATCCAGTGAGGAGGAGAACACAGATGTGCTCTCTTCTCACCAGCTTTGTTTTCAGGGGTTTGCACATACAGAGGCAGCAACAGGACAAGTTTTACAGTTAAGTCATGTCTCCGTGGGTCACTTGCTGACTCTCAAACTGTGATTCTGCCATGTTGCAGTAGTTGTAAGTGAATTCTGGACAGAGCTCTCAATCAATGTCAGAGTAAGCTCCCACCTTAGTCAGACCTTCACCCTGTGGATGGTCTCTCACACTCCTGTACAACTGCAAAGATTCAGGTTTATTACCTGTGAACACTTACCTGCACCTTGTCCTGTTTCAAGGAGTGACTCACAATTTGAACCTAAAGGCCTCTCTTGAGCTGGAAGGGTTTCAGTGTAACCCCACAGCTCAGTGTCAGAGCTGCTCCCCATGGGTCTGTTCAGTCTGGGAGGAGGCTCTTTCCCAAGGTGAAATAGAGACCATGGTGATTAATCCTCCAAACTTTCTGAAACTCATTTCACCCTCGAAAAGGCAACTGATCCTAGACACAATATCTGACAGCAGCATGAGGAATCTGCTCTGCTCCCAGTGGGTGAGTGTGGGCTCCCCAGTGCCACTCCCTGGCCCAGGAGGCTTCTTGGCTTCTCTCCCAGCTCCAGTGACTGGTTTAACTCCTGGCAAGGGCTCTTACCTGCCTCTAAAACTGGCGTAAGGCACACTTCAGAAATTGCATTTAGTTCTGGTACCTGTCACTGTGTTTAAAAGCCTGACGTGATGTTACACTGCATTGGGAGAGATTTTGGTTCCTCCTAAAAAATTCTCTGGGACCCCATCCCTCACACCAAATCACTCTGTGGCAAATGGGGACCTGCTGCTGGGCTCGGATATTTATGCCAAAAACCCTGGCAAAGCAGTTTCTAAACCACATATCCACCTTCCAGCCCCAGTGGGGGCAGCAGTATCCCTCACCTTTGTGCCTAGCCAGAAGCCGGGGTAAATCTTACCCACAGGCAGCTGGGCGGGCAGGCAGGGGTGCGACCTTCCACAGAAATTCAGTGAGGTTTTTTTTTTGTTTGTTTGGTTTTTTTTTTAATATTTCTTTATTTATTTATCTCAATTACCCCTGCCGGCCACAGAAACAGCCCCGCCCGCCCCACGCGGACGAGCCCTCGCCGCCCGGAGCCCGCAGCGGCCGCTCCCG